>JAULUF010000014.1:2427500-2607500 GCA_031834385.1 Semotilus atromaculatus
TACTTTTTGAGTGTTTGTGAATCTACAATAAAGTGACAATTCCAACTTGAACCATATATACAGTGAGTATCTATCTATCTTGACCTTTTTCCAGTCAATTCACACACACACACACACACACACACATACACACACACACACACACACACACACACACACACACACACACACGCACGCACACACATATGCACACATACACAAACACATACATGCACGCACACACACACGCGCACATGCACGCACACACACACACACATGCACACACACACACACACACACATTTTCGGTTTCACTACAAACACACACTCACACACACATACACACACACACACACACACAAACACTCATACACACACACACACACACATATTTGGTTTCACTATAACACACACTCATACACACACACACACACACATATTCGGTTTCACTACAAACACACACTCACACACACTTTCATATTCATAATCTTCTTCTTCTGGAAAATCTGCCTGGCTTCAGAAGCATGTGCTCCTCGTCCAATCAGAAACACCGACAGCTCATTATGCAAAGCAACTGGTCCTTTTATCAAATCTCCTCTCAAGTTTATTATTTTACAGTTTATGCATGTTTTACTTATTGCCTTTCAGTGAACAAATGACAGCATTAGAAGTGCAGTCCATCTTTCCCGAGTCTCACTCGACGTGTGTGAAATCCTTCAGCGTGAGACCAATCATGCGCGCGGACAACAGCGCTGTAAACACACGAGGGGGGATTCACTGAGAACCAATGACACTGGCTGAAAACAACATTTATTTGCATGTCCTGTGTATTGTTTTAGTGACCAAATTAACACTTTACAATAAGATCAACACGTTTTTGGAGCAAAAAGCGTTTCTGGTTGTGTGTCTAGTGTTTTGTGAGGACTTTTATGTTGAGATGTATTCTCAGTTCCCATTGTTTTTGTGTTTGCTTCCTGTTTCCCTTGTGGTCTTGTTTGTTGCCATAGTTACCCTCATTTGTTCCCATGACTACTAATCACTGACACCTGTCTCTTGTTAACCTGTCTATTTAACCCTTCTGTTGTTCTTCTCTGTGTGGATTCATACTCTTGTTCTTTGATTGGATTATTCTGCGTTTATGTTTCTCTAATAAACTTGTGTGCTTTATAATTACTAATAAACATTAAAATAATGCTAATAAGCAAATATAGTGAATAATGTTCCCTAATCTAAAGTTTTACCAGTTAATGCATTGGGATTATTGTATTGACTATTGGGACATTATTGTAAAGTGTTACAACTTGACGATGCATTTAACTGTTGCAATGTGAACAAGATGGACGTTTTCTCACAGAAATATCCCAATAAAGTGGCAGTATTATTTTCCCATACTGTACATGTTTTTCATTGTTACTGATTAACTCGTTTCAGATGTTATACTGAGAACTCAATGTAGATTTGATTTGTTGGTGTGAATTGAAGAGTTTTGCCTGTTGCATTTTGTGCAATAAACCTTTTTTACAAGCTGTCACAACACGACTTAATTCAAGGAAGGGATTTAAGAGCCTGTTAAATATGCAAACATCATCTAGTCGTGTGATAAATCATAATTAATGGTTCTTGCTAAGACTACTTTTGTTATCCTTCAAGGGTAAAGGTATTTCTGACCTGTTTGAATGATGTAATATGCAAAACTCTTTGGCATGTTAGTATTTTCACACAAAAAAAGTGGTTTTATGCCAGTTATGTATATATTTTGCTGTAGTTTGTCACTAGGGAATATTAGTTTACATCTCTAAACATTCCTTTTGCCATTAATTGTAATAATCCAATTATTATTTTGCCAATAATGTATAAAAAATGGATATTTTTGTATGCACAAGGAGCTCTGTATTGACCACTCCAAATGTACAAAAAAAGGAGCTCAATGTTAAAATCGACCGGAGTTCTCCTTTAACTTAAAATATGTATGTAACTTATTGTCTAAAATTTTTTGAGTTTTGCTAACAGTTTTTCTATTTCTTCATGTAAATCACCGACAGACTCGATGATGGATGATCAGATCATATCGGCTGCTGTCAGACTCCTTGATCATGCAAAAATCTCACTGGATTATTACAATTAATGGCTAAATGAATGTTTGGAAATGTAATCTGATATTTCCTACAGCAAAAGATATACATAACAGGCTTAAAACCATTTTTTGTGTGAAAATACTAACATGCCTAAGACTTTGGCACTGTACTGTACCTCAAATTGTGCTTTTTGTCAGGAAATTAAGTGGACAAATGTGGGACAAAAGGCATTGGCCTGATACCTGTGGTTGCTTTCAAAACACATCAATAAAGTCGTCATATATATATGCAGGATTAGTTATTTATTTTCCCAAAGTATATCTTCAGTGTCTCTGTTTGTCCTGTTTCCTCATTCCCCTTTATCTTGTCATGATGCTTTTATCCATAAATCGTCTCACATGAAAAGTGTTTTCCAAGAATGACCCGACTGTTGACCTGTAATATTGTTATCCATAATTTATCATGGGAACCATTTCCACAGTGAACATCCTGAAAAGCCCATTGATTTATTACACATAACAACTGGAAACGTGGAGAAATCTCCAGCATGACTGTCGTGTTTACTAAATATCTGACATGAAGTTTTCAGAATTGTTGCTTTAAAAAATAAAAAAAATAATATTGTGCAAAACATGTTTATTGGGTTTTTTGTGTGCATTGCTATGGGAGTTATAACTAAAACTAAAACCATAACCATTAAATAAAAGAACATTCATTACTTTAAATAAAATGCAAAAAAATAAACGAATAAAATTGAACTGAAATAAAATAACTTATTTCAGCAAGTTTAATACAACAACTTGTTGTACTAAAACAGCCACAATGAGAACAGAAATAAAACTAATATATGTAGACATATATATATATATATATATATATATATATAAAATAATAATAATAATAAAAATGGCACGAGGCAGTCAGGCTAAAATGGAGACTTGATTTCCCACAGCTAATGATGATCCATCTGAACCTTCTGTCCTGTTATTTTGTATTTACCGTCATATTTCCTCTCTTCCAGGCTAACATCACGATTTATTGTGCAGATTTTATGGTTTATTTGCTTGCATTACTGTAGTATTTGCGCACAGGTATGCCTGTTTCCTGGAAGGTGTGCTTGAAACCTGCTATGTATACAGACTGAGTCACTTTCTTTCTCAGGAAAAATATATAAGAGCTGATTGGATTGGATTTATGTGGAAGTTTGATGGTCAGTATATTGACCGAAAGATGTCCTCGTACAGTTAGCTTGGATATGAGTCAGTAATTAGTGAGGTTTTCAGTAAACGATTATAGGGATTCTCTTATCAGTATCCTGGAGAAGCTGGAAACTGAGAGCTGTGTGTGTGTGTGTGTGTGTGTCATGTGACAGATGCAGCGCTCTGATTGGTCGGCTCTTGGAAACAGCATCCCATTCTATCATAAACCAGACAGAGAACATAAACAGAAATAGGGGAAAAAGAAATGCTTGGAAAGCGACTGATGTTTACAATTTACTCTTGTTTCTTCAGGCTTTTCTTACAATGAACTGTCCAGGTCAACTCACATGGAAGTATATTTTTCATATTCACAAAAATGCGTCATGGAGTTTTATTTCTGAAAGATGTCTCTGTGAACATATAGTAAAGTGTAATTTATTCCTGTGATCAAAGCTGTATTTTCAGCATCATTACTCCAGTCTTCAGTGTCACATGATCCTTCAGAAATCAGGATAATATGATGATTTGATGATCAAGAAACATTTATGATTATTATCAATGTTATAAACAGTTGTGCTGCTTCATATTTAAGAATCAAAATAGTTCAAAAGAACAGCAATTATATGAAATATAATCTTTTGTAACATTATAAATGTCTTTACTGTCATTTTTGATCAATTTAATGCATCCTTGATAAATAAAGTATATACAGTATATAATTTATTTTCTTTTTAAAATTATTTTAATAATAATGTACCCCAAACTTTTGAATGGAAATGCATCACGGTCTCCACAAAAATATGAAGCAGCAACTGTTAATCAGAAATGTTTCTTGATCAGCAAATCCTCATAGTGAGATGGGTTCTGAAAGATCATAATAAAGCATAAAAACCCAATTCCATCAGGACAGTCCAGTTTGCCAGAACAGTTTTACGCAGATTCCTACATTTCATAACTCCGCAGGGATTTCTCAGAACCATGACGCACTCGGCCTCCACAATCCTCTTTTTCTCTGGAAAATATCCGGCAATAATTATCTTTTTCTCAGACTCGCATTCAGAATCTTAAAGCGATCATATATAGAACCTTTCAGGATTAAGTTACGGATTTAGTTTTAATTCCACTTAAATTTTTTATTTAAGTAAGTTTTATGAATTCAACAGCTTGTAAACATACTTTATCAGTAGTAAAAAATTTGAATAACTCATTAAACATAAAAGTATTATGCGACCATTTAAGACATTTCTCTTTATATCGCACCTCTTTGGCATAAAGGGTTCTTTAAAGTTCCCTCAAGAACACTATAGTTTTTTTCTATATATTATTTTTTTTAAAATGTATAAACTTGCTTGCCCTCCAAAGTAAGTTTTCTAACCTTTTTTGATGCCATTGGAATTCACATGTACGTTTCACCTCTATCTTAGCTCCCTTACGAGTCCCCAAATGTTACGTTCCCAATTAGATTCCTAATATTTTTTTTTTTACAATAAGCAAGTGATTGCTGTATATACAGTGCAAAAATAACTCTCAACAAACAGTTCCAACATAAAAAGAGATGCGTTTTCTTCAGGAGCGGGTAAGGCCAAAACAACTAACAAAAGATCTCTACCTGGGCCTAAGAGTGTCCCAAATCGTAATATCTCGAAATTAATATTTCATAGATACCCGGATGGTCTATTTTTTCCTGTTAGAATCCGATACATGGACACTTTAACGGCTAATATTGCCCACAGCCCATTGCGCGTTGGACGAGGATTCGATTAGAACTACAAACACGAATAAAAAGTGTTAAAAAACTACAAACATGGCGGACACACGAGTCCGACAGTTAAGTAAAGAGGTTGGGAAGTTCATATTTTTACTAGGTGGAATGTCGTATTTACGACGTCATGTGCGTTCAAATCACTTTTGTTGGGGTAAGATGTGGCAGAGCCCGTCTACGGAGAGCCTGGCCACTCCTTATTAAGTCCTATTGTACCGAATTTTGGTTGTAGTTCCACCAGAGCTCCACTGGGGGCGATCAGCCGAGTGCAAAATGAATGGGAGTCTATGGAGCTAGACGGCTAAATTTGTCTCTTTCATCCGATTGCCACTGAGAAAGCCCGGATTTGATTGTAGGTTTTGCAAGTTCAACATGGGTTATAGGTCGAAAGTTGAATGAACGAGTTCTTATGTCCTTTCAATTTCTTACAGGTTGAGTTGTTGTTGCCCATAACACGCTAGCATTCTGCTAATGATGCTGATTGGTCAGTGAAGGACTGATTATGACCAGAGATACCACTTGATGATACCGTGGCATCCGAAGTGGGACCAGGATGTTAAGGCGGACTTAACTCTTCTAGCACGTGTATTTACCTGTGTCAGCTGTGTTACCTGTGTCAGCTGTGTTACCTGTGTCAGCTGTGTTACCTGTGTCAGCTGTGTTACCTGTGTCAGCTGTGTTACCCGTGTCAGCTGTGTTACCCGTGTCAGCTGTGCTACCTGTGTCAGCTGTGTTACCTGTGTAACCTGTGTCAGCTGTGTTACCCGTGTCAGCTGTGTTACCCGTGTCACCTGTGTCAGCTGTGTTACCTGTGTCAGCTGTGTAACCTGTGTCAGCTGTGTTACCCGTGTCAGCTGTGTTACCTGTGTAACCTGTGTCAGCTGTGTTACCTGTGTCAGCTGTGTTACCCGTGTCAGCTGTGTTACCTGTGTAACCTGTGTCAGCTGTGTTACCCGTGTCACCTGTGTTACCAGTGTCAGCTGTGTTACCTGTGTCAGCTGTGTTACCCGTGTCAGCTTTGTTACCCGTGTCAGTTGTGTTACCCGTGTCAGCTGTGTTACCCGTGTCAGCTGTGTTACCTGTGTCAGCTGTGTTACCTGTGTCAGCTGTGTCAGCTGTGTTACCTGTGTCAGCTGTGTTACCCGTGTCAGCTGTGTTACCCATGTCAGCTGTGTTACCAGTGTCAGCTGTGTTACCCGTGTCAGCTGTGTTACCTGTGTAACCTGTTACCTGTGTTACCCATGTCAGCTGTGTTACCAGTGTCAGCTGTGTTACCCGTGTCAGCTGTGTTACCCGTGTCAGCTGTGTTACCTGTGTAACCTGTTACCTGTGTAACCTGTGTCAGCTGTGTTACCTGTGTCAGCTGTGTTACCCGTGTCACCTGTCAGCTGTGTTACCTGTGTCAGCTGTGTTACCCGTGTCAGCTGTGTTACCCGTGTCACCTGTCAGCTGTGTTACCTGTGTCAGCTGTGTTACCCGTGTCAGCTGTGTTACCCGTGTCAGCTGTGTTACCCGTGTCAGCTGTGTTACCTGTGTCAGCTGTGTTACCCGTGTCAGCTGTGTTACCCGTGTCAGCTGTGTTACCCGTGTCACCTGTCAGCTGTGTTACCCGTGTCAGCTGTGTTACCCGTGTCAGCTGTGTTACCCGTGTCAGCTGTGTTACCCGTGTCACCTGTCAGCTGTGTTACCCGTGTCACCTGTCAGCTGTGTTACCTGTGTCAGCTGTGTTACCCGTGTCAGCTGTGTTACCCGTGTCACCTGTCAGCTGTGTTACCTGTGTCAGCTGTGTTACCCGTGTCAGCTGTGTTACCCGTGTCACCTGTCAGCTGTGTTACCTGTGTCAGCTGTGTTACCCGTGTCACCTGTCAGCTGTGTTACCCGTGTCAGCTGTGTTACCCGTGTCAGCTGTGTTACCCGTGTCATCTGTGTTACCCGTGTCAGCTGTGTTACCCGTGTCAGCTGTGTTACCCGTGTCAGCTGTGTTACCCGTGTCACCTGTGTTACCTGTGTCAGCTGTGTTACCCGTGTCACCTGTCAGCTGTGTTACCCGTGTCAGCTGTGTTACCCGTGTCAGCTGTGTTACCCGTGTCAGCTGTGTTACCCGTGTCAGCTGTGTTACCCGTGTCAGCTGTGTCAGCTGTGTTACCCGTGTCAGCTGTGTTACCCGTGTCAGCTGTGTTTACCTGTGTCAGCTGTGTTACCTGTGTCAGCTGTGTTACCTGTGTCAGCTGTGTTACCCGTGTCAGCTGTGTTTACCCGTGTCAGCTGTGTTACCCGTGTCAGCTGTGTTACCCGTGTCAGCTGTGTTACCCGTGTCAGCTGTGTCAGCTGTGTTACCCGTGTCAGCTGTGTCAGCTGTGTTACCCGTGTCAGCTGTGTTACCCGTGTCAGCTGTGTTTACCCGTGTCAGCTGTGTTACCCGTGTCAGCTGTGTTACCCGTGTCAGCTGTGTTACCCGTGTCAGCTGTGTTACCCGTGTCAGCTGTGTTACCCGTGTCACCTGTGTTACCCGTGTCAGCTGTGTTACCTGTGTCAGCTGTGTTACCCGTGTCACCTGTCAGCTGTGTTACCCGTGTCAGCTGTGTTACCCGTGTCAGCTGTGTTACCCGTGTCAGCTGTGTTACCCGTGTCAGCTGTGTTACCCGTGTCAGCTGTGTTACCCGTGTCAGCTGTGTTTACCTGTGTCAGCTGTGTTTACCTGTGTCAGCTGTTACCTGTGTCAGCTGTGTTACCCGTGTCAGCTGTGTTACCCGTGTCAGCTGTGTTACCCGTGTCAGCTGTGTTACCCGTGTCAGCTGTGTTTACCCGTGTCAGCTGTGTTACCCGTGTCAGCTGTGTTACCCGTGTCAGCTGTGTTACCCGTGTCAGCTGTGTTTACCTGTGTCAGCTGTGTTACCCGTGTCAGCTGTGTTACCCGTGTCAGCTGTGTTACCCGTGTCAGCTGTGTTACCCGTGTGTTACCCGTGTCAGCTGTGTTACCCGTGTCAGCTGTGTTACCCGTGTCAGCTGTGTCAGCTGTGTTACCCGTGTCAGCTGTGTTACCCGTGTCAGCTGTGTTACCCGTGTCAGCTGTGTTACCCGTGTCAGCTGTGTTACCCGTGTCAGCTGTGTTACCCGTGTCAGCTGTGTTTACCCGTGTCAGCTGTGTTACCTGTGTCAGCTGTGTTACCTGTGTCAGCTGTGTTACCCGTGTCAGCTGTGTTGTCGATTCCTCGAGAGAAAAGAAAGTGCAGAGCGCGAAAGCACCAAAGTGACTGAAGGATTGCCGTAAAGCAGTATCTCTGGTCGTACGATGTGTATGACGTCATTGACATTTTAAAAGACTTTTTAAAGCAAATAAGTGACTCTAAAAAATCGAACACCCAGCAATGTGTAATTTCTTTGCATCTCCTTTCGAATACAACATTCAAATGACTAGACTTGCCCTCATGTGGACCAGAGTTGTGTTGAATTGCTTTTGCATTGTCTGCAGGTTATCATTTATGACTTTAAATTAGAGATGCATGATTTTTGTGATAAAAATCCCCTTATTAGACATTCTCTGATGGCGGTGTACATTCTCTTAATTAATTACACAAAAAATACAGGAAGGTTCTTAAACTCTAGTTCTATCATTACATTGTTATATTATAATGCCATCATATTCTGTATATGCAGTTCGCTTATAGCTGTAAATAGAAAAGCCTGATAATACCTTTAAGTATTGTGGTATTCCACCATGTTTCTCACTGACACACACACAACTCATAAACATCGGGGCTTAAAGAAAATACCAAGCGTCACACTCGTATTTACGACATTGTGGTGGCGTCTAGTGCGTTCGACTCGTAAATACAATATTATAGATAAACAGGTTTGAGTGATTAATAATCCGTATCTAACCTGATGAATAAATATTTCTTCAATGTTATCCACATTATATTTAGTCTGCAACAGCATTGTGAACTTCTGTAAAGATACGTTTGGTCATTAACTGTTAAATGCATCATTGAGTGTGTGGGCGTTATATTATATTAATAGCCTGGACATTTACAAACTTACGGCTGTTGCTAAGAAGATAGAAAGTGTTTCCGACGAATTATGACTCAAACCTCCAGCTGAGAAATTTCTCAAGCCTTCTAAAATACTCTAGAATGTTTCTACTCATTGTTTTCTTTCTTTCTTTTTCTGTGCTTCACAAAGGAGTGAGTTTGTAGCATGAGGATATTTTGACTGAACATGGAAATGCAGGAAAGAGCTTCTCAGAGCAAGAAAACAAGACGTTATTCTTCATTATGACAGCCAATTTAATGGCGTATTTGCTTTTAAACAGAAAAATCCCTCACTTTTGAACAAGAGAATGCAAACTGGGAAATCTGCACTTTCAGTAAATGATTTACACCTCAAGACTGCGGTTTCAACAAGAAAATATATCGCTTACAGTAGAAGGTCAAGAGGTCACAGCGCCTTTAATGACAATTGCATGTAAACAACTCGTTTAAAATCGTTTAAACAACTAATGTTACAAATTAATAATTATCATTGATGTACTTAATGCTACTTAATACATTTCATCTGACAGGGACAATGAATATTTAGCAGAATTTGAGTCTTGAGTCTGAAAAACGTTTAAGCCACGTAAAAACACACATTATTTTTTTTTTCATGTTTTTCTATTATTGGTTTTATATTTATTTTTCTTATTATTTTTGCATTTAAATTAATTTATTAATTAATTTCTATGACTTCTCCAGTTGGTAATATATATATATATATATATACACTCACCGGCCACTTTATTAGGTACCCCATGCTAGTAACGGGTTGGACCCCCTTTTGCCTTCAGAACTGCCTCAATTCTTCGTGGCATAGATTCAACAAGGTGCTGGAAGCATTCCTCAGGGAGTTTGGTCCATATTGACATGATGGCATCACACAGTTGCCGCAGATTTGTCGGCTGCACATCCATGATGCGAATCTCCCGTTCCACCACATCCCAAAGATGCTCTATTGGATTGAGATCTGGTGACTGTGGAGGCCATTTGAGTACAGCGAACTCATTGTCATGTTCAAGAAACCAGTCTGAGATGATTCCAGCTTTATGACATGGCGCATTATCCTGCTGAAAGTAGCCATCAGAAGTTGGGTACATTGTGGTCATAAAGGGATGGACATGGTCAGCAACAATACTCAGGTAGGCTGTGGCGTTGCAACGATGCTCAATTGGTACCAAGGGGCCCAAAGAGTGCCAAGAAAATATTCCCCACACCATGACACCACCACCACCAGCCTGAACCGTTGATACAAGGCAGGATGGATCCATGCTTTCATGTTGTAGACGCCAAATTCTGACCCTACCATCCGAATGTCGCAGCAGAAATCGAGACTCATCAGACCAGGCAACGTTTTTCCAATCTTCTATTGTCCAATTTCGATGAGCTTGTGCAAATTGTAGCCTCAGTTTCCTGTTCTTAGCTGAAAGGAGTGGCACCCGGTGTGGTCTTCTGCTGCTGTAGCCCATCTGCCTCAAAGTTCGACGTACTGTGCGTTCAGAGATGCTCTTCTGCCCACCTTGGTTGTAACGGGTGGTTATTTGAGTCACTGTTGCCCTTCTATCAGCTCGAACCAGTCTGGCCATTCTCCTCTGACCTCTGGCATCAACAAGGCATTTCCGCCCACAGAACTGCCGCTCACTGGATGTTTTTTCTTTTTCGGACCATTCTCTGTAAACCCTAGAGATGGTTGTGCGTGAAAATCCCAGTAGATTAGCAGTTTCTGAAATACTCAGACCAGCCCTTCTGGCACCAACAATCATGCCACGTTCAAAGTCACTCAAATCACCTTTCTTCCCCATACTGATGCTCGGTTTGAACTGCAGGAGATTGTCTTGACCATGTCTACATGCCTAAATGCACTGAGTTGCCGCCATGTGATTGGCTGCTTAGAAATTAAGTGTTAAGGAGCAGTTGGACAGGTGTACCTAATAAAGTGGCCGGTGAGTGTATATATGGTAGAACAGGGCTAAAAACGCACCGGGGGAAGAAGCGCCTTTGATTTTATTTTCTAAAATAATAGCTAATTGGATCTGATGTTATTTAAAATGTTGTAGATTTAATGAGAATTGCTAAAATGACTCAATATTTTTGGAGGCGAAGGTCTTGTTAATGATTTTCAGGTAATTAAAGCAACAGTTTTTTTTTAATAACGGAAGAATATGCTGTTGAGGTGAAAGACAATAATTAACATGATAATAAACAACTGCCGACTTTTCCATCTGTTGACATGACGTGATTCAGATGATAAATATCACACAGGTGAAACTCGAAAAATTTGAATATCGAGCAAAAGTTCATGTATTTCAGTAATTCACATTAAAAAGTTAAACTAATATATTTAGTATATATAACTATATGCATGATTATGCTTTTCAGAGGGCCGACATTTCTGTATTTAAAATCCTTTTTTTAAAATCAAATAAAAATAATTTTTTATAATTAAAAAAAATCATCACAATTATAACTTTTGCACGATATTCAAATTTTTCGAGTTTCACCTGTATAAGTTTGGTGTCCACATTAGAGATAGGCTAATCACCATTTTTATAATGAAACCATTATATTTGAAAATATGATATTGATCATATCATGTACTAAAATATAATTTATTGCTACAACTGTAAATATATATAAAATTATTATGGGATCTTCAATGCTTTCAAAATCATAACTTTTAAAAAATATTTGTATTAACATTTTAATGCCAGTGTATTTATCGAACAAACAAAATAAACAGAAAACTTTGCTAGAGTGATTGTTTTGAACAAGTAGACGTTATTAAAAACATTATTTTAGCTTAAGTGCATAAATGTCGCCACCTCATGAGATTTTAATAAACCACTTTTATCATTTATTTTCACACAAAACCTGTAGCTCCATAAATGTTCAATACAAACACATTTTTTCTGCAATCATAAACTATGGATTATGGAAGTAGTGAAAAGACTTTTCTTTAGGCATGCCTTTAGTCCCATATAGCCTAACTGTTCAAATATTAAAAAATATAATTTCATCCAAACATAAATGTTAGATAGTCAAGATTACCTCTACTTCTAAATATATACTTGATAATAATGAAAACACAATGCTTTGGTGTTCATGGCTATTTATTCAGGTCCAGATATTCACTTCAGTGAAGAGACACTATAGCACCACTTCTTGATCATTATTGTGTAAACTTCACTTTTTAAATGAACATTTATAAATTAATTCATATCTACTTCTAAATTACATGGCACAAAGCACACACACAAAAATAAAATAAAAATACTTCGAGGACAAAAGGAAGCGCAGATAAAGGGTGTAATGCATCATCAGTGTTTGTGAAGCGATCTCTCTCACGACCCCGGCTAAGAGTTCAGCCTTCAGGACCACGTCACGTGACCTGTGACCTTTAACCCTTCGTGCAACACCCTTCAAACCGAACCGTCATCGGACAAAGAAAGTACTAGAGCGTCTCGGTTTGTTTAAGCATGAATATTTTAGTGTTTTCAGTTTAAATTCTGCACATTTAATGATTTGGTAACACTTTAAAAAGGTTTCATTTGTTAACATTATGAATTAACTAACCATGAGCAATACATTAGTTACTGTTTTCGGTTATTTTAAGCTGTCATTATGTTCCAGTGTACTGAGTAATATTAAGCAACTACATGTACTTACTACAGGGTTAGGATTCGGCTGAGGGTTAGTTGCATGTAATTATGCATAATTTATTGTTATTTCTATAAGTACATGTAACATATGTAACAAGGACACCGTAAAATAAAGTGTTTTTATTATTTTTGTTTATCTTTATTAATGTTAGTTAATAAAAAATACAGCTGTTCATTGTTTGTTCACAGTGCATTAATAAATGTTAACAAATATTGTTGATTTTAATAATGTATTATATGTTGAAATTAATATTAACAAATAGTTTATTATTGGTTAATGTTAACTAAGGAAACCTTATTGTAAAGTGTTACCAATTATTTATATCCTTGTTACTGTGCTGCCATTCCTTATCATTTACTTGAATAGGTTTATCTTATAAAATGATAGTGAACAACTGAAACGGTGTGTTTTTCATTGCATCTGCGTAGAGATTGAACTGAAGTGAGAAAACTCTACTCGAGACCGCACTGAACTTTCAACTTTTTTCTTGTGGTACTTTGAAATGTCATCTAGAAGATTATGATTTGATTGTTTGTTCTAATCTACGGATGATAAACCCGTTTTAAAACCACAGTCATTGTGATTGAGACAGTAGTGTTCAAACATGGTCTCACACATCTACAAATATATTTTATCCACACTACTGTGGGGTCATTAATATATATATCTTTTTAAGAAATTTAGATTTTTATTCAGCAAGGATGCATTTAATTAATCAAACGTGGCAGTGAAGACATTTATATTCCTGTGATCAAAGCTGTATTTTCAGCATCATTATCATCACATGATCACATGATCCTACAGAAATCATGTATATGATGATTTGATGCAAACTTGGTGAAACTGTGATACATTTTATTCTTGCAGGATTCTTTGATGAATTGGAAGTTCAAAAGTTCAAAACACTTTAAAATTTTTTTTGAAATCGTTAGTAAGATAATGCATGACACCCAAAGGTAATGCACCTGCCAAACCAGAAACCAAACACCTATCCTCAAATGCATAAAAAGTTCATAAAAAAATTAATTCCAAACTAATAAAAGTATTAACCGAAATATTAAAAAGCACCATTTTTTCCTCTTCACAGGCGTTATAATAAATCCATGTGCTCACAGCGCCCTCTGGTGTCAGGAGTGAAACACAGACGCTGGAACATTCAGACCTGTCTTGTATCGTCCACTGTAAAAAGTCATCAGTTCACTTACTTAAAAAGAAATGAGTAAACCCATTGCCTTAAAATTATTAAGTAAATAGCTTAATGTTTTCAATTAAGCATTAAATTTATGTGAACCTGACAATTCCACGTTACTTGATTTTTTCGATTAAGCATGACGTAAAATTATTAACTAAATAAACTTAATGCTTAATTGAAAAAATTAAGCTATTTACTTAATAATTTTAAGACAACGGGTTTCCTCATATTTTTTAAGTTAAGTCACCTGATCCCTTTTTACAGTGGCTCTCCCTGAATTAAAACTATACTTCATAATACCGAGAGAAAACCAGTGAAAAAGTCTGCATGTGCAGACGTGAGGTTAGATGGGAGCGTAGAAAAGTATTTAAAGATTCAATCCCCTTTGTAGAAAGTTTATGCTTGATGTAAACGATGAATATGTGAGCTCTCTCTGAATGCATATTAACAATAAAAAAAACAGTGTCCTACAAAAACACAGTGTTTCCCCGTCATATAACGGATCAGTGGCACGCCTTTACAGAATAGCACTGGATGTGAGGGCTGATGCAGCAGCGCTTTACCCATCAGATCTCGTTTCCCTGCCGTAGGAGAGCATGATGGGATGGTTTTTAGATGTTCTGTGATAGAGAGAGAGCGACACGCGTCATAATCTGAAAACCACACATGAAAACAATCCAACCGTCTCCGTTGATTTTGCAGTGTGTGAAGCTGCCTCCTCGTCATTTATGACTTATAGCAAAAAACTAAATGTCTAAACGCTGCTATGTGACCAGCAAACAAGCTAAACAACACAGAAATATGTTTTTATAAGCTAAAGCTTTTATAAGCTAACCTAAAACGAGCGTTTAAGGACACAAAAGTGGATAAATTGTGGGATCCTGACACTCACTATGCACTAAAAATACACTACATGTGCAGTAAACATTGTCACAGGTAAATCAAATATCCAAATGTCAGATTTATATATTATATTTCTGCAAACTCTATTTCCCTGTCGCCGATTACGCTCCCCTCCAGATGGCGTAAGTTAAATCTAAAGAGTAATTTGAGTAAGTCTCAATTGCCTTTATCCACTTTTGTGTCCTAAAACGCTTGTTTTTTTGGGGTCAACAGCGTATAAAAACGTATCTCTGTTTTTTTTTTAGCTTGTTTGCTGGTCACATAGCAGCTTTTAGACATTTTGTTTTTTGTTATGAGTCATGAATGACGAAGAGGCAGCTTCACACACTGCAAAGTCAATGGAGACGTCTGGATTGTTTTCCCCATTGTGTGTGTGTGTGTGTGGTTTTCAGATTATGACTCTATCAGATCTCGTTTCCCTGCCGTAGGAGAGCATGATGGGATGTCGTGTCTCACTGGCGTTTGCTGGCCAGGACGGCTCTCCAGTCGTCGGCCCAGGACAGAAGCCGGCGCTGCGAGGGGTTTTTCAGGTGTTTGTTGTGGCAGGCGGTGAAGAGAACGTGTTCCCACGAGGGATTGGGCTCCACACCTTCAACGGACAAAACATAGACTGTAAACAAATATGGACGTAGTGTGAGTGATGTCACACCGTCAAAGGATTAGTTCACTTTTAAAAAACTTTTGCTGATAATTTCCTCCCCCCCCATGTCATCCAAGATGTCCATGTCTTTCTTTCTTCAGTCGAAAAGAAATGAAGGTTTTTGATGAAAACATTCCAGGATTTTTCTCCATATAATGGACTTCAACAGGACCCAAACGGTTCAAGGTCCAAATGACAGTTTCAGTGCAGCTTCAAAGGGCTTTAAACGACACCAGACGATGAATAAGGGTCTTATCTAGACAAACCATCCGCATTTCACAAAATGCCTAGTGTTAAAAGATAGAGTACAACTTATCGAAATCCATATAATGTCACATTGATTCGCTCAATCAGTGTTTCAACCGTGGAAAGACGTCAGTTAAACAGCTTGTATAATCAATATCATGTATCGTCATATTTACCTCTGAAAAACAACATGTGACCATAAACTCGTTAGTCAGCCAGAAAAATTTACTCTAGAGAAGAGCATTTTGCTAAATATATGCACCATATTACATATACATTATAATCTTAATGTTCTTCAATATTCAATGCATATTTGAATAATAATTTTTTATATAAAATTATAAAATTATTATATAAAAAAAATTATATAAAATTTCATATAATCTTCTTATTATAAAAATAAATAAAAGTGTAATTTAAAGTCCCTGTAAAGGCAATTAAAAAAAACAAAAATTCTAAACACATTATAAATGTTAGAAATGTATTGCTAAAACATATTACAAAGACTGAACTGTGAAGTAGTGTTTGTATAGCTACAAAACAGTTCATTATTACCTTCATATTAGGCTAATGAAGCCTATAGGCTACAACTAGACTCCCATAGTTTACAGAATTAGTTAAGAGATTTGATTTCCTTGAGAAAATTTGCCATTTATTGTAACTGATATCCAAAATAATCTATATTGAATCGTAATCGAATCGAAATCGAATCGAATTGTGAAATTTGTGTCAATACCCAGCCCTAGTTCCCGCTTGGGAAAAACACACGCATGTTTCTCAGATACAGACACCTGATATACGGCAGCTCTTACTCACCGAGGATATCAGGCTTGTCGTCTATGAGGACGTCTCCGGTCACGATGGTCTTGTCTCGGGTCAGGATGATCTGCTCCAGGAACTCGGGGCCCAGATGTTTCTCTATCCATGCGTACTGTGGACAAACACACGTGACGAGAGGAAACCGTGGAAATGGGAAGAAAATGCACTGAAATACTGACACTAGTTGCATTATTGTTGAAAACAGGATATTATATAAAATTATATCTTATAATATATAATCTATATTCTAAAAACATTTATTTCATAATGTGACCCCCCCCCCCCACTTTTTAAAAAAAGTATTTTACTTCAATGAAAAGTTAGATTTTTGCTAATTTTTAAAATAAAATGTCAGAAGGATTAACAATGCAGATTTATTTTATTACATCCATCTTTGATCCTATTTATCAAGGGGGCAAAAAATTCTGACCAGCACTGTGTGTGTGTGTATATACAGTATATATATATATATATATACACACACACAGTACATACATGCATAAAAAACATATACAGTACACACATCTATATATATATATATATATATATATATATATATATATATAGTATTGATTATTTGTTTAACAATAATTACAATTATTCCTATAGTGATGATGAAAAACCACACACACACACACACACATATATATAAAACCTGTAAATAAATAGATTTCAAGAAAAGTTATGCAAATATTTTGTTATTTTGAAATGTTTTGTTAAAGTATTTTTTCCAAAATTCTAAGAAATAATAGAAGAATAACTACCTAAGATTTTTGATGATATTTTCTTTGTTATAAAATATCAAGATAGTTGTATCACACTTACATTGTTGACTTCATACGATGCAAAAATATCAAAATAATTTTAATTCTGTTCATCAAGAGGTGTGTTCAAGTCACTGTATTAAATGCATTTCGTGAAAATTAATAGATATAACAAAAAAAAACGGGTCACACTTTATTTGAATGCGTCCTTGTTACAGTGCAAATACACAAATACCACGTTATATTAATTCTCAACATGCACTTACTATAAGTTTAGGAATGGGGTTTGGTTTGCTCATAAATATGCATAATTTACTGATATATTACGAGACAAAAATGATTGTGCCGTCACTGACCCTGAAATTCAGACCAACATCTACAGTCAAATCAAAACTTATTCAGACACCAGATCTTTTTTTACTAGTGTGTGCAGGACACTATAGTTCATTTATTTAAGTGAGAATAGACAAATATAACAAACTGACATATTATACCCAAAAAATCTTCATACAGTGACTACCAGTAAAAGTTATAAATATTTGGGATTAAAAGTAATTCGGACACTTTGAGCTGATCATGTTTTCTTCAGTGTTTTTTCTGTAATTGCTAATGCTCTTTTTACACACAGACTGAACAACATGAAGCATTGCTTAGTCACTGGTTGAGCTAAACTGGTATTATCTAATTGTGTAGTTAAATTTACCAGCTGACAGATATTCAACATAATTCATGTGTGAGTCTAACAGAAGGACGGACAAAACCACTGAAATATCAACAGATTTAATAACTCGTCATATTTTATTACCTATAACTATAGGGAATAAACTGTGATAATGTGAGAGATGTTGGTTTGACTGTATAAATGTTGGTTTGACTGTATAAATGAAGCTCAGTTATCTCACCTTTTCATACGGGCAGAAGCTGTAATGCTTTATTGGACTGGTGCAAATGAAGACATCTGTACTGGGGGAAGAAAAGAGAAAGTAAGTCAGACGGTAATATCCAGACAAACATTTACTCAAGGGAAATTTATTACTTTATTATTTATTTTATTACTAGCTGTGCTTATCTGTCTGTTATGCAAGATCTGGAGGGTGGCTGGTTTATAATAAGGTGATTTAGGTTTTTGAATTAGGTATAAAATGAATGACATAACTAGTTGAAATCTTACTTCTCCATCTCGGACATCTCCTTCAGCGCCTCGACTCCTCCGGGAAGAGGATCCAGTTCCATGAAGAAGTTTTTTGACTCCCAAATGCTGATGGCCTTGTCCTGATTAGAAGTTATAAAAGTGTTGTTTTAACACCATCTTTGTGTGGCAGCTCATTATTCCTGATGAATTTTAAAGTCCCCCTGTAGTCAATCATTTTGATCACTTAAAATTGATCACCAAAATGACATTAAAAAAAACTTTTAAAAAAAACTTCATGCCTTAAAATATCTTGAATGTAACTTGACACCCTTGCCTCATAGTATTCGAGGTTCTTTGAATATGCAAATGAGCCCCGCCTCCACTCACTCAGAGATCCACTGGTTGACGATCACACGTTGATCTCATTGGTTACAAGGTCGTTTGTGACGTCAGAATTTTTTTTTAGCTCCTCTTTTTCTTGCTGAATTTAACTCTTTTATTTCATCCCTAAGACTTATAGATAACAAAAAAAGTGCAAAATTGTTGATGCTTTATGATGATTTATTCAAAGATATTACTTAATCTTATTATTATGCTTTTCTTTTTTGTGTGTATGTATATACATAATTTGATGTACTGTATGCAAATCCAGTATATTCATGTATGTTGTGTATAATTGTTTGTTCATTGTAAATGAACCTGAGCTTCTTCCTTGAGCTTGTAGTTATGTATAAGTTCTGCAATATTAATAAAAAAATAAAAAAATAATAAAAAAAAGTCATTTAAAAGCCTGTTAGTGTAACTGTAAAAACCTTCAGTGTCTTTCTGCTGTCAAATCTGCACTGATTTTTATGAAGTAAACATAACTTTGATATTGTTAGTAATATTTCAGCTGGACTGAAGCAGGTTTATTTGAAGCAAGTTTATTATCCATACATTTATTTATTTTAAAAAAAAAATGAGTAACAAATATTATGATCAGAATTTTGATCAGGTTTATTTGTTCATCTCACACTCATCGTTGTATTATTATAGGCCTATGTTTTAAAACTACAGAGCTTTGATAATAAAACGAAGCATTTAAATATAATCTTACTAAGACATTATTGGCAGATAATATTGATATTTATATGCATTGTATGTCAGTTTCTGCTGTACTGTTCGTTATAAAGGTCTCATTGATTTACATTTGACAGATATTTATATTTATAAGCATAAACATCTGTTTTGCATTACAAGCATCAGAATTCCATCACGTTTTGTCCATATAAATATCAGCATCTGAAGGAAATTTTTTGTAATGTTTTTTTTCTCTCTCCATATTCTTACTGTATCATACTATTTGAGCCATGAATGTGATATAAAACATAAAACACATTAGTCTTAAGATTCAATAAAACTGTTCCATTTCACCACAGACTATTATTTCACACGTCACACACACACACACACTTACACACAGGTCACTCCTCATGTCTCCATACTGTGTGGACACCCAGAATCCTCTTCTGTCCTCTAATGATATAAAAGGCTCTTTGGGAAACTTCGCCTTAAACTTCTTCAGAAATCCTCCCTCGAAGTCCGCGATGACCCCGTCCATGTCCACCAGAACTCGCAGTCTTCTGTTGTTCGTACACATGTTTACTCTGCTTTGAAAGTGAAAGTGCAACGAGGACGAGCTCCTCTCGAGCCACCGTACAACCCTCGGCAATAAACTCATCATAAACCTCTTAATAACCGTCCAAATCCAACGTTAGTCACTTAGCAGTGTGCATTAACCCTTATGCTAGTGATGCTGGTTGCTAGCACATCTCATTCTGTTGGCTCTCTATTGTTTCGCACATTGTAAACGCGTTTGTGTGACTCTTGCTGAGTCTTTGGTCAGTTTCTGTGGGGTCAGAGGGTCTCATGTTTTTCCAGCGGTCGCTGGTGTTGAGTAACAGTGTTGACCTCCCGAATCTGCATTTGTTTACAGCAGAGCAAATGTCAGCTAGAGACAAACGCGGAGTATTTGCGAAATGAAGCACGTTATTGATACAGTAGTGTGTGTGGTTTTCAATCTGACCACTTTGTTTACATACTAAAAATCATGCTGAGCTAGTGGCTATTTTTGCTATACACTGTCAGTGAACAACAAACCGAGGCTATTTGGGAAAAGAGAGATCGGGAACTCATTTAGGATTCTCAAGTATCCGTTGGAGCGTAGAATACAAACATAGATCCCAACTAGCGGCTGTGTCTATGTAAGCCGTCCGCCATATTGGAACGGCCCGAACACTCGAGAGCAAGTTGACTGAGCATCTGCAACCGTGGTTAGACCATAGGGTTAAGGCCCGTTCACACCAAGCACGATAACTATAAAGATAACGATAAAGATATAATTCTAAAAATCGTTCTCCATATTAAAGAATAGCAGAGTTCACACCACAACTATAACGATAAAGATATGAGGAACGATATCGTTGGGATCACTTTCAGAACGATTTTTTTCCAGCTGTCGAACGATAAAACACTGACAGCCAATCAGAATCCATTCTAATTTAAAGGTCTCGCGCATTTAAAATGGCAGATGACATCGCAGAGAAGTTAATCGTCGAAATCCTCCACTGTTTGACAAGTCAACCCCCCTTTTCAAGGATACGTTAAAAAAGATGAATATATATGGAAAGCAATCGGTCGTATCCTGGGAATAAATGGTGAGAAGTAGGCTATTAACAATGAGATATTATGCAGTTTAGCATAGTGTAACAAAATTACCTCAGGTAAGTTTTGCACATTCTGAAAGGTGTAACTTATGTAAACTATTATGAACTTCATAGCCTACTACTGCTTTTAATATAAGGCTGCTATTATTATTATTATTATTATTATTATTAATACTATTATTATCATCCTTAAACTACTATGTGCAAATAGCATTACTGTAATAGCCAACATGTTGCTCCTTTGTCTCATCTTTCTTTCTTTTTTTTTGTAGCTTGACTACTTTTTGTCCACCGGCCACTGTGGCTGGTGGATTTCAAAATCTACCAGCCATACACTCAATGTTTTTACCAGCCACTTTCTTGTTTTTAATCGACAATGTGTAACTGCATGTGAAAATTAATACTACAAGATCTGCAATAGGCTACTTAAGCAGTTTATTTAATCTCAAGTCTCAATGAAATACTGCCATTTTCTCTGTCTCTCTTATAGCCTACACACACAAACCATGAACTGATATTCATTTCAGTTCCCATATGAGGAAAAAAACAATGTTGTAGCGCTCTGAAAGCGGCAATAAAAGATGCTTCAAAACTTTCACAGAGACATAACAGAAAGCACAAAACCTTTCTTTAAAGTGAATTTCGTTTTGTATTAATTGTATCTTAATTTTAATCAATGTTTCATCAACCAATTGCCTGGATTTAATAAATAAGAATTAAATATAGCAGACGATAGATAATAACGAAACGGAGGCGCCGGTGCGTAACTGGAGCTCGTCTCATATAATGAACCGAAACTCAGCGTATAAGCTAGCCTAGCCTCACAGACATGTCTACTTAAACATAATAATTCAAAACGAAAGAAAACACAGACTGCTCTTTGCTTATGCAATCCGTAGGAAATGTGCATTTCTCTCTGGCGCGTTGACTACTGCGAAGACCGCGAGTCAGCATCGTCTGCAACTGACACGGACAAAGAAAAGACTTGTTTATTAAAAAAATAATTAAAATATCTCCTGGCTATATTTTACATATTCATAATCATTACTTTTGCCGATTCTTTGTGACAGATGCTTTATTGGCAGCCACCCTTACATGAGCGCGTCACCACCGCATCACCAGAATAGCCCTGTTTTTTTTTTTTTTTTAAGGATTTGTTGACTGTGTGTGTGGTTAATTTAATGGAAAGCACATTCACTGCTAGTTGTCGTTTATCCAAACTAATTTGTCTAATAACAGACGAACGTCGCATGATGCTATTTTTATTTACCCGCCACGGTGGCCGGTAGGTGCAGAGTTTATCCGCCACCACAACACAAAATCACCCGCATTTGGCTGGTGGCGCGTGCTAATTTCCATCCCTGGGGCGCGCGCGTGCTTAGAATAAAAAGACCGTTATCGGTCGTTGGTGTGGACGCAAATATAGTTATCTTTATCGTTATCTTTATAGTTATCGTGCTTGGTGTGAACGGGCCTTTAGACGCATGTTCAATCTCTACCTGCTAAATACTTCAGCAGATTATTTTGCTAAACTTAACACAATACTAAAACTAGACGAAAGCATCTGTTAACACGAGTTATAACAGGATAAACACCGGTAATATTTAATTAACACATAAAAAACACTAAACATTTCCCACCCTTGATATTATCCCATTTCTTCGGACATTTACATTTAGTCATTTAGCAGACGCTTTTATCCAAAGCGACTTAGAACTGAGGACTAAAGCAAGCGAGTCATAGGGAAGAGGCAAAAACAACACAAGAAGTGTTCAGAATACAAAGTTCAGGCATTGCTCAGGGGAGCGTTTTCCAAAACGATAGTTGCTAACTAGCCTTGTTCTGATGCGAGTGGCAGCCAGTGCAGAGAGACGAACAGAGGAGTGACATGGGCCCGTTCGTTTCACAGCCAAAAGCAGTACAATGTTGTGGCATCATTATTCTTTGTCATTGATTCATTCTCATTTATTCTTATTGTGAATGACGAAACACTGACCGTTCCAAGATGGTGGACGCACCTACGTGTCTGGAGTGGCCGAATGTTGCATCTATGTATAAATATCTATGGGACAGTCGTATCCGGAAGTAAAACATCTTCATTCTCCATTTTTGAACGATAACTTATAACCATTATACAAACTTTTTTTAAAATATTAATGTTTAACGGTGGAATTCCTGCAGAAAAACTTAATTAACCATTATTCAGCAAAGAACAGAAAGAATTCACAGATCTGAGAATTTAAACAATGAAATCACGTGTTAAGCACTGAAACTGCTTAAATATGTGTATATTTTGTAATAAATGTATAATTAGTTCGTTTCCGCATTAAAGCTGTTATGTTCACAGTCTTCCACCTTTGTTTTTTTAACTACTTTTTGGGGGCCTAAATCATATTTTTTTAATATAGTGATTCTCCTCATATTTAGTTGGTTTGATTAGTCTATAACGAAGACTTTATTTAAAATCCATATGGGAAAAATACTTCCAGAAAAACAAGGCTGGCAGAATGTGTGCACTAAATATGTAAATACTACAACTAATATATTTTCAATTATGTCACATATCCGAAGCTATTATGACCAAATTCAACTTTTCTCAGTAAGCTCACAAGCTAAGCAAATAATTATTATTTCTTTTAAAAAAATTCTCTAAAATAATGAAACATATAAATATCTGGACTTTAACCTATAATACATTAAATTATTATTTAACAGATATTTTAAAATAGATCGTAACCTAAACTATTCACCTCAAGCAGAGTCTTAATTCAACTATCAGTCCTGCCTTCTTTTGCTCGCAAAGTGAGAAGTTGATCATCTCTCCAGTTTAGTGTCTTTGTTGTTTTGTACCGGAAGAAATAATGAGATATTCCTTTTATCCCTTAAAGATACATGTCCATTTTTCAAAGGCTAAATCCTGTGCTTTTTTTGTTGAAAATTAAACATGTAGCTCTAAATAAAGAATAGGTATGTTTTTGTGAAGTGAAATCTTACATTCTCTTCTACGGAGTTTGATTTGTTTGCAGTGAGAGTGAAATCTCGTGGAATCTGAGCTGTCACTCAAACCTCGCGATATTTGTTGTTTACTGTTGGCGGCTGAGGGCCCGTCCCTTCTGTACTGGAAAGCTGCTTCTGACATTTGAATGAAAAACATCCTCTCAAAAGCGTAAAAACGATGGCTTCAGCTCTGGAGCAGTTCGTGAATAATGTGCGGCAACTTTCCGCTCAAGGTACGGACATTTACACCGCTCGTGAACACTCAGAGTAACGGATGCATGGGCTAGCTAGCTTAATGCTAAAACTAGTTAGCGTGATAGCATGCTAGCTGTTTATACTTCAGGCAGTAACACATGGTATTTGTTTATCTTACTCTGTTCGTCTGACTATTAATACAAAAACATAAAGCTGCTGAATATTTGCACATCATAACGACTTAGCTTTTAAATGAATTAAATTACTGGACGTGTCATGTTAGCCGAGTCATTTATAAAGTATGGCATGAAATATCTTCATAACAATTATAGTAAACCTGTGATTGGTTCTCTTCCTGGTCTTAGTATTAGTTGCATTGACATCATGGATAAAAAATTAACAACGTGTGTTATTTCTGTAAAGATGAGCGAGTCAGAAACAATCTTAAAATATTTTCAGTTGTACTTATACAGATTTATTTGAGTCTCCGCTTTCATTATTTATTATTTATTTTTTTAAAAGATTGTTACAATATCTGATACTACGATCACCTTTTTGGAATGAGATACTGGTTAATTGGAGATGGACAACAATATAATTAAAATTCATATACATACAGCAAAATACATGTCAACTGTACCAAATGGCAGACTGTTCTCCACTGACTTAAAGATCTTTTATGATCAAAATAAAGTTTTAAAGTTATGACATCTCTGTCACTGAAAAAGATAATTGATGACGTGTTGGATGTATGAAGAATCAAATATAAAAGATTTGATGTTTCTTATCAATGTTTGACTGAACGGCTCATCATCATTTAACAAAAACAAATTAGATTTGATCGCATGTGCATTTACTGTACAATAATATCACTAACATGAAATCATGTTTTGATGTGCTTCTCAGGTCAGATGACTCAACTATGTGAACTGATCAATAAAAGCGGGGAGCTTCTGGCCAAGAATCTCTCCCATCTGGACACTGTTCTCGGGGCGTTGGACATCCAGGAGCACTCGCTCGGTGTTTTAGCTGTTCTGTAAGTCCGGGACTTGTTGAGTCCCATAGCACTGAGAGTTCATGAAGTGTTTTGTGGCCATCTGAAAGAGTTTCTGTTTTGCAGGTTTGTGAAGTTTTCCATGCCAAACATCCCCGATTTCGAGACCTTGTTTTCCCAAGTCCAACTCTTCATCAGCACCTGCAACGGAGAGCACATCCGATACGCCACAGACACGTGTACGAAAACACCTCAGCTTGTTTTGTTTTTTTTCATCACACTAGCTACGGTTACATGGACACCTTTTGGTTCAATCCGATGGATGAATCCGAACACGGTGTTTACATGAACGACAAATAAAGTGATCGGGTTGATGTGCGCGTTTATATTAGGGATGTCCCGATCCGATCACGCGATCGGAAATCGGGCCCGATCACGTGGTTTCAGACTCGATCGGAATCGGACGTTACCTCCCGATCAGGACTCGGATATATGTAAATTAGGGGTGTAACGGCCTATTCGTAATTGAACCATTTCGGTTCGAGGCTTCCGGTTCGGTACGCATACAAACCGAACGATTCCTAGGACCATTTTTCCTGCCGACAAAATCCGCGCTGGCGTGATCACCACAACGTTGCGCAACATCAAATGGCAAACGTAATGAAAGCGGAACGAAACTGCGCTACTCATTATATTGTGCCTAACGGACCATTTATCAGTTCGGACCAGCAACATCTGTGCAGCGCGAGATCAAGCGACACTAAGAGATCCAGTGAAGAAAACATTTGAATTCGCCACTGAAGTAATAACATCGCTGCGAGATCTAATGAGAAGTATTCAAATTTCTCCGTTATTAACCTAGATCTCTATTAGATCAAACAGCGCTGACTTGGGAACCAGGAGAAAAATTGTGCCTTGAATGAACATGGATTTAATTTTGCACTTCAAAACTCAAATATTATATAATTATACTACTGGGCTGTTGAATGTTTGATTCTGATTGGTTGAGAACGTTCTAAGGTGTGCAATTATTTTCAGGGAAACGCACGGCTAAAGTAGTTCCAGCAGGTCTTGACCGCATTACAGTTCTATATCACTTCGCGTAGTCGACTGTAATAACGGAAAATAGGATACAATTCATAACAAGAAAAACATGTATGTATCCACATGCGCTTGATCTGCCATGTTCGATGTCTAACTTCATAATCATTGGAAACATGCAGTTTAATTTTAATAAATAAAGTATAGTCCTATCTATAATCAATAGAAAATTAAACTGAATAGGCCTATATAAATAAATTGATAGTCCTGCTGCACGGGGGTTCTCAGATATAGGCTATAACAAATAA
This sequence comes from Semotilus atromaculatus, assembly GCA_031834385.1. Taxonomy (NCBI): domain Eukaryota; kingdom Metazoa; phylum Chordata; class Actinopteri; order Cypriniformes; family Leuciscidae; genus Semotilus; species Semotilus atromaculatus. The sequence goes on from JAULUF010000014.1 coordinate 2,454,142, forward strand.
ATAATTATTGATAGGCCTATACTTGTTAAAATGACGTTGTGTTTCATTTATTACGCTAATCTACTGTCAATATTAGAAGAAAAAAAAACATGAACGAACTAATTAAAACGAATTGAATTAATAAATAAATAATCATATTGACACACATATATGCTTCTCTCTCGCTCTCTCTCTGTCTCTCTCTCTCTAATAACTGCATTAATAACTGCATAAAGCCGGGGACATACTTATACTGTAAGGCCGGTTATGAATGTAATTTATTATGATTGATGATTGATCATGCCCAAACGCGTGTTCAGCGCGTTCAGTCTGTGATCGCAGTCTGGGTTTAAAATCTGCTGCAGTCGATGGACACAGTCAGAGAGTGTTTCAGCCAGTCGTTGAGTGATAGCAGAGAAGCAGACTAATGCTGGGGACACCTCCGTTACTAACTCTAAAATGACGTTTTGGAATTAGCAACGGAGGCATGGGATTAGATGCGCAGGAAATTAGTTCTACATACAAGAGCGTTTTAATGACAAAAACTTTACAAACGTCTTGAAATACATCATTTGAACAATGTTTCGAGGTGTGGTAACTGTAGTATAAGCGGAATAATTGACTTCAGGCCGTTTAATTATTATAAAAATAATGCACATCGAGGTGTAACTCCGCTTCGCGTCGTGACCGCATTACCACCTCGGGTGTGCATTATTTTTCTAATAATTCAACGGCCTGTCGTCAATTATTCCTTACATATATATTTAAATGTTATTTTTAATGTGATTACCAAAACATTATTTGTTCATCCTTCAAAGATTACCCCCATTTATAAACCTGAAAGTTTCAAGATGTAGGAAAACTCAAACTTATTTAAAAATATTTTTTCTTTTAATAAGTAGGAAATGTCTCTGGCATTTCTTTCTTTTTGCTGTATCGTATCAAACCGTGAATTTTGTGAACTGTTACACCCCTAATGTGTATTCTCATTTTTTTATACACTTTTAAAACACTTTTTATTTTTTGTTTACATGCCTGCCGGGTATTTTAAGTTGAGGTGATATTTGTTTTTATATTAGACTTTTTCTATATTTACTGTTGCACTAAAGTCCAAAAGTGAAGAAGTTATGTTATTTATTCAAGCTACCTCACAGAAGTGCTCTGTTTGCTAACAGAGATGTTGAATGTTAAAATAAGGTGAATTAAATAAAAAATAAGGAACATCCTGGATCTGTTTTTTCGCTCTTCTTTTTTTATGTATTATAGAAGTATCGGATCGGGACTCGGTATCGGTAGATACTCAAAATCAAATGACTCGGACTCGGACTCGAGGGCAAAAAAACCTGATCGGGACATCCCTAGTTTATATGTCACAATCTTCAAATCGGAAATAAATTTTTTTGACATGCGTGCACTGCACGAATTGTTCGTGCATAACTATTCTCCTCTATTGGTTCTTTATTTGTAAACAGCAGACTTAATATTTACAGGTGAAACTCGAAAAATTTGAATATCGTGTATTTCAGTAATTCAAATTAAAAGGTGAAACTAATATATTTAGTATATATAACTATATACATATGCTTGATTGTACTTTTCAGAGGGCCGACATTTCTGTATTTAAAATCTTTTTTTTTATTGATTAAATGTAATATTAAAATGTTCTGAGATTTTGAATTTGGGGTTTTCATAAGCTGTAAGCCATAATCATAAAATGATAACTTTTGCACGATATTCTAATTTTTCGAGTTTCACCTGTATCCGTCTCGTGTCATGATTTGGAGACGATGAGCCGTTGTGCCGCTGCTAATATTGATCACGCAGTAAAACCCCGCGCTCAAAACCAGTCGTGTGTGGATGAGAGACTGAAACGAGGACGTAGTGAAATGAGAATTATAGAATAACGGGACACTCATTTATACAACACTTTATTCAACAGGAAGAGCAGCTCGTTCGGTGCGTCACACGTCATTACGCTATTTCAACGTCACTGCACATGCGCAATCCTTTCAGTTTCGGTTTTCAATCCGACATGTTCTCTCGATCGGATTACAAAAGGAATAAACCAGCACTTTCAATCGGATCGAGCTCAATCAGATCGATTAAGGTGTTTACATGACGGTTTTTTAGTCCGATTGAGCCGTCAATCCGATTATAAGGGTCCATGTAAACGCAGCCACTGTTTCATTTGTATTCCTCTTTTAAAAGTTTTTTCTCCTTTCAGTTGCTGGTCTGTGCCATCAGTTGACAAATGCCCTTGTAGAAAGAAAACAGGCAAGTGTCTTTCTGTCATTTTAGACTTGTTATCTTTAACTTACAAGAGTGATGTTAAGTTGTCTTGTTCTTCACAGCCCTTGCGTGGAATAAGTATACTTAAACAGGCCATAGACAAGATGCAGATGAACACGAATCAGCTTACCTCAGTGCACGCAGACCTGTGTCAGGTGAGTCCTGTGTTTTGTGTTAGTACAGTTTTATTAACTTGTTATGGATCATTAAAGATGTAATTGTGTCGTAAGAAAAGTAAGAGGCGACGGTAAACGCTGTGAAAATGATAATACAGGGATGTTTTGGTGATTATTATTTGTTGTAGTAGAAAGTCTGTCATTGTAATTTGCTAATTGACAGATGTGGCCATTTAGAACAATATGTCTGACAAATATGAACAATTGAAATGAAATCCCTACAAAGACGTCAGTTTCAGTAAATGAAAGAACAGTCTGGCACAGATGTTTATTAGTCAAGTTGGTCTTTGATCATTTTAGACAGAAAATTTTTACTTTTTTGAATTTTAATTGTTTAAAGTCTGTAGTCAATCATTTTATCCCTTAAAACTCATCTTTGATCACTAAAATTATATGTTTAAGCATTTTTTTCATGCCTAGAGTTTGAATGTAACTCGACACCCTTGTCTCATTTAGTATACGCGGTTTTATGAATATGCAAATACAATCTACAGATCATCAGTCATGATAGAGGAGACTTAGGTTTCCCAGACAGCGTTTAAATTAAGACTGGAGTAGGTCCTAATCTAGAACGATTCATTAAACATGGCTTTCTGAAACACAGATTAAGGACAGTCTGATTACTAAAACTTGGCCTATGAAGTCCTTGACTAAAATAAAATAAAATAAATTTAAAACCAACTGTGCTAATCTTAATTAGCATGAGCAAGTTTGCCTATAAAACATGGAATTAACCATGAAAAGCTTAAAATTGTATGGAACCAAGAAGAAAATTAATGCCTGGAGATATATATGTAATTGATTCAATGCAAATGAACCCATCTAGAGCAATACAACAACTTCAGGTAAGATTGAATCATAAGCTGGACATTACAGTAGTAATTCAATACCAGTGTTGTGGAAAAATCTAGAAATAAACCTAATAAACCTGTTGTTGATGACCATGATTTCCTGGAGGAAGGCTAAAGCCAAATTGAGGCTCAAATTAAACCTGCCAAGAGGCTTCAGATGTTAATGTTAATTTGTGTATATATATATATATATGCATGTATATACAGATGAAACTCGAAAAATATTGTGCAAAAGTTTGTGTATTTCAGTAATTCAAATTAAAAGGTGAAACTAATATATTTAGTATGTATAACTATATACATATGCACGATTATACTTTTCAGAGGGCCGACATTTCTGTATTTAAAATCCTTTTTTTGATTGATTTCATGTAAAATTATAATTTTCTGAGATTTTGAATTTGGGGTTTTCATAAACCGTAAGCCATAATCATCAAAATGATCACTTTTGCACGATATTCAAATTTTTCGAGTTTCACCTGTGTGTAATGTGTGTATATATATATATATATATATATATAGATCTTCACTGACATAGTCAACAAGTAATCCATGTGTCATCTTTGAAACAACATTAATCTGAAGTTAAACCTCCAGTGTGTTAGGTTTAGTTTAAGCCTCAGTTTAGTCCTGAAATAGCTCTAATCTTCCTCCAGGAAATCATCTTATGAATCTGTGGACTAGACTTAAGTTTAGGACTATTTAAAACCATGACAGAGAAAGCAGATTTCTGTTAATCTGGTTTAAAAGCCTAGGTTTGGACTAGGTTTAATGTCTGTCCAGGAAACCACTCCTTTGAGTATTCTTTTATATAGATACTAATGGTGCCTATTTAAAAGCTAAATATTAGTACCATTAAAGAAGAAATATTATTGAAGCAAAATATAGTGCATTCATTTTTGATGCAAAAAAAAAAAAGAAAGAAGCTTTGAAAGGATGTGGACCGTTAGTGATAAACATCACAGGGTTAAACATTTTTATTGTGTAAAAAAAAAAGATGTCACAGATGTTTATTGTGCAACTAATAATGATGCAGCCCTGTATTTACAGTTATGCCTATTAGCCAAGTGCTTCAAACCCGTAGTCCCGTTCCTGGAGCTGGACATGATGGATATCTGCAAGGAGAATGGAGCGTACGACGCAAAGCCCTTTCTTTGTTATTACTACTATGGAGGCATGATCTACACGGGTCTGAAGAACTTTGAACGGGCACTGTATTTTTTTGAACAGGTATTCATTTATTTTGTACAGTCTACACTCTCACACACACACTCTCGCTCTCTTGTGCACACACACACACACTCGTGCACACACACACACACACCAGACCTGCCAACCCATACGCATTTTGCGTAGTGGCTACGCATTTTGACCTCTAAGTACGCTGGTACGGTTTGTCACTCTAAACTACGCAAAAACCTGGTGACACGCCTCTGTTCACGCGCAGTCCTCAAATCAAGCAACCGTAAAAGAAGAAGAGTTCGACCGATCATAGCGCTGGGTTCATTCCCCACATAGCAAGCGCGAATGATTGACAGATGCGTAAGGCCTATCATGAAAAAGAGACTAAAAATCAACAGCAATAAAGGATCCCGCTCGACCCCCTTCAGCTCCCGCGGCCGCCGTCTGACTGAGTTCATAAGCGAGGACAGTAGGCTGTAGTCACAGTACTAATAACTCCTGAAGGTAAACGCGCTGGGGTGGATGTGGAAAGTTTAAATATTAATATAAATATTGTATTGAGTTAATTATCTGGATTTGATCATCACACGGGACAGCAGTAATCGGAATCGCATGGATTATCTTAAAATACTCATGGTCACTCAGATAAGAGGAACACATCCTTTTGCCATACAAATTATAAAATGCTTAAGTAATGCTGAACAATAAATCTAAATAAAATTAAAATCGCTATGGCTTAGTGATTATGAAAGTTCTGTGATTTGTGGATTAACGTTAATTTACTGATAAGCGCGTGTCTGGAGAAACAGGCGTTTATTTATCATTCTCAGTGTTGCGATACGTAGCCTGCATGTGTTACGTTATTGTGTTAACAACAACTAAAGTACCTAATTCTGTTACACATTTATTCTGTATGAAAACTAGCGCGATAATTACTTAGTTATGGTTTAAAAAGTGCCGTTGTGTATCAGTTGCTGCGCGAGCTCTCTCTCACAAACACAGACCGCGCACGCACAGAGAGAAGATTATTGTAAAATTAAAATTGACGGGCTAAGTTCATTTTGTTCTTGGTTGTGTTTTTTTCTAAGACTTTTGTATTGTCCATCCGCGTTTTTAAAATGTGTTAAACGACGGACGTTTTACTGTTATCGTGCAATGTTCAAAATGCAAAAAAATAAAAAATTTCTGTGAGATATATCACATTTAGATATTTGAATAATAAAATAAGTAGCCTATCTTAAATGTACAAACAATGGTACAAATGCCAGCTTGTACAACAACTTTAACGTGAATCCATCCACTCCCCCCCCCCGAACGGCGGTACGCCAAAAATTATTTCAAGGTTGGCAGGTCTTACACACACACACACACACACACACACACACACACTCACTCTCTCTCACACTCACACACACTCCCACACCAGACAGGCGTCAAAGCAGCCGTAGCAACTTCTCTCTATTTATTTTTCTATGACGAGACACCCGCGGGCAAAAAAGTATTTACCTACATACTAAAATGTATTACATGCCACATGCAGACTTCCATAAACTTCAGTGAACTGATTCACAGAAATGAATCAAACTCTAACTCTGAATTTGCAGTTGATTTAACAAAGTTAATGACCAAATAAAAAGCACATTAAAATCATTGTGGAATTCACAATTAATATATGGTATTATAAATATGTTGTAAATGACCAATTTATTTAGCATCCTCATGTCAAATTAATAAATAATTTGTGAATTTTTCTGTATCTTCAGGCAATAACCACTCCTGCGATGGCTGTCAGTCACATCATGTTGGAAGCGTACAAGAAGTACATCCTCGTGTCCCTCATCCTTCATGGCAAAGTCCAGCAGCTTCCCAAATACACATCACAGATCGTGGGCCGATTCATCAAGGTGAGCCTTTCTGCCTCGACATTAGGGCTGTACGATAAACTGTTTTGGATTATTGCGATTATGAAATCGCAAACGCTGCAATTATTAGTCATGTGCAGCTTGTCAGTGACGTACGGCTCAGTAAACGCGGCTCACACTGAAAGCACTGAGTTTGAGTCGCTTATAACGTGTATTTGTAAAAGCAATGCGCGTCAAACATCTTTCCAGACATGAGAAGCATTTATGATGATTTTGTCCAACAAAAGACAACATTTAATAACATGCTTTTACTCCAAACTCACTTCATAACGACAGTTTAGCTCTTCAGTGAGATGATGCGCTTCTTACACAGAATAAACAAGACTAATAAACACACGACTTTATTCTATCAAAGCGTTTCAATCTTCTGTTTATTCAGATAGAGAGAGTGTGATGCCGATAGGGATTTCCTGGAGTGATGTGTGTTATCTACTTCTGTGGCGGGGCATATGTGGTGTGTGTGTGTGTGTGAGACGCCCTCTGGTGTTCAGATGGAGCAGCGTTTACTACCGATTAGCCGTACTTCACTGACAAACTGCGCATAAAATAATCGCAGCCTTTGCCAAATTCGAGTAATCATGCAGCGCTACTCAACATGCATTGCAGCATTTCTGCTCTTGACCTCGACTTCAGGAGAGCACTTTAAAGGCTCCATAAGCTAATCATCTTGTGTGTGTGTGCGTGTGTGTGCGTATATTTGTGTGTGTGTGTTTGTGTGTGTGTGTTTGTGTTTGGTGTAAAGCCCCTCAGTAATGCTTACCACGAGCTGGCTCAGGTGTACGCCACCAACAACCCGGCAGAGCTGCGTCTCCAGGTCAGCAAACACAGCGAGTCGTTTGCGCGAGACAACAACACCGGCCTGGTCAAACAATGCCTGTCCTCACTCTACAAGAAGAACATTCAGAGGCTAACCAAGGTCTGAAGTTACAACAGTCAGATGTTCTGTGTGTATTGTGTTTTGTTTTGTAAATTTGCAGACGTGATATATATATACACTGTGCTGATAAACGGAAATGGTGATCTCTGTTCTTTTGATTGACAGACATTCTTGACATTATCCTTACAAGACATGGCGAGTCGAGTTCAGCTCTCCGGCCCTCAAGAAGCCGAGAAATACGTCCTGCATATGGTAGGAACACAGCTTCATAACGACACCGCTCCTCATCACATGTTTATTTTGTGATGTTCGCCAGTGGAAATGAATGGGACATTCTATAAGATATCATTATTAATCAGCCACAGTAGTTTTTGATCACGTGTAAATATACATCCAAATGAAAAGCCTATTAAAAGTAAGTAATTATGTGTAAGCAACTAATGTGAAACGTTTTGTGACTATGGAAGCTCGTTTCTGCCACGGAACAAATAAGTGAAAAAGGAAATTGGCACTTTTTATTTATTTTTATTTTTTAGACATGAACTAGTGTAATTGTAATTTTTAATCGTAGTTTTATTAATATTTTGACATCTTTTTTTTTTAAATCTTTTTTATATTTATGTTAATTCTAGTTAAAATTTTAGATTTCATTATGCGCTTTTGTTATTTTTTAAATATTGCTATTAAGGTTTAATTTAGTCTTTATTTTAGTTTATTTCCAGGTGTTTTTAGTGATTCGACTTTCTAATTTTCTGTTAGTTTTTCAACTTTAGTATTTATATTTTATTATATTTCGGCTTTATTTCAATTATCAGAAATGTTTTTAATAGTTTTAGTATTAGTTACGACAATAACCCTGAAATAAACTCTCAGTTGCGATGGGAAAACAGCCAGAATTGTGAGATCATTTTTATTTATTTATTCTGTGGCAGAAACAAGCTGACATATATAATTAAAAATAATATGAAATATATATTTTCTAATTGATTTTTTCCTGTTGAGATTTTTTGTGGTGACTACTGGAAACATTATTTAATCAAATTGTCTTGCATGCTCTGCTTCATGTTTGTTTAATATTTACAGATTGTTGGTGCTCAAATCTTTCCCTTTTCATAATTTCCAGATTGAGGACGGAGAGATTTATGCGAGTATCAACCAGAAAGACGGCATGGTCTGTTTCCATGACAACCCTGAGAAATACAACAACCCTGCAATGCTCCACAAAATTGACCAAGAGGTTAGTAATTATAAAACAGTGCTTTTCTCAGTTCACTGCTGATGTAGAAGAAAACAAGAACATGAAGCCTATATACCACCAGAGAACTACATGCCATCTATATTTACACCCTCATTATCTCTTTAATCGACTCTTTCAAGGACATTTAAGAGGAATTTGAATGCATATATTTTTTGATAAATGTAATGTACATGAAGAAGAAATGTCAGATTCTGCACAACTTGAATTAAACTATAAATGCACTATATTATGTTTATGCACAACTGATTTGTTATTCAGATATTTAAACGCATAAGATCACCTGAAATGTACCGACTCATTTATATGTTATTGCAGAGTGTTTGAGTCCATGTTAATCTCTCTGTGACTCTAATGCAGATGCTGAAATGTATAGAATTGGATGAAAAACTAAAGTCCATGGATCAGGAAATCACCGTGAATCCTCAGTTCGTGCAAAAGGTACCAGTTTCAGCACAATTATGAATTAAAGCTCTTATTTCCAGGTAGGGCTGGGCGATCTGATGATTTTATATGATTAATCTTGAAGATGTCTGATTTCACTGGCCATATTATATCATGTGCCGATCATGCGTTGTGACGCATTTGAAAAACATTTCAACAGGAGTAGGGCTGTGCGATATTTTAGTTTCGGTTTTCATTTTGGCTTCCAACGATTATCAAAACATGATAATCAAGATCGTTATGGCACATGGCATTCCTTAAAAGCGGTGTGGTTTCGCCCCTCATTAAAAGCCTAAACTTAACGTTCAAATCAGTCAAATCATGAAACGTGACTGTTGTAAAATGCAGTCTACTGCAGGACATGCTTTATTTTAAAAAGAGTTATTAAACTGCAAAAGAGACTGAACAAGGTGTACTTGGGGTTTCAGGCGCACATCTGAACAATCAAATATACTAAAACAATATCCATCTTGGCGAGTTGTTTATGTCTTAAAGCATTAGTTCACTTCAGAATTAAAATGTCCTGATAGTTTACTCTCCCGCACGTCATCCAAGATGTTCATGTCTTTCTTTCTTCAGTGGAAAAGAAATGAAGGTTTTTGAGGAAAACATTCCAGGATTTCCTCCATATAGTGTCTTCAATGGTCCAACGGGTCGAAGGTCCAGATGTGAGTTTCAAAGTCTCGACACGATCCAGCCGAGGAATAAGAGTCTCATCTACACAAACCAGCGACATTTATAACAAAATACACATTTATATACTTTAAACCACAAATGCTCATCTTGCACTAGCTGTGATGCGACACACATTATATAATCACGTTGAGAGACCCAGTGTTTAAAGTGTGGAGAAGGAGATTTATCCAACTTCAAAATCTTTTGGTTTTACCTTTTTTTTGTAAATGGCGTTTGACTAAGTCTGTGAACGTTCACTTTATAAACACTGGGTCGGTTCTTCCTCCTACGTCACGCTTGACCTTTCAACATGATTATGTAATGTGTGTCGCATCACAGCTAGTGCAAGATGAGCATTTGTGGTTAAAGTATATAAATGTGTATTTTGTTATAAATGCCGCTGGTTTGTGTAGATGAGACTCTTATTCCTCGGCTGGATCGTGTCGAGACTTTGAAGCTGCACTGAAACTCACATCTGGACCTTCGACCCGTTGGACCATTGAAGACACTATATGGAGGAAATCCTGGAATGTTTTCCTCAAAAACCTTCATTTCTTTTTCACTGAAGAAAGAAAGACATGGACATCTTGGATGACGTGCGGGAGAGTAAACTATCAGGACATTTTAATAAGTGAATTAAGAAATCAGATGCGTATCATCATGTTAGATCCATGCATTTGGTCTTAAAGCCTCATGCAAATATCTGCTGCTGTCTCTTATTAATGTTAAAAGACAAAAGCAACATCACTCACTGCTCTTGACTGTATAACTAAGAGTTTTAATATGAATCAATGTATTTTTAATTCATACAGTGAAGACTATGCAGTGTGTTAAAGGAACACTCCAGTTTTTTTTGGAAATAGGCTCATTTTCCAGCTCCTTTAGAGTTACACAGTTTTACCGGTTTCGAATCCATTCAGCCGATCTCCGGGTCTGGCCGTAGCACTATTAGCATAGCTTAGCATACATCATTGAATCTGATTAGACCGTTAGCATCTCTCAAAAAAATGACAAAAGAGTTTCGATATTTTTCCTATTTAAAACTCGCCTCTTCTGTAGTTACATCGTGAACTAAGACCGACGGGAAAGGAAAAGTTGTGATTTTCTAGGCCGATATGGCTAGGAACTATACTCTCATTCCTGCGTAATAATCAAATAACTTTGCTGCCGTACCGTGGGTGAGCCGGCGCAGTGATATTACGCAGCGCCTGAAGCAAAGTTATTTGATTATTACGCAGGAATGAGAGTATAGTTCCTAGCCATATCGGCCTAGAAAATCACAACTTTTCATTTTCACGATGTAACTACAGAAGAGTCCAGTTTAAAATAGGAAAAATATCAAAACTCTTTTGTCATTTTTTTTGAGAGAGATGCTAACGGTCTAATCAGATTCAATGATCTATGCTAAGCTATGCTAAAAGTGCTCCCGCCAGACCCGGAGATCGGCTGAATGGATTCGAAAACGGTAAAACTGTGTAACTCTAGAGGAGCTGGACAATGAGTGTTTGATGACTATTTAGACAAATGATTGTTTAATGCACTACTGTGTTTTAAATTGTGCAAATAGATCAGTCTGGATATTCTCGATCTCAAAACTGGATCTCGGATTGTGATCGTTTGATCAAGATCATGATGTGAATTTTTGGGAAAATCTTCCCGTCCCTATAACCAGATTGTGATTCCAGTGTTGATTTGTGTTTCTAGAGTATGGGAACGCAGGAGGATGACGTCGGCAGCAAGACGTCAAGCTACTCTTGAAGCTTTCGGGTGGATCACTGCGTTCCCCGCGTCCCCGTCCTCATCCCAAAGCTGGAAAACCCTCACGCTCTGTTGAATATGGACTATATTGGAGGAAAACATAAATGTGTGGAATGACCCTTTTGTTGTTTTTTTTGGTTTGTCACAGTGCACCCTAAACAAGAACTCATTTTTGTCAGTGTTTATTTATCAATGCTTGGTTGACATGCCACTTGCATCATTTATGATCATACGAAATAAAGAATCTAGACTTCTTTGTTCAAAAGAGTTGACGCTTGTCTTTATTGCGACACCACAGAACGAAATAAAGAAACTATCTAAAGATCATATACGTGCAGAAAGCCAACGTTAGCATCTCAAAATGGCTCCGTTTAGTGCAGTGACATTTACATGATCTTTCGACAGCTTCTCTGATGTGATGCTCGTTCACCCATCAGTTTCATCCATCAGCTGATCTAATGTTGAGTTGGCCCTCGAGTGAATGTGACTGCGGTTCACAGTGATTCAGCATCGACGTGGCTCGTGTAAAGCTGTGCTTTTGTTCCAGTCCTCTAGAGGTCTCTCGTGATTTGGGCTTTACCATAAATAGATTACACATCACATACCTAGAAGCTAAAGCTACCAGAGCCTGACTTCCACCAACACATGTTTGGGTCATGAAAGAACATTTTGGGCCTGGCTTTTCAAAAAAAAATAGGCGTTTAATATTATTTAGAAGGAAATGTCTTATATTTCTCTGTCACTACACAAATAGATTATAAAATTTAGGGTTGCTTGTAATATTTAAATGCCATATATTCATGAGTTTGGGGTGTTTCTTGCTTTTATATTCATGTGGCACTATTTAGTTTAGGTAATAAAATGAAGGGCTTGTTAAATTTCACTTATTTTTTCTTGTAATATTATATATTAACAATCTATTGATAATTGTGGGGTGTTTCTTCATAGGAATGTCTTATATTTCTGTCACTATCCAAAATAGATCATTACATTGAGGGTTGCTTGTAGAATTTTACATTTTTATTGAACCTAATTTCCTTATAATGTTATTTAGATACATTCATTGATGATTTTGGGGGGTTTTCTTGTCTTATATCCATGTGCCACTAGCAAAATAGATAATAAAATGAAGAGATTTCTTGTTAAATTTCAATTAATTTTATTTCAATATTATTTATAAACAATCTATTGATGATTTGGGATAGTTATCTTATATTCTTGTGTCACTAACAAAATAGATAATTAAATTGAACTTATAGGCTACATTTTTCTTGTAATATTATTCATAAACAAATTATTGATGATTTTGAGGTGTTTCTTATATTCATGTGGCACTATCAAATTAGATAATAAAATTAAAGGCGTTCTTGCTAAATTTCAATTAATTATTTTAATATTGTTTATAAACAGTTATATTGATGATTTGGGGGTGTTTCTTGAGAGCATATGAATATCATAACCTCTGGTATCACTAGCAAAAAATAAATTATATTTTTTTAAGTTGAAATGAAGGTTGTCTAGTTACATTTCAACGTACAGGCTTAATTTTCTTGCAATATTATTCATAATTTGGGGTGTTTCTTGGTCTTATTATATATATATTCCTGTGTTACTACCAAAATAGGTCATTAGGATTGTTATATTTCGTTGTAATATTATTTATAAACTATTCATTGATGACATTGGGGTGTTTCTTGATTTGTCGTAATTTTTTTCTCTAGAAAACAGGCATAATTTTCTGTAAGCCAAATTTATATGTGTATTTTATCTATGGGTTGGGTCTAAAATATGACAAAAATAGCTATGCCACTATTATATGCAATCAACAAAATATTAAAACCGGTTCAAATGCCTTGTTTAATGAATTTATCCAACCAGTCCATGGAATCAGCAAGCAGTTCTCCGTAATGAACGAATGGGACGGAGACGCTCCACTTTTCACACTCATGACAACACTGATTTTCAATTTCACAACTTCAATGCAGGTAGGCATGTGTGTTTTCTACTTGAATGACATAACCAACAAGAACAGAAGGACCGACGCGAGGTGCTACTGCAGCCAATCACAAGCGCTCCAAGTCTTTGAACAAAGACAAGCGGACGCGCCAGCCAATCAGATTTCAAAGTTCTAAAACTTCGCCTGGGCTTTAACGGAAATGACACGCGCGATAGCCAATCAAAGCCACGGTCTACAAGCCATCTGCCAATCAGCGTTTAGTATCGCAAGGATTGCGTCGCCCACGGTGCTCAGTTGAATTCCATTGCCGTCCATTAAAACAGCCGACTTGGAAAATACAATATCAAAGTGTGCTCAGTTTTAGCACACGCTTGCGCTCGTTATTATCGTCAGGAATGACATATTTATGCAGCGAGGGTATTGAGAAACGCTCCACGCATGTATAAGGTACGCATCTTCGACCCCGCATTGCCTGGCAAAACGGAACAATTGGTGGATAATTCTCCTCGTGACTTCATTTCATCGCTGAAATACAGAGGAACTCGAATGTGTTTTCTGTCATGAGTCCGGCCGGGTGCTCCCATGTGAACGGGTTCAAAGTGGACAACTGGAAGCAGAATCTGCGGGTCATATACCAGTGCTTTGTGTGGAGCGGCTCTGCCGAAACCAGGAAACGCAAGGTAAATAAAATCCACCAGAACCCAGTGGTGCATTGCATCGGCCCATCCTTCCCGATGCCAAGTCGCATTGCCCCCTCAAACACAATTCGTGATTTATTTTCACCAAGAGATATGAATCCACGTTTATCCCTATGCTGATGCATTGGCTGGCCTGCGCAGACTCCTTATGCATTGCTTTCATGGGGCTGGACGTGGGGATCAAGAGATGCTATTCAGCTGCCAGTGTTTTTTACTTGCTTTAAGCGAGTTTAATTGCCACGATATGTCATTTTGACCACACAAGACCTAATTTCTTCGTTGTTTGATGCATACCAGGCCTTTAAAATCATTGATTTCCCAATGCACGAATAGAGGTTTCAGTTTCACAGTTATCACGGAATGTGTCCGTTGTGTGTCATCATTCAGGACAAACAAGTTATGTTTACTGCCTCCGTTTTTGATAATTCCATTATTATTGCAACAATTCGTGAACCTTTTTGAAACGGATCATTTCAGTGAATCGTTTGAACCGGTTCGAATGCTTTGTTTAATAACCGCACTGAATCGGTTCGCCGACTTGTTTGAACCGAGAACCGTTAATTATTCAAAAATATAACTGAACTGAATGACGGTTTTAAAGAGTTGAGTCTGTTTCAACAAACCGAACATTACATTTAAATAAAAACCATTAATAGTAAATCTACTTAATGGCTTTATAGTGCAACAGTCGGATGTCAAAAAAATCCCCTTTATTTTCTCCTTAGTGGAACTGATTATTAACGATAACCTTTAAAGACAGACCTACTGTGTCTGTGACGTGAACTGCCTGCGTTAAACGATTGTATATGCTTTTGTTAAAGCCGCTAGCCAACATTCTTACAACTTATTTTGTAAATAATCATTTTTAGCATAGAATTTCTGGTGAATAACTACATTACCCATAATTCTGATCATACTCTCCACCAATCAGAGAATGGAAACAAAAAAATTGCAGCAAAGTAACTCTTTACCGCCTGCCCACTCCCATGATGCACTGCAAATGACATAGTCAGTTCCCTGAATTGACGAAAAGTCAAAATATACTGTTTTTATATAGGCTACATAATCTGTTTAAACCTTAGTCCAATGCGTCATGTGATTGTGGTTTCTTCCCTCATTAAAGTTCACAGTCTGGTGCCTTTGTCTTTCTGTGCCGTTTTCAAATATTTTTTTCCCTTCAAATCATATTTGTAATGTTTTGATTAATCTCGTAGCTGGTTGGCCTTTTCAAAATCCCTGTGGGAAACTAAATGGAAGAAAATCCTACTGGAACTAAGGCAGCTGAACCGGTTAGGAACCATGTGACGGTGCACAGAACCGTTGATTGTGTTATTTTGAATCACTTCATTAAATAAATGTTCGAAAGAACCAATTCGCAGAAATGAGTCAGACTTTTATCACTTCTTTGATGTCATCAAAGCGTGTGGCATCAAATGACAGTTTAATAACTAGCCTAACTATCCTAACTCAACCCATCTCCCTCTGGAAAACAAAGGATGATCCTGAAATGTGCATCATGATTCATTCAAATCAAATGTCACCCTCGATATACGCGTCTCTGCTCTGAAAGAAATGCCAGTCTCACAGGCTTGCCAGATTGATATGTCACACATGATAACACATATTGATGATAATCATTTTCTGGGTGAATCTTTGGTATAATGGGTTGTTTATTAATACAGGGTGAGTGCCATCAAGTTACATCTGGTTCACTCAGGATTGCATGACTCATCATCGTCACAATTGAGGTCAAGTCAACTGAGTTTTATGTTTTCTTATTGCATTATTTTTTTTATTCTTCAAGAAATTATTCAAAGATTGTTTTTTTTTATGCATTTAATAAAACCCCCCCAATAATTCTTATCTATAAACCAGCCACATGATCGTTTCCCTGTGTGCATTAACTTCCAAATTCAGTGAGTAAATGTCACTGTTTTAATATACTGTATTTATTGAATAACAAGCTTTCTGTGAGGTATTAATGCATAGTGGAGATTGTTTTAGAGGCATAATCATGATTGTTCCATATGACACTCTTTGAAAGTCCATAATCTCCATTTCTCATGGAAAACTGTAATTTGGTTTGTATATTACAGCACATCTGACGTATTAGACAAACTCGCTATTGATTATACAGTTTATTTTAAGGGACCGTTCACCCAAAAATGGAAATTCTGTCTTCAAATGCTCACCAAACCCATAAGACTGTCGTTAAGATACAAATGATGTTTTTAATAAGTCTGAGATATTGAAACCCAACACTTCAAAGCATTCATAAAATAAATCCATATGAACTGAGCAAGTGCGGTTTAGCTTTTGTTAGGGATGGACGATATATCGGCCACAATATCTGTATCGGCCGATATATGGTCCCTTTTTATGTCATCGTTATCGGCCCGATAAGAAAATTTGGCCGATATATTTAAATAATGTATTATTTCCTTCAGATGCGCACTGTTCAACATGATGGTTTTGAATTTCTTGAAATATGATCAATCAATACATCAAAAAAGGAAAATACAGTGCAGCGCATATGTCATATCAGCTACATAAAATTATAAAGAGAACATTATAATTGTGTGTGTGTGGGACATGGGATTTAATGGTGAGACTTTTGTTTTTGTAATCAGGCTCTCAAAAATTATATAAAAATTTGGATTTAGATTTATCGGCCAATATATCGGTTATCGGCATTTTGGCCGATAACCGATAACTCTTCATATCGGTGCATCCCTATCTTCCGTTTACCATATTTGAGTGCTCGTGTACATTCGCGGATCAATGTTTATATGTGAATAAAAGCCTAAATGAAATGTTCATCAAGCGATCGTGACTCTTCAGAAGACACGCAGAAGACTCTTCAGAAGACACTCTTTATTGTTCATAAAGAGGTCGCACAATTAACTGAGTTTTGGGTTTCAATGGACAGAAATATCTCAGATTTCAATAACCAATATCAGTAACACTTTACAATAAGGTTCATTAGTTAACTACCTTAGTTAACATGAACTAAGAATGAACAATACTTCTTAAGCATTTATTATTCTTATTTAATATTAATTTCAACATTTACTAATCATTTATTAAAATCAAAGGTTGCATTTCTTAACATAAATTAATGCAATGTGAAGAACTAACATGAACAAACAATGACCAGCTGTATTTTTATTAACTAACATTAACGAAGATTAATAATCACTGTAACAAATGTCGTGCTTATTGTTAGTGCATGTTACATTAATGTTAACTAATGAACCTTCTTGTAAAGTGTTACCAAATATCATCTTTCTGAAGATGGAAAAAGTCTTATGGGTTTGCATCGACACAAGGGTGAGTAATTATTTTCATTTTTATGCAAACTAATCTTTTACTTCAGCGTTTAGATATGGGCGAAATGCTGAATTTACCCATCTTAGGTCACAATTGACAGATTAATCTCTCATCTGTCAGGTTGTACCCGTGGAGGAACCGCAGGAATATGAGGAGCTCAGTGAGTGCTATAAAGCCCTGCTGCAGAACAACACACACTGTGTGATGAAGGCCTTTAGAGGATGTTTTTCACACCAGTGCGGAGTCACAGCTTCAGATGGCACACCCATCCGTCTGATGCTCACAATAGGCCTGGGGTTTTGATTCACAAGTGCTTCATTTGGATTTGCCCCCTAATAGTTTAGGCTCGTTCACACTAAGGATGACAACTATTAAGTAAAAGATAGTTCTAAAAATCATTCTCAATATTAAAAGAATATTAGCGTTCACGCCACAGCTATAACCAGGGTTTAAATAAAATGTTTCACTCACTTGCCAATTTGGCTACTAAATTTAAGTTACCGGCCATTCAGAACTTCTACTAGCCAAAAAAAGAAATGAACCAGATTAACTATAGCCCCTTTTACACAGCGCGATGATCCCGGCAAATTGCCAGAACGCCTTCTGTGTGAACGCAAACACGACCCGGGATTGATACCGGCATTGATGCCGAGTTGAGAAACGAGAAATGGGAAAAAAATTCCCATTTATTACATTGAACAATTTGAATTACTACTTTAAGTACAAAATACTCCTAACTACCGGTAATAGTTCATTATTAACCTTATTAAAGGCAAATGAACAGACACAAATAATAACATACTTAAATACTATAGAACAGTTATAAATAACAGTAGTCTTCAGGTACAGAAATGTAATAATATAAATATATTTGTAATTAAACTGCATGCATAGTGTTTACTGTAAAAAAATGTAACACACCAAGTACGATAACGATAAAGATATAGTTATTAAAATTGTTCTCAATATAAAAGAATAGTAGAGTTTACACCACAGTTATAACGATAACGGCATAGAGAAACTATCGTTGGAATCACTTTTAATCACACAACGATTTTATCCAGCTGATAAACGATGAAAACATTGACAGCCAATCAGAATCCATCATGCTGTAACGAGAATAAACAAAGATATCGTCAGCTGTTGAGGACGCCAATATAGTAATCTTTATAGTTATCTTTCTTGGTGTGAACGGGCCATTAGTCGATGAGCAGAGCATTTTTTTTTGTTACGTTACGAAGAATGGCGAAGTTACGAAGTTCGTAAGGGACAGATCTTTAACGACGAGTCCTTGTGGTAATTACAGTATGTCGGACAGGACATCAAAACGTTTGCCCATTATTCGGTGCATATCCAAGTGTGACATGGAGGCGCCGGCGCGATAAGAGCAGAAACGGCTTAAAATACTCAAATAAAATACTCAAATAAAATACTGTAAAGGGTCTAATTTTATTTGTGTAAACTCACAATACCAAAATGTTTGTACAATAAAGAAAACAAACAAGATTTGCTTTTTGCCGCCGCCGTGAACTAGTTTTCGGAGCAGGTCTACTTTTAAACAAACCAATTAAAATAGAAATCAAATACTTGCCGATTATGTAATGGTGCATTTTTCTCTATAGGCGCGTCCAGTATCGGCTACTGTGGAGATCGCGAGTCGGCATCGTCAACTTCATCTGTGCAGACTCGGAAAATACTAGTCCATTAATAAATTGTAATAATGTCTCCTTGCCATTTTTTCGACACATTCACAATCATTATCATATACATTATAATCAGCGTTGAATAGGGTATATATCATGAAAATGTTAATTAGTAAATCAAATCTCATATTACTATGGCTAAAAATATTTCAATTAAACAATTCTTTGTTTTCAGGTCACCTTCAGTTTTTGCAAGCTAACAGCTTAGCCTACTAGCATAGTGTTCATTTGTTAAAAAAAAGAAGCTTTTTTTAAAATAGCTAGTAGAAGATGTCACGATAACGCAGGCATTGAAGCGGGCAATATGATCTTATGAAAAATATGCTGCAAAACACAAGGGCTGTCCTTCACAGCTAGAGGACTCAGGTTAACCGTGCGGTTTCACTCAGGTGCGTAGACGCCACTGAACATTGCATTATTAGCTGTTGTATTTTAAGTCGGCACAATTGAGGAGTGATTGTTGTGTAGTGAGTCAGATTACATGGATTATTATGGATGCTTTCCCTCCCATGCCCTGAATCAGATTCAAAGATAAGTGTGCAATTGAGGTTTTTTGTTTTCCCCACCAGGTGACTTACTATAACGAGACCTGTTATAATATGAAGACACCTCGCTTAGCTTTTGTTATATGCATGCAGTGATCATAATGGTCCTTGCTGAGCTGGCTTTATATATTTCATGTAGACAACGGCGTTTGCTTTGCTCAAACAGCAAGGGAACAGAGCAGTCATTACGTATGCAGAGACGCCTGCGGGTGTTTTCATTTATTTATTGTATGTGCTTGTATTCACCTAAGCTTAGCTTCACATCTCTGGCCTAGTTAATGCCTGGTATCTGCCTTTTTTTTTTTTTTTTTTTTGCTAATCACTCAAATGACATGCATAACACATAAATTGTGTGTGTATATATACATACATGCATACATACATACATGCATACATACATACATACATACATATGTACAGTAGCCTACGTGTGTGTTTATGTATATATGCATGCATGTGTGTTTATGTATATATGCATGCATGTGTGTTTATTTATATATGCATGCATGTGTGTTTATTTATATACGCATGCATGCGTGTTTATTTATATATGCATGCATGCGTGCGTGTTTATTTATATATGCATGCATGCGTGTTTATTTATATATGCATGCATGCGTGTTTATTTATATATGCATGCATGCGTGTTTATTTATATATGCATGCATGTGTGTTTATTTATATATGCATGCATGTGTGTTTATTTGCATGCATGTGTGTTTATTTATATATGCATGCATGTGTGTTTATTTATATATGCATGCATGTGTTTGTGTGTATGCATATATTGGGGCTGTCAAGCGATTACATTTTTTTATCTTAATTAATCATACATTAAATTTGGCTGAGAAATTACCCCCAAAATATAATATAAAGTCGTTATTTTTTTAAAGGAGAAAACCATAAAATAGACATTACAAAAAGTAGGTTTAGAAAAAAATTTAATATAAACTTTTAGGCTTCTTCAACAGCCATGAGGGAGAGTAGGCTAAATGATGACAGAATATTAATTTTTGGGTGAAATATACCTACTAATTGGTTTTTAATTAATATGGAAAAATTATTATTATTTTTAATGAAATGTTACTCTAAATAAGAAACTAAAACTGCCATTAGCTGGCTTAATGAGTAAGTCACTGAGTCCTTAATTCGATTTGTTAATTCGATTCAAACAGCAAATTACTGTATTCCTGAATTAATTCAGCTCTCTTTATGAATGGACCATTGGTTCATGGTTCTTCTGGGTACCAATTTTGACCATACTTAACTATGTATATATACATTCGTTATTAGCATCAGTAATTTAACATTTTCTTATTTTCAAATGGCTACTTTAATTAGTCCTCCAGTAGTTTTTGCAATGGCATAAAAATTAGTACAGAGAACCGTGAAATTGTACCGGTGTTCGTACACCAAGTACTACTGACATTTCTGTAATATATAACCGCTTCATATATTTATATGTAATGCATACATATTACCTTCCCTGGTAAAATATGATCTCAGGGTCACGGACACTAAAATAAGATTCGTTAATACCAGCTGTTCATTGGGCCTCTGGAAAAAACATGACACAAAGTACACAACCCATCAAGATGACTTAATTCATTTCAGTCCATTAAGTTTTACAAATGAACATTTAATCCATATTGTGTTTGTCGACGTTCACAAACGCATCAATATAAGAGGGTGAGAATTATGGCTTTCTTTTGATAAAATTGCTCAACCATAATCCATATAAAGTTCATCTTATCCATGGCAGTGATTAACACAAGCCTTCACTGAAGCTTGTCCAATTATTCGCATAGTCTTCATTTACCATTAAAACTATTTTTATAGGACGGCTGTTCCACATCTATTCTGCATGTGAAGTTATATGGGCTTCCAGCGCACCATCAATAATTAATTGGACCATGGGCCGTTTGTCATATTGATACCAGCTTCCCGTGTTTAATATATACGGTCTCACAACATCTGCATGTCTCTCCCGAGCCTCAACGGGAATATTTACGGATAAAGTGCAAGTCTAAAGCGCCCGACATCAGGCCACAGAGGAGCTTCTCAAGGCGTAGAGGATGTTTTAAATCAGAAAAGCTGAAGAAAAGGAGCAATGCGACTCAAGGAGGGAGATAAAGGACTACAGTTTTACTGGCTCATAATTCACAACCTTACAAATGCTTAAACACCGCTTTTGTGACTTGAATACAAATCAAGAACGCTTGATCATTTTTATCTCAAGATATTGTTTTGTTCTCTGGGTTTTAGTGTGTGGTGGAGGAGGGCGGCTTCGTTCCAGATGCATTGAAGATTACATTCAAGGTACCACAAACTGCAGAACTTTTATTGGAGTAATAAGTGAAAAGTAGAGGCTACAAACTCTTACTTAAAGGATTAGTTCACTTTAAAAAAAACTCTTGCTGATAATTTCCTCCCCCCATGTCATCCAAGATGTCCATGTCTTTCTTTCTTCAGTCGAAAAGAAATGAAGGTTTTTGATGAAAACATTCCAGGATTTTTCTCCATATAATGGACTTCAACAGGACCCAAACGGTTCAAGGTCCAAATGACAGTTTCAGTGCAGCTTCAAAGGGCTTTAAACGACACCAGACGATGAATAAGGGTCTTATCTAGACAAACCATCGGCATTTCACTAATAAATAAAACAGTTTAAGTTTTATAAGCACAAATGCTGGCCTTGCTCTGTTCTGTGATGCGCGTTCGTGACTCACGTAATACACAATTACGTTGAAAAGGTCACGCGTCAGCGGAAGTACCGAGTCAGTATTTACAAATGTGAGGAAGGAGGACCATATACACATATTCAAATGTCTTTGTTTAAATGCCCATTTCGTGTGCGTATCCTGGGTGTTTTAATATTAAAAAGGCTAAAAGAACATTTCCGTCAGGACAGAAGCGTGACCTTTTCAACGTAATTGCGTATTACGTGAGTCACGAACGCGCATCACAGAACAGAGCAAGGCAAGCATTTGTGCTTATAAAACTTAACCTTTTTTATTTATTAGTGAAATGCCGATGGTTTGTCTAGATAAGACCCTTATTCATCGTCTGGTGTCGTTTAAAGCCCTTTGAAGCTGCACTGAAACTGTCATTTGGACCTTGAACCGTTTGGGTCCTGTTGAAGTCCATTATATGGAGAAAAATCCTGGAATGTTTTCATCAAAAACCTTCATTTCTTTTCGACTGAAGAAAGAAGGACATGGACATCTTGGATGACATGGGGGGGGAGGAAATTATCAGCAAAATTTTTTTTAAAGTGAACTAATCCTTTAATACATTTTCACTTGTGTGACCGTAGCCTGCATGCAACTTTGTGGTCAAGTAATCAGACACACTCTCCTAAACATTTATTTGGTTCGTTCATTTGAGCAAGTCATGTAAATGAACTGGTTTACAAACAAATTCAGCACCAAATATATTCATATATACATCATATACACATATATGACCATCAGGGCTTGACATTAACTTTTTTTACTTACCAGCCACAGTGGCTAGTGGTTTTCCAAAATAGCCACTCACTTTTGAGTGTCAATTTTGGCATCAATACCATATTTTTTATTTTATCTCATAATTTGGCAGCTGATATATTAGGCTGCTGTCGCTTTAAGACCTGACACATGGTCCTATTATACTGTTTTATAAAGCCAATATACCTCTCTTTGTCAAGTCACCTTTATTTATTTAGTGCTTTTTACAATACAGATTGTATCAAAGCAGCTTTACAGTGATAACATGAAACAAAGTTTTTTTCTTGAAGAAAATTGCGTTAAGGCAGGCAGATCAATAATATTGTTGAATATTAAATTACGAATATAGAATTATGTGCACGCAGATTTTATGCTCACGCTCAAAGTGCGGGAATTAGTAAAATTACTCTCAATACACGCAATTCCACGAAATTCAAGCCCTGTAAAACCAACAATATTCATCCAGAGCAAATGAAACGATTCCCCCAATCAGAGCTTTTCTGTAAAAAGGACACGCTTTCTAACCGGTGTTTTATTTAACATTTGCAATCTGGTAACCATGCGCACACATGATCTACATTGCGGAAATCGTGCGGATGAGCTCATTTATATTAATCCATTTGAGATTTCTGCTTAGATGAAAGTGTCATTGCGTCGGTCTGTGTTCTGTCACGACTCACGAGCCACTTGCGCTGTTTTCTGCGACTAAATCTGCGATCGAACCTTCTCGGAGATGAACTGTAATAAATCTGAACATTTGAACATGAGTCTCTTGACTATATTAGCGATTGTGGTTTACGACTATATTAGCTTGAATTGTGTTTATAGGTGAAAGTGCAATAATTTAAATGAAATGTAAAAATAAATTTTTATTGATTCTAATTGAGCAAAAATAATTGGGATTATCAGTTTAACCATTATGCATCATGACAAAAAAGTTAATTTTTAAAAAAACTAAAATTAGACTAAAATGTTCAAACATTTAGTTGACTAAAACTTGACTAGACAAAATCAGGGTAAGGCTGACCAAATATGATAACTAGGTATGCGCAATATATCGGCCGATAGATGTTCGTTTTTAATGTTATCGGCCAGATTTTGCCGATATATTAAAGCCGATAAATTATGTATTATTTCCTTCAGCTGAGACACTTCAGATGCGCACTGTTCAACATGAAATTGCTTGAAATATGATTGAAAGTCTGTCATATCGGCTACATAACATTGAGAACATCATTATAATGGTGTGCTTGGGACATGAGACTTTTTGTTTTTTTAATCAGGCTCTCAAAAAAATATCCTTTTTTAAAATGTATTTAGATTTATCGGCCAATATATC
The DNA here is from genome assembly GCA_031834385.1 of Semotilus atromaculatus. Lineage (NCBI taxonomy): Eukaryota > Metazoa > Chordata > Actinopteri > Cypriniformes > Leuciscidae > Semotilus > Semotilus atromaculatus. Next base: position 2,478,610 of record JAULUF010000014.1, read on the forward strand.
GGTTTTCAAATATAAATAATTATCGGTTATCGGTATCAACCAAAATTTTCATATCGGTGCATTCCTAATGATAACTAAAAAGTACAAATTTGACACGGGACTAAGACCAAAATTAAAAAATAGCTGAGAAGATTAACTACGGAGAACCAACACCATATTAGACAGTCGGTCATAATGTTGTCTCATGTTACTTGAATTGCTTTAAAGAAACCACAGTTTCACTATTTCTCAGCTACAGATCTTAATGAGTCTTTTAATTGCAGAGAAGGGATAGACTCCGGGATTAAGTGTAATAACGTTTCACACAGCGAGCGTCCTTCCCATTCAGAAGTAGGCCTTCAGCAGAACGGGACTCTGGGTAATTGACAAGGCCTCTTCACTAATTGCGTTGTGGTGTTGCCTTCAGCTTTTTAGCATCAGTCTTACACTCCCTTTGCGTTCGCTCACATGTGTCTCTCAGCTGATCTGGTTTATTTCGCCTGGAGCAGGCTTATCACAGTCGAGGCGTTCTCGTTCCTCATCTGCATGTGTTTGAACTGTCATCCATCCTTTATCATCAGCGCCTTCCCTCTTTTCTGTTTCTCCTCTTTCATGTCTCTTGCCTCCCTTGATTCTCCTCATCACCCACACGCCTCCTACTACACTTGTGATCTTGGAAACACGGCAGCCACGCAGTGATTGGATGTTCGGTTGCCGCAGAAACTGCGAGAGACGATGTGATTGGCGGTTCGAAAGCTGGTTATAGTCACTGTCGTTATTGATCTATTGAATGGTTTATATTCATAGACAAAAAAAAAAGTGTGCATATATATTATGCACACATTTTTCTTTGAATAAATACATTTTATTTATTTGAATTTTACATTTTATTTAAAATGGTTGGTAAAATATATATATATATTTTTTTTGGATAACATATTATAATCATTATATAATTATAACAATTTAATAAATAATTATATATTTTGTTAATGTTTCAGATGGCACTACCATAACATCTAGTCTCAATCAATTATTAAAATATTCTAAAATACTTTAATATTGAAGCTAATCACCATAATTGATTAAAAAAATATATACTTTTGGCACAATATAGGCACATTTTTACCCTATAAAAAATGTCAGCACATCCTATATACTCTTTAAAAAACTGCTACGCTTTATTTCACTTGGACTGCATTTTCAATATAGTGATGCACCAACATTTTGGCCACAATTATTTTTTTTTGAAGCATCCCAATTCAAAACGCATTAACTGTATAACTTTTGACCTCAAACAAAGTATTTCACAACAATCAGTCCCGATCGGAGAGGGTGCCGACATACGGTGACTAAATAAAATGGGATGGGATGGCCAAAGACATCACACACACACACACACACACGTTGGTGCAACTACATTAAGGACTCTCCATAGGCGTAATGGTTTTTTATACTGTACAAACTGTATATTCTCTCTCCTTACACTCCCCATCCCTAACCCTACCCATCACACACACACACACACACACTGCCCCTATCCCTACCCATCACAGGAAACATTCTGCATTTTTACATTTTTAATAAAACATTGTTTTTTTAAGCTATTTGAATTATGAGGACTCATGAAATGTCCTCATAAACCACGTATAAGTTGTAATACACATGTCATTATACAAATTTGTGTCCTCATAAATCACATAAACAAGCACACCCACACACACACCTCGAGTATGTTGATTTGCTGTGAGCAGCCAGAATGAAAGGCACACTTGTTACGAGGGATGACGGTGCTGGTTTGTTACTGGTTATACTGGATCTGTCCAATGAGAGCGATTGAGGCCTGTTGTAGTTTTACAAGTTAGACATCACATTTTTATCTTTAAGACCGTTCATAGCTTACATGGTTACATAAAAACGGTAATTTGATACCAAAAAGTACGACTGACTGCCTCTGACTAACAGCTAGTGGTCATACCAAAACTTGAGACACTCTTTAACATAATGGTTGTTTCTGCACCCGGACTCGAGCTCTCGTTTGATGCCTGTTCTGAGTCGGCATCATCGCCGTGTGTCCGTGGCTAACAGAGGAGCCCTTCTCTCCGGTCTGATGTCATCTGGCCCACACACAACTCCTAATGCTCACTATTCATATGGTTTTCATTTTCTTTTTAATTTGATTCTGATTCATCTAAAGAACCGGCTCATGTGAATCATTTGTTTGGGAATCAGACTGCGTTGGTTGCACTGCATGTTTCGCGGTACACCGACGACTGAAACCATCACATTATCATATTAATTAACTTTTGCATTTAATTATTTAGCAGACGCTTTTATCCAAAGCGACCTACAAATGAAGAGAGCATATAATTCAATACTTAAAAAAATAGTAATACTTATTAATAATTTATTATTTTAATATTAATTGTGATGTTTATTTAGTGAGACTGCTTATTATATATCTATATAAATACATCTTCACACAGCCACTGAGAATAGGCAGAGAATAAGAGCTTGATCTGGGAATTTTGAGAATAATTTTCTGGATTGTTTAAATGAAGATTGTGATTCATGACAAAATCCAGTTTTATATTTTCTTTAATTCCTTTTATTTTATATTTTTATTTATTCATCCTATTATAATATTTTTTTCTTCCTTTTTATTTGTATTTATCTCCCTTATTTTATTTGATATTTAAAAAATATATATATTTTTTCTAAATTAATTTAAATGTAATTGATTTTTATATTTATTTATTCCTATATACACTCACCTAAAGGATTATTAGGAACACCACACTAATACTGTGTTTGACCCCCTTTCGCCTTCAGAACTGCCTTAATTCTACGTGGCATTGATTCAACAAGGTGCTGAAAGCATTCTTTAGAAATGTTGGCCCATATTGATAGGATAGCATCTTGCAGTTTGGGATGCACATCCAGGGCACGAAGCTCCCGTTCCACCACATCCCAAAGATGCTCTATTGGGTTGAGATCTGGTGACTGTGGGGGCCATTTTAGTACAGTGAACTCATTGTCATGTTCAAGAAACCAATTTGAAATGATTCGAGCTTTGTGACATGGTGCATTATCCTGCGGGAAGTAGCCATCAGAGGATGGGTACATGGTGGCCATAAAGGGATGGACATGGTCAGAAACAATGCTCAGGTAGGCCGTGGCATTTAAACAATGCCCAATTGGCACTAAGGGGCCTAAAGTGTGCCAAGAAAACATCCCCCACACCATTACACCACCACCACCAGCCTGCACAGTGGTAACAAGGCATGATGGATCCATGTTCTCATTCTGTTTACGCCAAATTCTGACTCTACCATCTGAATGTCTCAACAGAAATCGAGACTCATCAGACCAGGCAACATTTTTCCAGTCTTCAATTTCCAATTTTGGTGAGCTATTGCAAATTGTAGCCTCTTTTTCCTATTTGTAGTGGAGATGAGTGGTACCCGGTGGGGTCTTCTGCTGTTGTAGCCCATCCGCCTCAAGGTTGTGCGTGTTGTGGCTTCACAAATGCTTTGCTGCATACCTCGGTTGTAACGAGTGGTTATTTCAGTCAAAGTTGCTCTTCTATCAGCTTGAATCAGTCGGCCCATTCTCCTCTGACCTCTAGCATCAACAAGGCATTTTCGCCCACAGGACTGCCGCATACTGGATGTTTTTCCCTTTTCACACCATTCTTTGTAAACCCTAGAAATGGTTGTGCGTGAAAATCCCAGTAACTGAGCAGATTGTGAAATACTCAGACCGGCCCGTCTGCCACCAACAACCATGCCACACTCAAAATGGCTAAAATCACCTTTCTTTCCCATTCTGACATTCAGTTTGGAGTTCAGGAGATTGTCTTGACCAGGACCACACCCCTAAATGCATTGAAGCAACTGCCATTGTGATTGGTTGATTATATAATTGCATTAATGAGAAATTGAACAGGTGTTCTTATTAATCCTTTAGGTGAGTGTATGTGTATGTGAGATATACATACATATTTTTTATGCATCCCTCTTTTAAAATATATATATATATATTAAATATTACATATTTTATTTAATATTCCATGTATTTACTTAAAAAAAAATCAAACATTTTTTTGTCCTTCCTATTTTTTTTATGTGTTTTTATTTTCTTCGCAGGTGACCGCAGAAGACACATGTTTGGTGCTTCGTCGCTGTGTCACTTTAGGGGTTTTATTTTACAAATGTGTGCCAGAAATGCAAAAAATAGGTTCTACACGCGTGTAGCCTGCAGTGAATCTTCTAGGACGAAGCTGATCCTTCAAAAGCTTGTTTTTCAGCCTCACATCCACATCTCAGATGAGGTCCGGATCAATGCATGAGAGAGAGAGAGAGAGGGAGGTGTAGATGTAAAGGAGAGGTGACGCCTGTAGGCGTGATCAGGATGTGTGGAGAGTCAGAGATGTTCAGAAATAAACTAATGTTCTTCAGATCTCTGAATATGTGCAGAATGTAACGTCCGATGCAAATATTTTTAGTTTGTGTAGGCAGTAGGCAGTTTTTTTTAAACGATGTACCCTTTTCACTTCCATCATAGTTGTGGAAACCTCTACAATGGTAAATGACTATAAATATAACTTTGGCATTTCCATTTGTCCCAATAGCAAAACAAATAGTGTTAGTGTTTATATGACTTTCTAAAATAGGGAGAGGAAAAAAAAATCAGGAGATTGAATTACGTTGGTCTGAAAAGAGAAGCTCCTTCAGCTGTTCTGTTAGAAACAGGAAAAAAAAATAACATCAGAAATTCATTTTCTGTAATTTAAAGCCAAGGTAATTTAACACAAAGTACTCAATGTTGCAGACTGATCTCATGAAATAGCGTATGTATGACACGCCAATTCGTATTTCCATTTTTGGCGTGCTATCAACACGCATAATCGCTTTTCAGCGTGTTTATCAACGCCATTGACTTAACGTTACATTACTATATATAAATATATGACCTACCCCAACGACGTCCCTAAACCTACCCGTCACTTGGGTTATTAGCATTTATGAGTCTTCCCCTACCATCCTAGGGAAAAAAATATCGCTCCCCAGATGTAGATATTCATTTAGCTTAGTTTACATACACATACACGCGGCGTACACATACACGCGGCGTAGACATACACGCGGATTGCTGAAATGCGTATAGATAACACGCCACTTGATTTGAAAGTGGCGTGTATGTTTACGCAAAGTCATGATGTCATGTTGCAATTTACATTATAGGGATGGAGATACCGATTTTAACAAACAACTATTAGTCGATACAGATATTTGTCACTTGCTCACTCGCTTTTATCTTTAAAATAGATTATCGTTTTGATCATGTTTTAAAGTTCAAAAACAAATCATTTTCATTGAACATGGATTGTAGCCATTTAACGTTCAACAAGCCAACATAATAAGAGAGGCACAAAATAAGATAAAATACAAATAAGACAACCTTCAGACGTTAATCTTCCTATCAAATATTTCTTATTAACAACATTAACTCAGTTGACTTATTACAGACCATTACATATTTCTTATGTAGTGCCTTCACAGCGTTAATTAATAAGATATCTGTATGTAATATCTGCCTTTTTTATAGCCGATATGCCAATGATTTAAAATTGATCAAAACCGGCTGATAAATATCTGCAGCCGATACTTTGGTGCATCTCCAATCGTTTAAAAATTCATGTACGTAGCTAGAATTGTGATGTTAATATTAATGAAAATGAATATTGTCATTATTTACATTTTTTTGTATTATTGTTTGTGAAACTGCATGCATTATATTATGCATTGCTAAATGTTTCAGATGGTTAATTGTTCAAAATAGTTTTTGCATGAACTCATTGCAAGTTTAATAAAATTGATTATGCATTTTTTTTTATATTACGCTGCATAAAAAATAAAGACATTTGTGGCATTTGTCACAACAGAAATACAAGGTCATGTCTAGAACATAACATTGTATTGCATTTTTTGGTAACACTTTTTATTCTTACAGATAATTTGCACACTACATGTCCTGCTCAGTCAGGCTGTGTTGTCGAGTCTGGGTGTGGCAAAGCTTTTGGATCCGACTCGAGATTCATGTTTCATGTTTCATGATCAGGAACTTTTGAATATCATATTACAGTAATACTTAATGATATTAGGCTTCACTGCCGCTTTGCAAAACCCATAATAGCCCTGTCATGCTCTAGTGATCGCATAAAGATGTTCGTTGCGCTGTTGTGTATCTTTAACACCGTATCGTATGTTTGCCACGTTCACCTTACCGCAGGCCTTTCTCCCTCGATGTCTCAGATCAAATTACTCTGATGAAACACGGACAAAACAAGGCCTTCTCGTTCTCTCTCCAGAAACATCCACAGTGTTTCTTTCAACTCCAATGAGAACGTTATGGTTTCTTTTGGTTTAATAATGACGTTAGCATGATTTACATTTATCCGTTTTTCCTTGTAACATCCTCATTTTTTAATTTTTTATATGTCCCTCCCTTGCTGCCATCCGACTCACTACACTTCAGGCCATTATGGTTGCAGCGCAGTCGCTTTTCATTAAAGCCGTTGTAATGAAAAGGAAACATGCAGAAGTGCTCCAGTTCTGTGTTCTCGTCTCACCTGTGGTGTGACGCTCTAGCGCTCCATTCATGCGCTAGGATGGTTATTCTCGGTTATTCTCAGTCGTCTGCCGGGTGGCGTGTCGCCGGGGAATAACCAAAGGGTGAGATGTGAAGCTGAAAATGGGGTCTCTATAAAAATAGCTAGTCTGGAGGTAAAAGCTGAGCGAATGTTAAACACGGGTGCTGTTTAGTGATCTAACACCAACACTACTGTACTAAATTGGAGATCAGGGTATTGGGATAGTCAGCGAGTACGAATTAGGATAGGATTTGATTAGTTTTTCTTTGCTATTTCTGTTTAATGCATATTTTATGTTAAAATAAAGCAAGATTTTAATGTTAAAATGCATTCTCTTAACCCAGCGTATTGTTCTTTGACTAATAGTAGTATGCCATTCATGTGTTTATCTCCCTTAGAAAGTCCCAGGCATCATCAAAACTAGGGATGCACCGATATGAACATTTTGGCCGATACCGATAACCGATAATTCTTTATTTTCGAATAACCGATATATTGGCCGATAAATCTAAATCCAGATTTTTATATAGTGTTTGAGAGCCTGATTACAAGAACAAAAGTCTCACCATTAAAGACATGTCCCAATCACACAAATTTTATGTAGCTGATATGACGGCACGTGTTGCTCTTTATTATATATTCCTTTTCTGAAGTGATTCCAATTATATTTCAATCAATTCAAAACCATCATGTTGAACAGTGCGCATCTGAAGTGTTTCAGCTGAAGGAAATAATACATGATTTATTGGCTTTAATATATCAGCCGAATTCTCTTAGCAGGTCGATAACGATAACATTAAAAATTAACATATATCGGCCGATACCGATATGATAGCCGATATATCGCGCATAGCTAATCAAAACGTAGTGTCTGCTCAGATCTGTCAATCACTTTCCAGCTCAACCAATAGTGAGAGTTTGGGGGCGTGGCTAGTGCAAAGTAGGTGGAGCCAGAGCGTGATTCGTGACTGGGAAAAGCCATTCAGCTAAAATTCACTGCATTTAGACCTTCAGAGATTAAACTGATCATGAACACGTCAAAATATAAAGATTTTGTCTCTTAAATTCATTCTCTCTGAAACTATAGCCATTATGTCTCAGATTCACCACCTCTAAATTTAATTTCAGGACTTCAGATCCTCTGCTGTACAATCGGCCCCTTATTATGCATTATTCATTTTTTTTTCAAGGACATTGAGAGTTTTGTGCAATAAATTGTCCCTATAATGGATACACTGTAAAAAAACTTAACTCATTATTTTGAGTTATCTTTTTGCATGTTTTTTTTTTAGTTTAACTTATTTCGATAAGTTGAGGACAAGAAAACTTAAAATTTCTTGTTGTCTGGACAATCTAGTTAAAAAAATAAGTTGAAATAACTAAATTGCTAAAATATTTTTTACAGTGTAGTTGAACTGTCTTAAAGGTTTTTCCTTTTTGCTTCCTGATCCCCTTCTGCTGTGCTTTAATAAACTAACTAAACGTCTGTATCTCTTTCTCTTTTCATCCTAGGCGAAGTCATGTATGTGTCACATGTGTGGAGCTCATTTAAATCGACTTCACTCCTGTCTCCATTGTGTGTTCTTCGGCTGTTTCAGCAAGAAACACATCCACGAGCACGCCAAAAACAAGAGACACAACCTAGGTAAGATGCTCACGAGCGTTCTTCACAAAGACTTACTCGTACGCATTTCAGCTTCTCCACATCCAAGGTAAGACACTCAGAAAACAGAACTCGTGCGCAGAACACAGTCATGACAATTAAACTCGGATAGAGACGGTGAATAATGGACACCGACACAACGGGTCAATTTTGAGGTGCGTATTATTTTTATTTTTATTTTTTTCTCGGTTTCATGTTTCTAGATTCCATTTTAATGGTTACATTAAATTGCATTAACCAAGGAGCGTGGCTAATTATTTGAAATCATGAAATTTATACAATTTAACAGCAATTTATTATGTTTAACATTGAAACCCATTTTAATTTTCCAAATATTTCTTCTTTTTTTTTTTTACTAGATTTTTTAAAAATTATTTAATTACTTTTAAAAATCTAAAAGCATGTCTAATGCACTTTAACAATTTAATAATTTAGTAAATTTTTTACATTTTAATTTTCCTGTATTTATGATTTACAGTTAAGTTTAAAACATGGAGGAAAAATTGTGATACTCCTTATTAAAAGTTTTTTTTTATTTGTTATTACTTTATTGTACAGTAGAATGTACTGTACTTCTCAGTGTTATATTGGTAAACTTTTACAGCAAGGTTTAATTAGTTGACATTGGTTAACTACTGTACATCAGTTAACAATACTTCTACAGCATTTATTAATCTTAATGTAAATTTCTACATTTACTAATACATTTTTAAAATCCAAAATTATTTGAGCAATATTCAGCATTTATTATTAAGCCTTGTTATTGTTAAATCATGTTAGTGTTACAAATATATTTCTGTTAAATATAAGTTGAACTTTTATTTTGAAGGGTTATCGAAGAGCTTCGAGTTTCTTTTTCTGCTTTAATATTCACAGACATTAGCCTAGATCAAAATTTGATCAATTATACAGCCCTACTTTTCATTTATTAATTTTCAGTGTTCAGTGTTATAAGTTTATACAGTAAATTAAGTTTCTGTGACCGGGTTTCCTCGATTCGATTTGCTTTTTCACATCACGGAAATCGTATGGCCCTAATATTGAATACTGAATAGAGAAGGTCTGATTTACTAGTTTAATGAAATAAATGCACAAAAATCTAGTTTCACTTCTTTCTCCAAAAGCCATTTAAAAAAGTGTACTCGACAAGCAAGAGCAAGTGCACAAATGCGTCTGTGGATGTTTGGATGGGGTCTTGGAAATCTCCCAGTTCCTTAATGCATCGGTGGCATGTAATTATCCCCTCTGTTTTAATGAGGAGGGCGCCACCCTCCAACAACAAACAAATAAGAAGCGCAAACATACGGGAATTTGTGTAATTATAGTGTGCGAGGGGATAATAGGCCCTGACTCTGTGTGACTTGTGGTATTAGCTTCCAGCGATGGCTCAGAGTTCATCAACCACCTGTTTCAGAGGGTTGGGGGTTTTCCAAATCACCCTTGAGCTTCACACAATTAATTTAATTAATTTCTACCTAGAGATTTGAAGCTGCCATCTCTGTCTGCCATCTTTTAGGATTTCCTCTTGTGTATTGAAAGAGGAAGAACCACCCATGATACGACAACCAAATACAGTCAAAAATTATTCAGACACCAGAAATAAATATATATATATATATATTTTTTTTTATTTTTTTATTATTATTATTTTTTTATTATTATTATTATTTTACTAATGGGTGCAGGACACTAGTTTATTTTTGCTATCCTCACTTACATAAATTAAAGGTCCAATATGTAAGAATTTTGTAATAAAATATCCAAAAATCACGTGCACAGTGTGATATATTTCCTGCAGTTGTGTACTTACAATATCCCAAAAGTCTCCAAAGATTTTTTTATTTCAGAGAAATTCCAATTTTAAATAAGTGGCCGTCCCGGAAAAAAATGTCGCCTGTCAATGACGCAATATCCGCGCTATCCTCGGTTTCCGATCGTACTGCCGTAGCCATGACTTAACCATGGCGACAGACGTGGACAACTGCGTAGTGAGTAACATTTAGCGGCACTCAGTTCTTGTTTCTTTCAAACATTATAGACCATGGAGAAGCAGACTTTGGGACAAACAAGGAGAACTAAAATGAGGATCAATATCAATATGACTTCCACTCGACAGAGAGCTAGCGTCCGAGACTGTCTTCCACTCGACAGAGAGCTAGCGTCCGAGACTGACTTCCACTCGACAGCGAGCTAGCGTCCGAGACTGACTTCCACTCGACAGAGAGCTAGCGTCCGAGACTGACTTCCACTCGACAGCGAGCTAGCGTCCGAGGCTGACTTCCACTCGACAGAGAGCTAGCGTCCGAGACTGACTTCCACTCGACAGCGAGCTAGCGTCCGAGACTGACTTCCACTCGACAGTGAGCTAGCGTCCGAGACTGACTTCCACTCGACAGCGAGCTAGCGTCCGAGACTGACTTCCACTCGACAGCGAGCTAGCGTCCGAGACTGTCTTCCACTCGACAGAGAGCTAGCGTCCGAGGCTGTCTTCCACTCGACAGAGAGCTAGCGTCCGAGACGGTCTTCCACTCGACAGAGAGCTAGCGTCCGAGACGGTCTTCAACTCCACAGAGAGCTAGCGTCCGAGACGGTCTTCAACTCCACAGAGAGCTAGCGTCCGAGACGGTCTTCCACTCCACAGAGAGCTAGCGTCCGAGACGGTCTTCCACTCGACAGAGAGCTAGCGTCCGAGACTGTCTTCCACTCGACAGAGAGCTAGCGTCCGAGACGGTCTTCCACTCCACAGAGAGCTAGCGTCCGAGACTGTCTTCCACTCGACAGAGAGCTAGCGTCCGAGACTGTCTTCCACTCGACAGAGAGCTAGCGTCCGAGACTGTCTTCCACTCGACAGAGAGCTAGCGTCCGAGGCTGTCTTCCACTCGACAGAGAGCTAGCGTCCGAGGCTGTCTTCCACTCGACAGAGAGCTAGCGTCCGAGACTGTCTTCCACTCGACAGAGAGCTAGCGTCCGAGGCTGTCTTCCACTCGACAGAGAGCTAGCGTCCGAGACTGTCTTCCACTCGACAGAGAGCTAGCGTCCGAGGCTGACTTCCACTCGACAGAGAGCTAGCGTCCGAGACTGACTTCCACTCGACAGAGAGCTAGCGTCCGAGACTGTCTTCCACTCGACAGAGAGCTAGCGTCCGAGACGGTCTTCCACTCGACAGAGAGCTAGCGTCCGAGACTGTCTTCCACTCGACAGAGAGCTAGCGTCCGAGACTGTCTTCCACTCGACAGAGAGCTAGCGTCCGAGGCTGACTTCCACTCGACAGAGAGCTAGCGTCCGAGACTGTCTTCCACTCGACAGAGAGCTAGCGTCCGAGACTGTCTTCCACTCGACAGAGAGCTAGCGTCTGAGGCTGTCTTCCACTCGACAGAGAGCTAGCGTCCGAGGCTGTCTTCCACTCGACAGAGAGCTAGCGTCCGAGGCTGTCTTCCACTCGACAGAGAGCTAGCGTCCGAGGCTGTCTTCCACTCGACAGAGAGCTAGCGTCCGTGACTAATTTGGACTTGACAGAGCTTCACGAGTCACGACTTGACAGCTTTATTAGACAGGTGAGCAAATGTACATAAAACAAATCAATGTTATAACGTTAGCTCGACATGATGAAATGTTAAAATATGGTCAGTATTTTAGTCTTATGTTGATCTAGCTGCTAGTTTCGTATAGCAAACGAACTAACAGGTAGAATAACATTATAGCTTTCAACACACATTTAAATGCCGTTTAGTGTGTGTAACGTTATACCAAGTGGAACAGTGCTGCGTTACCTCACAACTTTAATTCGTCTAATAAACTGACCTGTGTGAGTAATCCAGCACTTGCGTGTAGTTCGATAGGATGACATTTCCTTATTCCTTTATATCCGCGGGACTCGCGTGTGATATCTTATTAGCAATCGCGACCTGCTTCATACCACTGTAATGTTAAAAAACATGAGTGTTTTCACTCATCCATAAACATTATTAGATCCATCAGCTTGACAGCAAGTCCCATCATTCAGCTCGTCACTGCGTCATAAACACACGCCTTTGTTATTGTTGGAAACTGCGCCCTCTTGTGGTCAAAAAAGCTGCATATTGTAGCTTTAAGTAAACTGTGACATATTAGTTTAGTTAATTTATATCAGGACAATGTGCAGTTACATTAAAAAGATGGCTGCACCAGATTTAGCACTATGCTAATTTCCATCTCTAGTCCTCCACAATTAGGAATACATGACAAAGTTAAAATGGCATAACAAAGACAATTAACATAAAAAAAATAAAAGATATATATATAACAAAGACAGTTAATACATTATAAAAAGGCAGCTTACTAAGAATATAATGTAAAAGATTATATTATACCCAAAGATTCTTCATACAGTGACTACCAGTAAAATATACAAATTTGGGACCAAAAATGATTCGGACACTTTGAGCTGATCATGTTTTCTGAAGTGTTTTTTCTGTTATTGCTAATGCTCTTTTTACACACAGACTGAACAACATGAAGCATTGCTTGGTCACTGGTTGAGCTAAACTGGTATTATCTAATTGTGTAGTTAAATTTACCAGCTGACAGATATTCAACATAATTCATGTGTGAGTCTAACAGAAGGACGGACAAAACCACTGAAATATCAACTGATCTCATAACTCTGAGTTCTCGTCATATTTTATTACCTATAAATATAGCGAATAAACTGTGATAATGTGAGAGATGTTGAAGGTGTCTGAATAAATGTTTGTTTGACTGTATCTAGGCTAACTGCTTGTGGGTTACTCCCAATACAAATAACTAAATACACTGAAATGTTGTAGATTGAAGAAAATCATTAAAGAATGTCGGTTTTCAGACCGATTACTAATGGATTATTTCTTTGCATGTGAAAGTTGTTGTGTGCCTTGTAGTCTGATCAGTTGTAGTCTGAAATATACATTGGCAAACATGTTTGTTCGACGTCAACAAAAGCGTCTTAGACAACTTCTTTCCTGACACCATTCATATGCTTTTGAACCAAAAGTTTGTGCTCTAAAACATTAAAACATTGTTTAAAAGTAGGCCAGAAAAGTTGTTGTTAAAAAAAATCTGAAATAGCTTTATTTTTTGAGAAGGAGATCATCATGAGCATCTCTCTCTGTAAAGTTGGCAGTCTTTGTCACAGATGGCCTGAACAGTCGATAAAGAAGCTGAATTTGGAGAGGAGAACATGGATGTACTGACTCAAAGTGACTTTTGTGGTCCGTTTAAGACTCTTGATGTCAATGATTTGCTGTTGCACGATGCACCGATACTTCAAAAGTATCGCGATTCTCGGAAATTAAAAAGTCACGATTCCTAAATTTATTAGTATCGATACTTCTAAGAATGACGCGTTCCAGATTTGTAAGAGACGTATTTCATGTTGGTGTGTGCAACGCTTCCAGTGCCTCCCTATGGACGTCTGTGTTTTAAAAACCTTTACAAAAGGATGACATTCTCGCATGCACGCTCGCTCTAGATTACGGGAGATTTTAACTAATTTGCGGTATAAATAGTTGATCACGAGTGGCTCAACAAGGAGATCTATAGGTAAACTCCTCTTTCAGGCATGTGACCGACCGGGTCGACACTTCAGCGTGAGAGATCGGGGGTGTGGCGTGTGTGTGTAAAACCAATCAAATGCGTGTGTCTCACGGCCAACTTAGGACAAGTATAGGTAATAACTTATAAGTTATAGGTATAACTTAGTTTGAATAAACGAGCAGACACTGATTAGCTACTTGCTCTACGTTTATTTAAAATGAACAGCAAGACAACTAGCAGTGAATGTGCTTTCCATTAAATGAAACACGCACACTAAACAACAAATCCTTAAAAAAAACAGGCCTATTCTGGTGGATGCGGTGGTGACGCGTTCATGTGGCGCTGCCAGTAAAGCACCTACAATCTGTCACAAAGAACCGGCAAAAATGATTACGAATATGTAAAATATAGCAAGGAGATATTTTAATTGTTTATTAATAAACAAGTGTTTTCTTTGTCAGTATCTGAAAAGATGAAGGTGACGACGATGCTGACTCGCGATCTTCGCAGTAGTGAACGCGACAGAGAAATGCACATTTACATAAGCAGAGATCAGTCTGTAGTCTGCTTTCTTTCGTTTTGAATTGTTCTGTTTAAAAGTAGACATGTCTGTGACTGTGAGGCGAGTAGGCGACCTTATACGCTGAGTTTTGGTTCATTTACGAGATGAGCTCCAGTTCACGCGCCGGCGCCTCTGTTTCGTGATTATCTATCGTCTGCTATATTTATCTTTTATTACTTCTTATTTATTAAATCCAGGCAATTGGTTGATGAAACATTGATTAAAATTAAGATACAATTAATATAAAACGAAATTCGTTTTAAAGAAAGGTTTTGTGCTTTCTGTTTGATGCCTCTGTGAAAGTTTTAAAGCATCTTTTAGTGCCGCTTTCAGAGCGCTCACGTCCATAACATTGTTTTTTCCTCATAAATGCGAACAGGAAAAATTCAATAATGAATATTTCATGATCTGTGGAGACTACAGTTGCTCATAATTTATATTCTGAATACCTAACGCCGGTACAAGTATTCCGTTACTCCCCAACACTGATAGTATAACCTTATCTGTAATATATTTTAATAACACTGTTTTGGCGGTTATAGAGTTCTAATGACGGTGTTCAACTATAACCGTCGGCCTCACGGTTATATCATAACCGCCACACCCCTAAGTATTATAGAGGAAGATTGACAGCCCTAGTGCCCACTGGTGTGTGTGTGTGTGTGTGTGTGTTCAATAATGTGTGTGCAAATTCTGAGTACACTTTCACTTTTTTTACTTTTAAATATCTTTCCAAAACTTTCATTAGGCAAAAACTTATACAATGCGTGCCATTTATCCTCACAGCCTCGCCTGTGTTAAATCCAATATGGACGGGCTCTAACCGGACTTATTTTTCATTCAGTTTTCTTGTTCTTTTAGTTTTAGTCATTTTGTTGTGTGTTTTTGCCAACAAATCTGAGTCCCTCGCCACTGGTCCAGTGTGGTTTGTTTCACTCCAGGTGTTGATTTATCCCTCATCCCGACGCGTCGCGGTGTCACGTCACCGAAGCCGATCACGGGAGTCTGCTGCGTTTCCCAGGCGTGTCGAGGCGTCGTTACACCCGCGCTCCCCGCGGAGTTTGATTGAACATTTAATTAGGTTAGTCTCCGTACATGGGATATCTGTGAATGAGCGCGCCGTTCCCGAGGAGGAAAACTGTGATTTATTCTCTGAAGACGAACAGGGAGTAATTAAGTCTGAATGAGCCACCGATTCTTTCGGCTTGTGCGTCTCTGTTGTTGCAATTTATTTAGATTGCATTTTTTTTTTTTTTTTGCCTTCTTACTCCGTCCTTCGGATGAGATGTTAAACCGAGGTCCTGACTCTCTGTGGGCATTAAAAATCCCATTATGTCCTTACATATGTCCACATCTGCCCCAGTGGCCTCTGTCCATCATGGCCTCCCATATATGCTGATTGTGCAATATATTTTACAATTTATATATGCAATATGGCTGCCATCGCATCATCCAGGTGATGCTGCACATTGGTGGTGTTTGAGGAGATCCCCCCCCCTTCTATGTAAAGCGCTTTGAGTGCTGAGAAAAGCGTTATATAAATGTAATGAATTATTATTATTATTATTATTATTATTATTATTATTATTTGCCGTGGCTGTTTTGTCGGCTCACACTTGTCAGGCTTGATCTCGGTGTTCTTTCCTCTTTTTCCTGTACCGGTTCCCATGGTTACCTGAAGGCCTGCTATGCTTTTGGTTTATTCATCATGTGTGTGTGTGTGTGTGCGTGTGTGTGTGTGCATCATGCAACCCCACCTCATTCTCTTGTGCAACTTCTCTCTTTCGAAAAATACAGTTTAAAGCCATCATGCATGAGTCACAGTATTTTACATTTTGACGGTTCATTTAAAATTCCTTTATTCTTTCCTGTGTCATTTGTCCAGATTGTAGTGCCCATAAACATAATGACAAAATTATTTTTTACCTTCTCTCTCACTTCATACAGACCCATAACTCTGCCAATATATAATGCTGATTCCTTGATATTTCTAAGAATAATTATTTATCAGGAATGCATTTGTTTTGCTCATGATAGTTGTTAGTCTCTAATAATATTTTTTTGTGAGTTTGTTGTAGTGTTGTCAAAAAATATAACATTTTAGATGTATAGATATCTAAAAACTGTTCCAATCCTCCTTTTCTGCAGTATCGATACACTGATACGCACGTTCTCGCCGTCTCTGAATTGACACACACCCATTCACCTGTATTGCACATAATTTAACTCATTCCCGCTGGTTACACACACACACACACACACACACACACACACACACAAAGCCGCCTCTCAAAACGGCTTACGAGGACCAAAAGGAGTCTTTTTTTTTTTTATCTTATTGCGCTTAAATGGTCAAATACATTGCAACCTTTTTTTAATGGAGTATACGGGTCAGTTTTGGAAGGTAAATGTAAACCGTTAAGAGAACACATGTTGTGTAACAGCCTAATAAACTGCTGATGTCTGTCAGTAATGTTAATCAAACAACAAAACACTAAGAGGAAATCACTCGCTGATCTTCTTTTGTAACTTTAGTTTTAAGCATTTACATTTTTACACTGAAAACTATCCAGTGTTATTTTACATTTGATTACTTTCATTTCTGTAGTATTTCTACTACTGTTTCCCACTTATTTAAAGTAGGGCCGGGACTTTAACGCGTTAATTAAGATTAATTAATTACAGACTTTAACGCGTTAATTGACGCGATAACTGATTTTAATCGCTTATTTTTGCACCACGGAACGTTTCTCACTGAATGAATAACATTCTCATTTTCCACTAGATATTTTCTATTTTTATTATTGTGATTTCGGCCCGCTCTGCACCAGCTGACCACTGAGGAGGGAATGTACAGTGAAGTGACATCACCGCCAGATTCAAACTGTGCTTTCGCGCTGTGGCTGAGCCAAAGACGGACACGCTCAGCGCTGTCATAGGCGATCACAACTGTTCAGTGTTTTTAACCACATAATGTTTATTTTAGGTTTTAGACATTTAAATATAATTTATAGCAAAACAACACATTTATAGTTAGTAAAATACACAATGGTGTCTATGGAAGCAGCAATAACAACACAGGAAAATATATTTGCCGACGGTTTTTTATACATATCAGACACACAGTGTAAATAACTATAAAGTCAACTCTATTCTACTCCCAGTTCACCGGCCACTTACTTTCATGTATTTCGGGAGAAACTGATGAATTGACGCGCTGTAATAAATCCAACAGACAGGAATCTCTGAACTGCGGCCCAAACACGGCGCCCATCTCACGTTACAGATCAAGATCATTTATAACGATTTTTTAAACAACAAAACAAACTCACTTACACATATTTGAGAATCGGAAAAGAAAAAAGTTGATGACATGGTAAGCAAGTTTTTAATATTTAGAAATAAAAAAGCTACATCTGTCATGCAGCGCTATTTTGGCTGTGGTGAATCACGTGCCTGACGCGTCACCCTGGAAACCTTTTTTAACTAGGCAAAAACTGCACTGGTCTGCTGGACTTGGTTGAACAAAAATAAAACAATATTTTGTTGCTTAAGCTTATGTATTCAGTCATTATTCAATGGTATACTAAAAATCCATGTGAAAAAAATTACTTCACACTGTTCTCAGGTCAAATATTTATGCGATTAAAATGCGATTAATTTCGATTAATTAATTACAAAGCCTCTAATTAATTAGATTAATTTTTTTAATCGAGTCCCGGCCCTAATTTAAAGCTATGTTTATTTCGTGTGACTCTTTATTCTGTTGTATTTATTTTTGCTATCAGTTGCTATGAATTTGTTTATTTCTTCTTATTTTATTACTGACTGTTTACTTGTCTTTTTTTCAATTAAAGCTTCCCTGTTCTGTCTGTAACCCATTACAACAAAATGACCCAAATTATCAAAATATCATGAGATATTAACTAATTATCTGTATGGTGGTTAATTATCTGATTTCCTCTTGGTATCGAATATCGATAGGTATTGGATTGAAGTTGTGAATTCCAGGACACTAGTTTGTCACAGGTTTATATCTTTAAAATGCATCAAGGTGCTTTTTTTTTTTTTTTTGTTTTTTTTGTCTGTGTAATGAGTGTGTTGCAGGTCTGTTTTAATGTTCACCATTAAACTGCTTTTATTGTTTGCTACATTCACCATGGTAAAATTAGTGACAAGAAATAGGGGAAAAATAGTCTTAAATTAAATGGTAACACATTACAATAAATAATGTTAAATCCATATTAAGTGTAAAACAACCAGTGTTTTTTAATCATTGAATATGTTATAGTTTGTTAATATTTTGAATTAAACTAAATGAGACTAGCTGAAAAAAATGCATATACATATATATATATATATATATATGCATGGTAATTTTTATTTTATTTCGAGCAATAGAATTTTTTTTGATAACCCTAAATTTAGCAGCATTTATTAATCTAGGTTAATTTTAAATAGACATATTTAACAATTTAAGTTACATGTAGATTAACTAATTCATTATGAAGAAACATTGAACAATACTGTATTCATAATAACAACAAACATCAACCTAGATTCTGTAAATGCTGTAAAATATTGATGTTTATAGTTCGTTCATGATGCCCAATCTATCAATGAAGTGAATCCTATTTTAAAGTGTTTCCATTTAATGTAAATTTTACACTTTAATGAATCTTAATACACCATGAATGGTGTGAACATGATTATAGTATTGCCATGACAATATATCATCCGCAGAATGCGTTTAGACAAAAATAGACAGCAGCAGAACGCATTCAACTTCCATTATGGGATGCATCTGCAAGTGTGACAGAAATATTGCAATGGAAAATAATAAAGCCTGTTTAATAAAAATAAAAAAATTATTGGATGGATCGTTGCATTAGTATTTATTATTGGCTTATATTATTTTAAATATTAGATTTCCGTGCGTTTTAATGAAAGATTTTGCAATGCATTTCTCGTCATGCACTAATAAATCTTAATTTTGCACAAAGAGACTAAATGCATTAATTTAGGGCTCGGTTTTGAGCAGCTTTAACAGATTTGCCACATGCCTGTGCGGATTGTTAACGTCCTGCCAGTTCAACTAGCGCGCACAATAAGACTTCTGTCCCTTTGCAATAACTGAAAATAGCCGTGCAAACATTGAGGCGCTCTGCCCTGAAAGCCTCTAAAAGCTTCAGTCCGAGCACCTGTCGACGGCTTGTGCCAGCCTGTGCATTAGTGTCGTGTCACAAACACAAGCCGGTTCCCACTGCTTCACTCCACCTGCGAACATTTAGTGCGTCTGTGTGAAACAGACCATCATCGGGTTGCCATGGGAACTGAAAAACAGGTACAGGCTTGGAGGAATGGGCGAATGGCACAGTGTTAAAAACAAAGTCATTTTTACAGAATAATTCTGTTAAAACACAGTAAAAATGGCATCATATTTACATATTGTGTGTATATATATGTGTGTGTGTGTGTGTGTGTGTGTTTAATATATATATATATATATTAAAATGTGTTATATATATATTATAAAATTTGTTATATTATAAAATTTGTTATATATATATATATATATATATATATATATATTATAAAATTTGTTATATATATATATATTATAAAATTTGTTATATATATATATATTATAAAATTTGTTATATATATATATATATTATAAAATTTGTTATATATATATATATATATATATATATATATATTATAAAATTTGTTATATATATATATATTATAAAATTTGTTATATATATATATATATTATAAAATTTGTTATATATATATATATATATATATATATATATATATATATATATATTATAAAATTTGTTATATATTATTTTATTTTTTTTAATACATATTTATATATAATTAAATAAGGGCCACTATTTCTACTTTTTTTTTTTTTTTTTTTTAAATAGCCTTGCTGAGATATCCTTAAAAAAACATGAAAATCAAGGGGAAAACCAACAAATCATCTTATAATTTACAGTAAATAATAATTTTAATTATTATTATCAATAACAATAATTTTCCTACTAAAACCTGCATTAAATTTAACATGTACTGACAATAACTGTAATAACGCAGGTTTTAATGAGAAAAATATGATTAAAGTTCATCACAAGTTGCTTTTCCACAAGCTGTGGCAAATACTAATATATATAGAAGATGGACAAAACACCATCATAACACACAACACTAAAATAATGCAATAAACCTTCATTCAAAAACATGATGTAACAAAAAACCCTAACGTAAATACCTGATAACAATAAAACCTAATTAAACCCTAAGAAACATGATTATTAAAATAAATTAAAAAACATAAAAAGTGCCACTCGGTCTGAAGTTTTCATTGTAAATTATAAGCTGATTAGTTTTTTTTTGTGTTTTTTTTAAAGATATCTCACCAAGGGTATTTGATCAAAAAATGCAGTAGAAATATTGTGTAAAAAATACGTTTTAAAATGTAATATTTAATATTATTTTAAAATAATATTTACAATTTTGAATGTCTTAAACTGTAATTTATTCCTGTGATCAAAGCTGTATTTTCAGCATCATTACTCCAGTCTTCAGTGTCACATGATCCTTCAGAAATCACTCTAACATGATGATTTGATGCTCAAGAAACATTTATGATTATTATCAATGTCAAAGAACAGTTTATTTATTTAACAGCATTTATTACTATTGTACCATGATTATCAGGGATGCATGATATATATCGGCCACCATATTGGTATCGGCCAATTATGTTCACATTTAATGTTATAAATGTTACTTTTGTTCAGTGTAATGTATCCTTGTTGAATGCAAGGTACATTTTAACAGAGGTTTGCTGCAAAATAGCAAAATTTAAGGTTAAATATTAGTTTTTCCCTGTGGAATTTACAGTAAACCGGTTTTTACTGTAGTATTTTTACAGTAATTTTTTTTTAATTGCACTTAAGCATGAATTCATAAATGATACTCCTCATTCACAACTATAGCATCAGTCAGGGCAGTAAGAAGCTGACAGGTGAGCGCGATTGCTCTCCATGACATTTCACAGAGGACACGATATTGTGGCACAAGCAGCGATGGATGTTTCTGTGCTGCACCCTAATTATTATTCCCATCACTTATTAAAGGAGGCAGATTTGCTGCACTGAGCAATGCTTGGGACGCTGCCTTAATGCCTCATCCATATTTACAGGGCAGATACGGGAAGATGCAAACGTCAACTTCTCCAAAAGGTCTCTAATAGGTCCTTTCCTTCTGTTTTTCTCTCTCTCTCTCCTTCTCTTATTCAGCTATAGACCTTTTGTATGGTGGAATATATTGCTTTGTGTGCCAAGACTACATATACGACAAAGACATGGAGCAGATTGCCAAAGAAGAACAAAGAAAAGCCTGGAAATTGCAAGGTTGGTTCATCTTGGCCTGTGGCTTAAGAGGCCGTTAATTATGAAAATTAATACTCAAAAGTGTTGTGTTGCGAGCCACAGGAGGGCCGGAGTGTGTGTTTTGGCTTGTGCCGTTGATAAGAGCTAATTTTTCATTATTTTCTTGAATCTGCAGAAGTGTGACGTGTAGCGTAATCCTAAAATAGATTTGCGTTTGCTGTTGTTCGCAAGGCCTCACAATAATAGCGTGCAAGTTTCGTTTTCAGGCTAGTTTATAACGTTTCTTACGTGCAAAGTTTATGAAATCCAAAAAGTCTGCATGCAAAAGGAATAATTTGTTAATTCGTGTTAATGCATGTTAATTCAACGTGTTAATTATGCTTGCAATGTGTCAAATCATGTCAGCAACATGGTAACAACACGTTAAATCAAGCTAGCAACATGGTAATCATGTTAACAATGTTAATTCTGTTTTCTATGTGAATGTTTATCTTTAAAATGCGATGTGATGAAAGCTGTATTTTCAGCATCATTACTCCAGTCTTCAGTGTCACATGATCCTTCAGAAATCACTCTAACATGATGATTTGATGCTCAAGAAACATTTGATTATTCATACATTATGGAAACATGATACAATTTTTTTTTCATGATTCTTTGATGAATAGAAAGTTCAAAAGAACATGTATTTAGTCACTTTTAACTCAATTGAATGCATCTTTACCGTTTAATCCAGTCTTGTGTATATTAAAAGCTTGATTTGTATGAAATATAATGTGCGAATTCCCTGAAACGTCAGGTATCGGAGAGAAGTACTCGATGTGGGAGCCTACGAAGCGGGAGCTGGAGTTGCTGCGACACAACCCCAAACGAAGAAAAATCACAGCAAACTGCACCATTGGTAAGAACTTCATTTCCCACAGGCCACATCTCTGAAGCTCTGTTCAATATCACCGCAGTTGATCAGGCGTCTGCCAACACTCATCTGTATAAAACCAGTGGGTTCAAATGATTTTCTAGTAGTCAAATGTCTAGAGACTGCAGTTTTGCACCGGAGCCAAGACCACTCTTTGTTTCTTGGCCATCAGTTTTGATGCTTTCCATCTATTTTTTTCCTCTTTGCGTGCCATGGCGCAGAGAGAATAAAGCGGAGATGTGGACTCTGGCCATTAGAGAAATAATGTTTCCTCTCCTTGTTCTCATTTTCGCCTGTTTCCCCGCAGTCAGAGGGCCTGGCAGTGGAGTAATAGTGTTAAATATCTGCACCACAGGCCCAGCGTAGGCGCTAAACGCCAGCCTCTCTCACACCCAGAGAAACACGCTAATGCGATTAGCCATATGAGAGCCGGAGCGCACATTGATCATTTTAGGACATAATACGGGCCATGTGTGATGAATTCAGATGGATATTGTGTGAGATGGCTGTTGGTTTACAGACTGTAGGCGTCCGATGACACGAATCACGACACTGTGAAATAATCATCGTGATTTTAACGGTAAAAATGCTACCGTGAAAATCTGTTAAAGTTTCCTTACTATATGCGATAAATAACTGTAATAGATCTAATGGTGCATTTAATGTAATTTGACTGTAAAATTTACAGTTTTTGAAAATGAAAGCACTCATTGTATAATTTACAGTAAAAAACTGTAAATTGACATTCCCACAATTCCCTGCGTGACACTTCACATTTGATGTATTTTTGTTG
Organism: Semotilus atromaculatus; assembly: GCA_031834385.1. Classification (NCBI taxonomy): domain Eukaryota; kingdom Metazoa; phylum Chordata; class Actinopteri; order Cypriniformes; family Leuciscidae; genus Semotilus; species Semotilus atromaculatus. Next base: position 2,502,134 of record JAULUF010000014.1, read on the forward strand.
AAATAACTTTTTTTTCTAATCAGTTATGTACTTTAGGGTTTTTTGTTACATTTAATGTTGTTAAATTAATGTTTATTGCATTTTTAAAAATTCATGTGTTACCATGATGGTGTTTATTGTGTGTGCGAATGACACCGTGAAGCCTCTATATGTTAGTATTAACTATAATTATTATTAAGCTGCATGTGATGCGCTTTATTTGATCATGTGACTCATCACTCCTGTGATTGTTGGTTGTCAGTGTATTACACTGGTACAAAACAGATATTAATACTTCAATTGGTCAGTAAATTAACATTGTATCAGATAATGAAATACGGTTTATTACTGTAATCTTTAAGTTAAGTCTGTAAAGCCAATAACGTTGCTACCGTATTTTTGACAAAGTTCTGGAAACCACAGCTGCCGTTTTTTACCATAAAAATTACGGTTTATTTTTTACACTGGCTTTCGGCTCTGCGTGTTCAATCAGCTCGTTGCTAGACTTCAGCAACGGTAAAATGAAGTTAAATCTCAACAGCGGAATAATTTTGCACTTTTACATCAATTAGTATTGGGAGCTGAGAGAGTTCTCATTCAGAACCAATTGCTTTTTTTTTATTTTTTTTTATACAAAAACACTGTAACTGATGTTAAATATAAAGCATAGGACTGTTGTAGTTTGATTCCCAAACAAGTGACTCTTTTGAGTTCCTTATAGTGAATTGAAACCGTACTGGGAGACCAATGTAAGCCAGCTGATTCCTGAACGCATGACTGGTCCGTTTTAGTGAATCATACACAGTGGGAACCGTATATAAGGATTCCCAAACAAGTGACTCTTTTGAGCTCTGAGTTGATTCTTTGAAGCAAATCAAAAACATATAGCAACACCAGAGGAGTTCAGTTCTTGAGCAAATGACTCTTTTGAACTAGTTCTTTTTAGTGAATCAAATACGCACCGTGTGACAAGTGTTTATCAAACCAATTCCTTAATGGATCACTTTTTTGAGCTGGCTCTCTTTAGCAAATCAGAAACCTACAACACAACCAGAGTCTTTATATTCTCAAGCAAATGACTCTTTTGAATCAGTGTTTTACACATGATCCAAATGATTCCCAACTCTTTTCAGTTGGCTATTTTTAATGAATCAAACACGCATAGCTTACAAAACTTAAGGTGTCTTGTTGTACTGTGAAACTTTTTTTTAGTATTGTTTACTAAATAATTTAGGCTATCCATCTATTATCTGAAATTCTATCAAATATTCTTTAAAGGTACAGAAGAATCATTAAACGAACTGGAATCGGTACCAGCATCATCAAGTTACTTAACATGAGCAGTTTTTATGCGTTGCTGTCGTGTTTCAGGCGATGCACACGGTTTATTCCCGCTGTATATGTCATGCATGTAGTGTCGATGCGGAGGCGTTGTCAGCAGTGATGTGCTGTGTGTTGATCAGGCGATATGATGTTCAATCACTCGTGTGCATTAATAATATATTAGTACTTGAAAGTGCCACAGGAGACGCCGGATGACCTCTCTCTCTCTCTCTCTCTCTCTCTCTCTCTCTCTCTCTCTCTCTCTCTCTCTCTCTCTCTCTCTCTCTCTCTCTCTCTCTCTCTCTCTCTCTCTCTCTCTCTCTCTCTCTCTCTCTCTCTCTCTCTCTCTCTCTCTCTCTCTCTCTCGAATAAAGTTCTTGTTTAGCTAAAGTTAGTTCACTTCCGTTGCAAAGATCATTAGTTATTAATTTAAACGACATTGTTTTCACTGAAAACCCTTAATGCGCTTCAGCCGTTCCAAGATGCAAGCGTTGATTTAAAAAAAAAAAGATCTCAGCGTAAAAACTTCAAAAACGTGAATCTGACGGCGTGCACATGCTTGTTGTGTTTAGTCTATAAATATGCTCGTTTGAATATATACAGTCGTGCTCAGAATTAACGGTACCCCTGGTAAATATGATAAAAACTGGCTGTAAAAAGTAAATCTGCATCGTTTATCCTTTTGATCTTTCATTCAAAAAATTGCAGAAAATCGAACCTTTCATTGAATTAAAAGAATTGAACGTGGGAGGGAAATCACATTATGAAATAAATGTTTTTGTCCAAAACACGTTGGCCACAATTATTTGCCCCCTTTTATTAAAAGCTTTTTGCAATCTCCTTTTGCCAAGATACCAGCTCTGAGTCTTCTCCTATAATGCCTGATGAGTTTGGAGAACACCTGACCTGAGATCAGAGACCATTCCTCCATACAGAATCTCTCCAGATCCTTCAGATTCCCAGATCCATGTTTGTGCTTCTTCTCTTCAGTTCAGCCACTCATTTTCTGTAGGGTTCAGGTCAGGGAACTCTGACTGTCATGGCAGAAGCTTCATTTTGTGCTCAGTTACCCATTTTAGTGTTGATTTTGATGTTTGTTTTGGATCATTGTCCTGATGGAAGATCCAACCACGGCCCATTATAAGATTTCTAGCAGAAGGCGTCAGGTTTTGATTTTTTATCTGTTGATATTTGATAGAATCCACGATCCCATGAATCTGAACAAGAAGTCCAGGACCTCCAGCAGAAAAATATGCCCACAACATTAAAGATCCAACGGTATATTAAACTGTACACATGGGGTACTTTTATCCTTGTGTGCACCAAACCCATCTAGTGTGTTTGCTGGCAAAAAGCTCTTTTTTTAGTTTCATCTGACCACAGAAGCCTGTGCCGTTTGAAGGTCCAGTCATGTCTGACAATTGAATTTGCTGGAGTTTGTTTTTGGAGGAGCGAGGAGGATTTTTCTTGAAACCCTCCCAAACAACATGTGGTGATGTATGGGTTGTTTGATTTTTTTTTAATAGGCTTTCTGACCCCCAAGACTCAACCAATCTCTGCAATTCTCCATCTGTGATCCTTGAAGAGTCTTTGGCCACTCAAACGCTCCTCCTCACCGTGCATTAAGGCAATATAGACACACGTCCTCTTCCTTGGCAGATTCGTAACATCTTTAGATGATTGGAACTTCTTAATTATTGCCCTGATGGTCAAAATGGGGATTTTCAATGCTTTAGCAATTTTCTTACAGCCACTTTCTATTTTGTGATGCTCAACAATCTTTTGATGCACATCAGAACTAAATTCTTTGGTTTTACTCATTCTGATGAATGATTAAGGGGATTTGGCCTTTGTGTTTCCTCATATTTAAACTCCTGTCAAACAAGAAGTCATGCCTGGACAATTTCATGTTCCTAGTCACCCTGCTGTGCTAAAAAAGGTAAATATTAATGGGAATATACTTCAGAGATATTTCACTCTTAAAAAATTTTAGGGGTACCAATAATTGTGGCCAACTTGTTTTGGAGAAAAACATTTATTTCATTATGTGATTTTTTTCCCCCCACTTTCAATTATTTTACTTCAATGAAAGGTTAGATTTTTGGCAATTTTTTGAATGAAAGATCAAAAAGATAAACGATGCAGATTTATTTGTACAGCCAGTTTTTATCATATTTACCAGGGGTACCGTTAATTTTGAGCACGACTGTATGTGCGCAGGCGTGTAGTCTTACTAGAAACACTGTTTGTCAGACCGCTATTGTTGTGTCCCTGCGACCACGTTCTCTGAACACTGAGAACGACTCAGATTCTCAAGCAAATGACTCTTTTGAGCCGGTTCTTTGTAGCGAATCATAAACAGCGTGACTGGTGTGATTAAACCGATTCCTGAACAGATTACTCTTTTGAGCTGCTTGTTTTAGTAAATGCACAAAACTCGAGCTGTGATACGTATTCTCAAATGAGTGACTCATTTGAGCTGGTTCTTTTTAGTGAAACAAGTGACTCGTTTGAGCTCTTATGTTTTTGATTAGCTACAAAGATCCGACTCCAAGCACCACTAGAGGAGTCCAGTTCTTGATCAAATGACTCTTTTGGACTAGGTCTTTTAACTGAATACACATTCTCTAAACACTGAGAATTAATTTTCTCCATTTGCTTTTGTTTTATAACAATTGTATGCCCTTTTTATATAATTTTTTTTAAACTTTTTTTTTTATGTATGTTTCCAAACATTGGTTACTATGTAACCTCCAGGTGAGTGCAGATTTAGTATATTTGACTCATTCATTTTGTTGTTGTTTATGAATAATTATTTTTTAATAAAATTGACAAACAGGAAATGGAAAGTAAATTAAATGACCTTATTAATAATAATAATTTATGAACAATATGCATTTTATGGTGATAAATGTAAATAAAACAAAGTAAATTGCTAAAATAATTTATAAATAATTAATTACTTATACAAAATGGTCATAACAGAAAATAATGCAAAGTAAATTAATAGAATGTTGGTTATTGATGTTATATTTATATATAATTTATAAATAATAAAATGTTGATGTTATTGATGTTATATTTATGTAAAAATTGTGGAGGAAACGATACATAATTATTATTTTTTTATTCTAATTATTATGTTAGCAACACTTATGTTTCTTATTCACTTTATATCTACTCTCACAAATTTAATTATCATAATAAATTATTAATAAAAAAATAAAAAAAAGTATAAGTTTTAAACTAAAAACTTTCAAACCCATTGCTGGTGATGAATCTTTTATTGTGTGTTCGAGGACCCGACTGGAAAATTAATCGATTTCCATCCTTATTTTTAATGCTCTCTGTACTTTCTATCTTCTCTTTCAGGATTGAGGGGTTTAATAAACCTGGGGAACACATGCTTTATGAACTGCATCGTTCAGGCTCTCACACACACTCCGCTGCTGAGGGATTTCTTCCTGTCCGACAGACACAAGTGTGAGATGCAGTCCAACTCTTGCCTAGTGTGTGAAATGTCTCAGCTCTTTCAGGAGGTGAAAGCTCTACACACACACACACACACACACACACACACACACAGCCAGAGTAATCAGATTATCAAGCAAATTACTCTTTTGAGCATGTGATCAGTGTCACATGATCCTTCAGAATAGCGCTGGGCGGTATATCGAGTTTGTACAATATATTGATTCTTTTGTTGTTGCAGCGATACGGAATGAGACAATACCGTTTATATCGATACAGTAGTTTGATGCGACGAGCACTGTGAGCTCCTGCAGTGAAAGTACGTCAGGCTACATGGTACAATTTGTCCTACACATTTGTCCCAACATATTAAGGACTTCAAAATAACTGGTAAGATATAGTTAACAAGTTTAAAGCAGTTTGCCCTGTCATGCTCTGACAGATACTGTTGCTGACTGACAGATAAACACTAGCGCTGTTTAATGGGTTTGAGATGTGGTGCTTTCCTCAGTGCTTAACTTACATTTCACAGGTATATTCTCCATCTGTATATGTTAGAAAGTCAAACAAATATGTCCATTTCCCTGTCAGGAGAGGACGAGCTTCTGCAAGTGAATCTCCGCTGAAACTCCAGCTTCCGTGAACGAGCGCCAAACAGACGAAGCACAGAATACTAGCGCAATAATTCGGACTAAAATATACATATTGCTAAAATATTTGTTGATGGAGACAATAAATCTGCTATATGTGGAATTTTAAACCCACAAGTATTTTTATGAAAGTGACCATTATAATGGCAAATGCAGGCTAATATAGTTGGTGCTTTTGTTTTTATTTTCATTTTTAGTTTAGCCTTTAGTCAATTTAAAAACAATTATTTTTGTTTTTAAATTGTAATGTTACACTGTTAGAATGTAATGTGATATTAACCACATTTTTGCGGATAATATATTGCATAGCCTAAATTACATTCACTATATTTGTTTCCATATCCCTCAATATCAACATTGTTTGTAGGATATCATTGGGCAGGATGTGAAATATACAAAAAAAATACAGATTTTCTTTATCCAAATAGAAAAACTTAGAAAGTACCGAGATATATATCGTATATCGCCATTTAACCAAAAAACACAGAGATATGAATTTTTGGCCATATCGCCCAGCCCTAATTCAGAAATTATTCTAATATGCTGATTTGCTGCTTAAGAAACATTTATGATTATTGTTCATAAATTGAAAACTGCTTCATGTTTGGGAAAACTGTGATACATTATCATTCAATAGTTTGGCTCAGTACAATTTTTTTTTTAAAAGAAATCAATGCAGCAAAGATGCATTAAATGTATCAAGTTACAGTAAGATTTTTTTTTTTTTTTTTTTACCAAAGATTTCTATTTCTAACAGATGCTGTTCTTTTGAACTTTCTATTCATCACAGATTCCTGAACAGTTTTATCTCAGCTTAACTTATGAACTGTTGAACTGTTTTCAACATTGATAATAATCAGAAATGTTTCTTGATCATTAGGGCTGTGCAATTAATCGCATTGAAACCGCACGTGATTTGACAAAGGCTGCGATTATTTTAAATGGTAAACTGTGGTAGTAAACGCTGCTCCATCTGAACACCAGAGGGCGTCACACACACACACACACACACACACACGCCCCGCCACAGAGGTAGATAACACACATCACTCCAGGAAATCCCTATCGGCATCACACTCTCTGTATCTGAATAAACAGAAGATTGAAACGCTTTGATAGAATAAAGCAGTCGTGTGTTTATTAGTCATGTTTAATCCGTGTAAGAAGCGCATCATTTTACAGAAGAGCTAAACTGTCCTTATGAAGTGAGTTTGAAGTAAAAGCGTGTTATTAAATGTTGTCTTTTGTTGGACAAGAGGTTCATAAATGCTTCTCGTGTCTGGAAAGATGTTTGACGCGTGTTGCTTTTTCAAATACACGTTATAAGCGACTCAAACTCAGTGCTTTCAGTGTGAGCCGCGTTTACTGAGCCGTACGTCACTGACAAGCTGCACATAAATATCAACCTTTGCGATTTCAAAATCGTGATAAGCCAAATTGGTTTAAGTGCGATTTCATGTAAATTGCAATTAATAGTGCTGCCATATTGATCATCAAATCATCATATTATACTGATTTCTGAAGAATCATGTAACACTGGAGTAATGATGCTGATAATTCAGCTTTGATCAAAGGAATAAATTACATTTAGCAATATATTCACATAGAAGACATTTATTTTGAATTGCATTCATTTTTTACTGTTATTCTATCAAATAATGATAGAAATACATGCTCATGTCTCTGTCATTCTCTGTTGTAGTTTTACTCGGGTCATCGATCTCCTCACATTCCCTTCCGGCTGCTTCACCTGGTCTGGACTCACGCTCGACACCTGGCCGGATACGAGCAGCAGGACGCGCACGAGTTCCTGATCGCTGCGCTCGACGTGCTGCACAGACACTGCAAAGGTACCGCAGCCAATCACACGCTTTACCGCTCGCAAAGACCCGCCCCCTTTAGTTACGGTTGCTATGCCCCGCCTCTCTCACGCCACGTTCTCACACAGTGAGAGGACACTGACAACACACCGACAGACAGGACAGACCAGCTGACTTTTGATATTAAACAGTCTCAACTTTCAAACTTGGTCAATAAATACAGTTTTGTGGCTCTTTAATGTGTCTGACAGATCGCTCCGTTAAAGCTGCTCATGAACCGATCATCTCTTCCTTCTAGTTCATTTATAGCATCAAATAAACATGAATGAACATGAGAAGGAATGATGCTTTAACCATGGAAAGACGTCAGTACACCGTTTTTCAAGTTCAAGTCCTCCAACGTTAATCTACTAACTCTCCTGACTGCTTCGTCCAACAAAAATGGCGGATGGCGGATTATGATTGGTCAGATCGCCTGTCAATCAAACTCCATGCGAAAGCTGAATTGAATGGAGCGCAGCATTAGCTTACTAATTATATCAGTTCCACCTGGCTGCTTTTCAGATGAGATGTGTGGTTTAGAGCAGGAAAGATGATGAAGTGACGCTGCATGATGTGTGTTAATGCTGACAGCTGTACTTTAGGACTAATCTGCTGTCGGAAAGCAAGACAAGCCGGAACAGAATGCATTTCAGGCGGTAAAGATGTACATTAAAGATGATATTATCTGCTTTTGGCTGGACAAACAAAAAGCCCGCCTCAAAATCACGCTGTTGCTGTGTCCAATTAAAACAATGCTATGATAGTGAAAGTATTTTAACATAAAGAAAATGACACACATTCACCTTTAAGTAGGGTTGCACGATTTGGCGGGGAAAAAACATGTAAACTTTTTTTTCTCTTTCTGATAAAAATTGCTATTGTGATTTAAAAAGCAATTTAAAAATATTTACTGTGTTAGTTAGGCTGCAAAATTTAGTGATTTATGTAGCAAAATAAAATAATTAATAATATAGATACTATTATTTTTTATGGTTATTATTACTAAATAAAAATATGAAAAGATTTATTAAACACTACTGTTTAAAAATACTGTAAAATAAAAAATGGTATGAGTATAATAGTATAATAATTTTATTTTTATTTATTAGTACAACTGTAAGATTACTATACTAATAAGTTTTTCTTAAGAAAATATAACCATCAAGCTTTTATTGAGCCGTTTTCTTTCTGAAACATCCAACATGTTTATTTTATAAAATCACAGCGTTTGCGGTTAATCGGTTTTATTTCTATTAATCGGTCAGCTCTGCCTTTAACATCCTGCAAGCTATTTGACATGTTTTTCTGGATCATCTGTCAGATAGCATGCAGATTCAATGCATGTTATTTCATAAAGATCCCTCACAGCACCGTTCGCTACGTCAGCGCTTCTCATGTAAGATCTACTTGTTATTCACGTCCAGATTCGTGACTCTGTAGGATGAAACCTTTCCTCCTTCAAATATTGATTGGACTCTGGCGCATGTGCGAGAGCGAGGGAGAGAGTCTTGTCGCAGTGTACGCACTGAGGTCGGAGTCGGTGGGCGATGGAGCGAGCGCTCGAAACGGAGCCGGAAGAGCGAACGGATGAAAGCGAGAGGATATAGATGTAGAGTCGGTAGACAGAGCTCACTCTTTCTCCTGCAGTGGGAAAGCAAAGGGAGGGGTGTTTCTGCAGCAGTCCGAGCGCTGCTTTCTAATCAGACCTTCTGTCTCTCTCTCTCTCTGTGTGTGTGTGTGTGTGTGTGGGGGTGTGTTCGTGTTCATATGCTGCTTCCATGTCCGCTAAGGAGATGATAATGGGAAAAAAGCCAACAACCCAAACCACTGCAACTGCATCATTGACCAAATCTTCACAGGAGGCCTGCAGTCTGACGTCACCTGCCAAGTCTGCCAGTAAGACCAGATATACAGCACTGTGTGTGTGTGTGTGTGAGATGAAGCGAGGCGAGCGAACATCTGTGTCAACCGTTCATATATCTGTTCTTGCATTAATTGACACATTGAATTTGTAGATGTATGCAAGAATAAACTAACATTCAGCTTGTATTTTGTGATTAAGGCCACTTTTAAGTCCCCTTTTTTTAAAGTCTTAATGTTGTTTTTGGGTTCTACTATAAGTTTGAATGTTCAAAAACACATTATTTTCCTCATATTCTCCATTGTTGCAGCTCCTCTCTTCCCAGTCTGTCAGTAACGCTCTGTTTACTTCCTGTCTCTATGAAGCCCCTCCTTCTGAAAAGCACACTGTGCTCTGATTGGTCGGCTGGATCAGTGTGTTGTGATTGGTCGAGCGCTTCGAGTGTGTTTGGGAAATGTCCCGCCCCTTTCCATAACCGCCAGTTTAACACACTACTGACTAACTCAACCAGGCCCCGCCCCTTTATTCTGCGTATGAATTATTATAATGAGGAATATTTTGACTTGTACGCTCCCAAAATAAACTCAAGACTACAATGGAGGCGTTTCAGTTGTTCAGAAACACTGCAAAGTTACAGAGAACAAAGTTCTTCTCTATATCAGTGTCAGAGTTTTTTATGCTCTAACAGCAATATTACACACTAAAGAAAGATGTAAAAAAGCACAATATAGGACCCATTAAAGTCAATTCACTCTGCCTCCATTTTAGTAAGCTTTTTTTACGTAGGCAGTTGACATACTCGTACCCCTGATTTTACCTTTCAATTACATAATTAAAAATAAAGTCTGATAGCAATGGTTTTGTTAATTGTGCACTGTAAAAATACATATATTTTATTAAAATGCTCCCTAGTCCCTACATAGACCGCTCACTAGGTTTTGGAACAGAGCCAGTGTCTGCGTCTGGTTTTCTCTAAATAAATGCTCCTCAACGCCACCTTGTGTTTAACTGAGGTATTGCATCATGCTCATTGCATTCCTGCCGTTTCTTGATTATTTATGTGCAGATGCATCTATCAAATCAAGTTTGAATGGTTTCTGGCTGATTCATGAGTGTTATTTGAGGTGGTGCTGAGAAAAAGATGTGATTATCCATGTCTTGTGTGTCTGCAGTGGAGTCTCCACCACAATAGACCCGTTCTGGGACATTAGCTTGGATCTGCCGGGTTCGTCCACCCCGTTCTGGCCGCTGAGCCCGGGCAGTGACGGCAGTGTGGTGAACGGAGACAGTCATCCCAGCGGAGCCACCACACTCACAGACTGCCTGCGCAGGTGCACACACACACACACACACACACACACACATGATCTGACATCGCACCGGACGCCACTGACTCGCGCTTCTGCATTGCAGGTTCACCCGACCCGAACACTTAGGAAGCAGCGCCAAGATCAAATGCAGCGGTTGCCATAGTTACCAGGAGTCCACCAAGCAGCTGACTATGAAGAGACTTCCTATCGTGGCATGTTTCCACCTCAAAGTACGTGTGTGTGTGCATGCATTTGTTTCTTTTTTTGATGCAGATTAAAGTGCATCATATGTGTTTATTTTTAGCCACATAGCATAATTGCCTAAGTCATATATATATATATATATATATATATATATATATATATATATATATATATATATATATATATATATATATTTTTTTTTAAATACATTGAAATATGACAGGCAATTATGCTATGAGGCTAACGTTGTATATCTTAATGCATTTATTTTTTATTAGTTTCAGCCCGTATTTGATGTATATGGAATTATATTTTAAACATTTAATTGTGCATGCTTATTTCTTCAATTTTTTGTGTTTAATTGCTTTATTTAATAACACTGTTAAATGTAATCTTTAGTAAATATCAAAATGAATATCCATTTTTGTATACTGTACAATACATTATAATATTTTGATGCCAGAATTCTGTAATGAGATGTGATTGTTGATGATATGATAAATGTATAGAAATATTAAAATTCTATACTACTGTGTAAAAACAAATTTACACACAATTGCATTTCAATTAATAGTAATATTCCATCAAATTGAATTGGATAATCCTTACATATTATTCATAATATGAATAACGAATTTTAAATGAGTAGAAAAAAACAAGAGCTTAAAACATTTTATTGTTAATTTAAACAATTTAATGATTATTATTTTTTTATTAATATGAATCACATAAACGAACTTGTCCATTTCCTGTTCCATTAAGATGTATACAAACTGGTTTATTAACCTAGTTCTTTAACTCATTTATAATATTAATAATATTTAAGGATTATTCAATTCAATTCAATTTGATGGAATTTTACTATTAATTGAAAAGCATAAGTCTTAAAAATAAAATCTTTTTTTTTGTGTAATATGAATAGTTACATGAAAATGTATCAAAATATGTAAATGTTATATTACAGTGAGTATACTCTTTAAAACAAAGTGAAGTTTTGATGGCAGAATTAAATTTGTATTACTATTATTATTATAACTAATAATACTACTGTATTTATATATTATTTCATATTTAATTATTACTTAGAGTAGTATACAGCTTTAATATTTATATTTATACACGTCTCATTTAAATGTTTCTTTTTAATAATAATAATAATAATAATGCCAAATTATTACTATTATCGTCATCACAATACATTTATTGGTTACTGGCCATAATATTAGCATAATTATCCTCTGTCTGATTGAATGTTTATATTGGTGCATCTGTACTTTGCAACTTCACATTCTGGTCAAAAACCAGCAAAAATATAATATGTAAATGTTATATCTTTCAAAGACTTTAAACCACAGCGTGCGTGCGTGTGTGTGTGTGTGTGTGTGTGTGTATACCCTGTCTCATTCCTCTGTTTTCTTCTGTCCAGCGGTTTGAGCATTCAGCGAAGCTCCGGCGTAAGATCACCACCTACGTGTCCTTCCCTCTGGAGCTGGACATGACGCCCTTCATGGCCTCCAGGTACAGCCTCACTCGGCTCTGCTGAAGTAACACTCGCCTAGCGCCACATGCGAGTCAAGATCAGCACTGGCGAGTGTGTGAAACGGTGTCATTTGGCCAGTAAAAGTTTCTTGAATTCGAACAAATGCAATGTTGAGCTCTTTCATGCTCACCTGCGCTTCAATGGACAAATTCACTCAAAATCATGTAAAACAAACGCGTGTCTCGTGGAGAATCCTAGTAAACAGTCGGTTGTGTCTTAAGTGAACGCAAACACAAAACGCATGATCCGTGCGGCACATTCAGTCTTAAAGGTGCAGTGTGTGATTTTTAGCGACATCTAGCGGTTCGGTTGCGAGTTTGCACTAAGGGCTCAGCCCACCGCTCACCCCTCCCTTTCGAAGAAGCTACGGTGGATAAAACGGGACAAACATCGTCATCTGAGACAGCAGAGAATAGCCAGAGTAAACCAAGTTTCTGTACCACAGTCCATTATAAACCACATCATGGATAAAGTTTACAAAGCCATAGTCAGGTGAGGATCAAGGGTCTTAATACGTAATATAATAATAGTAATCAGCTGATTGTCTCACGAACGTAACCAGCACATTTCTCCCCACATAGCAAACCCATAATACAGCGAGGGAGAAGAACCTCATGAAACTATGCAACTATATATTTTTTCTAACAGGGTAGTAAAAGTTTAGCTGGCTAATATGAGCTGTTACTGTGGCTGAGCTGGTAAAAGCATAAAGCCTTGTTTATACTCGACGCGTCCGCATGAGCCCAAAGGTGCGTGCGGCAAAAATGACGTGATTGTAACAGCGCGCGCGCATCCGCATCCCCTAGACATCACTTACTACACACACAATAGGCTTTTTTTCTCTGATTTTGGAAACTCGATCGACTTAAAATGCTTCCCAGATCGACGGGTTGGTTATTCCTGTAACTGTTTTACGGTCAATGACAAGAGAAGCCTACTAATCAGCTGTCTCACGAACGTAACCAGCACATTTATCCCCACATAGCAAAGCCATAACACAGCGAGGGAGAAGAATTAGGCTACATGAAACAATCCAACTACATATTTACACCACTGACAAGGGAAAAGTCACTACTCACAGTGTTTATGACTAGCTTCTTCTAGCTTTCTGCGGCTTCTCTTTCAATGTAGTGACGAAACGCGCTCTGTAGCGCTGTGTGTTCGCTGTCGGCTACGGTAGAAACATGACGTCACAATATGTCGACCTTCATAGAAGGGGGTGCCCGCGGTTATGTAGATATAAATGCCTCATTCTAAGGTAATAAAAACATTACGGTTTATTAAGTAAGTTCTTTATACACAACTGAACACATAGTTATGGATGTCATATTGTATTTCTGTTAATAGATACTCAAAATTTTTACACACTGCACCTTTAAAGTGACAGCATCCTAATAATCCTGCTACTGTGTGTGTTTTTTTAATGTTAACCAAACAGCAAAGCACAAAGGAAAAACACTCACTCCTCTTAAAGGTGGGGTATGTGATTTCCAAAACGGCCGTTGGCCCTGACTCCACCCATTCGAAGAACATGGATGCGCAATCATGAGCGAAAACTCATATGCGCGAGACTCAGCCCTGGCGTCTGTACAGCGGTCTTCTGTTCAAAGCAGGATTCATAGCGATGTGCTTGGAGTATGGGCACGGAGGGGTCACGGCACCACCGCGAGGGGGAGGGGGGTGTGGTACGAGTTTGATTGACGGACTCACTGTCCAATGATTCTAGGTGGTCTTGAAAATGATTGGCTGGAGTTTTTTGAGTCCTGCCCGTTCCACAGATGATTAAATTGGTTAATTTTCATTTCAGTGCTTCTAACTCAGTGGGTTATGAATAGGATTTCAAGTGATTTTGAAAAAATGGACAAAAAAGAGAATCGCATACCCCACCTTTAAAGGATTAGTTCACCTCAAAATGAAAAGTTCCTGATAATTTACTCACCCCAATGCCATCCAAGATATCCATGGCTTTCTTTCCTCAGTGGAAGAGGAAAGAAAAAATTATTTTTTTTGAGGAAAACATTTCAGATTTTTTCTTCGAATAATGGACTTCAATGACAACCAACGTTTTGAAGTCCAAATCAATGCAGTTTCAAAGGTGTGTGAAGTCCTGAAGGCTGTGCACGATCGCAGCTGAGGAAGAGGGTCTTATCTAGCCAAACGATAGGACATTTAAAAAAAAAAATATATATATACTTCAATTGTTTTGGGACCTACGCCGTCACGCTCGATGTCGCCGCAGAAGTGCCGCCCCACTGTTTACAAAGCGACCGTGCGAAGGAGGATATAGTTCAAATTGTATTGTATGTCTTTGTGTCATATTATTGTTTTAAATAGTCCTTACATGTGCGTACCCTGGGTGTTTAAATCTTTTAAAACCTAAACATCGACATCGAGCGTGACCTTTCACCGTGATGACGTAGTTCCCGGCGCGCTGCAGATCAGCTCAATCCCAACAATTGTAGTTAAAAAGTATATGTATATATACATTTTATTTTTTTTTGAAAATGTCCTATGGTTTGGCTAGATAAGACCCGATCGTGCACAGCCCGCTGAAGGACTTCACACACCTTTGAAACTGCATTGATTTGGACTTAAAACATTGGTTGCCATTGAAGTCCATTATTCAAAGAAAAATCCAGAAATGTTTTCCTCAAAAAAAATTTATTTCTCTTCCACTGAGGAGAGAAAGACATGGATATCTTGCATGGCATTGGGGTGCGTATTGGGACATTTTCATTTTGAGGTGAACTAATCCTTTAACCTTTAAAAAGGATATGAAGAATATGCAGTATTATTTATTTGATTAGATTACTTTATTAAATTTCAGTGAAATTAGACCTGGCTTAAAAGCACTGTTTATTTCATTTGTATGTATTGTATTGTATTTATTTGTGCTTTTCATTTGATAGTTTGTTCTTATTTTATTACACACACATTTTTATCTTTAAAAACTTAGCTTATTAAATGTATATTAAGTTAGTAGTTTAAGCTGTGGTTAAAATTGGAAAAGAGGAATGTGAATTTTCACTGGTATCTAAAATGTTGGTGTCATAACTGCCTGTCTTTGTGTCATGGCTGGTAAAAATATATTTTTGGGCAAATTTTCTTAAACTATTTTTAGCCAATGGCTGGTGAATTAAGGCCATGGTCGACAGTATCTGATGCCGGTCAACAAAGACGGCAGCATTAAGTCATGGATTTAATGTCAAGTGGAGTGACTCTGCAAATTAAATGCTAATGTATTTTCTGTTTGTCTCTCAGTAAAGAGAGCCGAATGAATGGACAGTACCAGCAACCAGTGGACTCATTAAACAACGATAACAAGTGAGTGACTGACTCAAAATACTGCATCAGCCGTGTGTGTGTTCACTGTAAAGCTGCTTTGAAACAATCTATATTGTTAAAAGCGCTATATAAATGAAGGTGACTTGACGTGTGTGTGTGTGTGTGTGTGTGTGTGTGTGTGTGTGTGTGTGTGTGTGTGTGTGTGTAGGTATTCTCTGTTCGCAGTGGTGAATCATCAGGGCACGTTGGAGAGCGGCCATTACACCACATTCATCCGGCAGCACAAGGACCAGTGGTTTAAGTGTGATGACGCCATTATCACTAAAGCCAGCATTAAAGATGTCCTGGACAGCGAGGGGTCAGTCTCACGCTCGTCTACACACACCATAACTATGTGGACGTTTGAGTCACACTTGAGTTTCATTATCTGCAAAAGTTTGGTATTTGGTTTTGAATGCAAATGATGCATAACTATGCTTTCATTTATTGTAATGTTTTGCCTAAAGTGAGCTTATGCTTTCTTAAAGGGATAGTTCACCCACAAATGAACATTTAGGTGTCTTTTTATCTTCAGTAGAATAGGAAAGATTTGATAACACTTTATAATAATATAATTTACTTTATAATAAGTGCATGCTATGAATCATTAGTTAAGCATTAGTAAATAGTTAATTCATCATTTATAAAGCATTAATAGACATTAGTAAGCAGTTTATAAATACAGCTATAAATGCTTTATTCTTGATTTATAAGCATATCTGTGATGTTTTATAATTGTATTTTCATGCTTAATTTAGAAATGATAAATTGATCATTAATAATTACATAATCCAGTTATTTAGGAGTTTTCAGTGGTTTATAAAAGCTTTACGAGGCATAAATAGTCCTCACTTTAGATGAGCTCACAAAAACAGTGAACCGACAACCACCAAACTACCTGAATTAATCATGAATTACAGTAGGAATACATATTAAAGGGGTGGCATAATGCCCTTTTCTCAAGGTGTAAAATAAGTCTCTGATGTGCCCAGAGTGTGTATATGAAGTTTTAGCTCAAAATACCGCACAGATATTTTTATATTACATGTTAAAATTGTCACTTTTTGAGGGTGAGCAAAAATGCATAGTTTTTGTCTGTCCCTTTAAATGCAAATGAGCTGCTGCTCCCGGCACAGGGGGCGGAGCTACAACAGCTTGTGTCCTTTTACCGCGCGCACACACTGAAAATTTTAAAAACTTTTAGCCTTTTATGTTCAAACTGTGTCAGACAAAGATGGAGAGACTCAAGAAGAAGTAATATGTAGAAGCAACATGACGTTGATGAATGTATGTAGCTGATGTGGAGTTATCTTCTAGTCATTGATTGGCATTTTCGGTCATGATAATCTGTAAATAGTGTTCCTGGGGGCGGGGTTTATGTAAATTTTAGGGTTAGTGATGTCACTAACCCAGGAAGAAGCTCATTGTAGTCCCTACCAGCCGTTTGTTGTAGTCCTTAAACAATTTCTTTCAAAGTTCAAAGCAAAGGGAGATATTTGCTTTGTTGTAACTTTGCCGATGTTGTTTATGCTCAAACAGCAACATGACACACTAACTAAAGTTAGAAAAGTGAAATCGTAATCAAACACTCCTTTAACATACTGAGTAACTATTACTATGTCCAAATAATAAGATATATATATAAATGTACATTTAAATAGTTTATGAATCATTTACTTGAACTGACAACTAAAATAGACTAGCTAATAAAAATGACAAAAACATACAACATAGTTACTGAAACCTAAAATGAAAACTAATTCAAAATATTAATATAAACTATATCATCTCATTGAAACTTAAATAATCCTGCTGTTTTTTTAATGGAAGCTTGTTTCCGCCACGCAGTTTAAAACGGTAATTCTCTTCGAAAAATGTGAATATCGTGCTAAAGTTTGTGTATTTCAGTCATTTAAACCGGTAACTCTTTATCTCGCAATAGGGAGATAAAGAAAAGTCAGAATTGTGAGATGATAAAGTCCTTTTGTATTCTGTGGCAAAATCAAGCTTCTGTATTTTTTTTTGTTGTTTCTTAAAAAATTTAAATAAATAAATAAAAACAAATATATATTTTTATTATTATTATTTTATTTTTTTAATTTATTTAAATTTTTATTTTATAATAAATAAATAAAATATTTATATTTATAATTATTATTATTATATATTTTTTTTATATATTTCCTTTTTTTATACACACACATTTACATTTGTATTTTCTCTTTTTTGCAGGTACTTGTTATTTTACCATAAACAATTCCTGGAATATGAATAATCCGAGATCCAGAGGCGGTCCGAGTCCAAAGCTGTGAAGGGAAGATCGTACGAGTGACGGCGTGATGGAGAGCAGGAACAACACTTGCTCGTCCCGGGACGGAAGAGTACAAAATGCAGCCTTTCTCACTAAAGAACATTAAAAACAACAAAATATGAAATTAAATAAAAAAAACAAAGAAAGAAAAAAATCACACAGCTAAACCAATCTGCACTGAGCAACCGGAGCATACTTGACAGAAAGAGGAGGAGGAGAAGATGGAGAACCTCCGGCACTACAGACACACACAGGCTGACATCTCATCTTCATCATCTTCATCACGCGCACTTCACTTTCAGTTGCGTTTTCACCCACAAACAATATAAAGCATTCACGTGCATCAGTTCCCTCGTCCTCAAATGATCTCTCGAAGTATATGAGGGGGAAATATTCCTTTTTTTATTTCTTCGTATGCATTATTGATGTACTGAATGCAAAAGAAAGGTGTTATTGACTTCAGCGTAAACCTATATTGTCGGTTGAGTTTGGAAATACTGTCCTTGTCCAGCACTTTTTTATTTTATTTTCTTCATTCGGAAAAGCTTGTTTTTCTTTTGGTTGAGGGCTGAAAATGTATCACACACACACACACATGCGCACATAAATCTATATATAAATATATTTTTATAAGTCCTTCATTTCCTGTTTACGTGTCCTATACCCCCATCTTTTCTCTTTATGTGCTTAAAGTCTTGGATATGAATGGCAAGGGTGTTTTTGTGTGTTCGCGTCACAGATCTTTGGTTGGACGTGAGAAGTTTGGGTTGCTGATGAATGTGGCTGCAGGTTTGTTTGGTTGTGAAGGCTTGTGTTTCAGACGCATTGTGAATGAGACGTTTTCTTTCTGTTCATGTGATGGCTCGATTCAGCAGTGTTATCCTCAGCCACATGTCGTGTGTGTGTGTGTGTGTGCGCGCATGCAGGTATGTGGGCACCTGTGTGTTGGTGGTGTTAACGTGTGTGTGTGTGTGTGTGTGTGTGTGTGTACTGAATCAGTACTCAAACTTGGCATGCTGTTTAAACTGGATGCTAAAAGACTTTGGGGAGGATTTTATAAATGTTAATTATGTATCTATGTATAGTATGTAATGTATGTAAAACAAATCAATGGAAAAAAAAAATGGTGAAGAAAAAAAGTGCTGTGTCTGATTTGCTCTCCGGCCTGGAACAAGTTTGGGATATTAACACTAGACTTCTGCTTTCCGCTGGGTTGGAAGTTTTTTTTTTTTTTATAGCAATGAGTTTTTCTACTCTTAAGTAATTTCAGTTCTTTCTCATTCGCCTCTGTATCCTTTGTTCTCTGCTTTCACCATTTCTTATGGTCGTTTTTAGGCCATCTTTATTTTTGCTGGAAAACCAAATCAAATGAATCCTACTACTCTTATGACAAAACAAAAACAGTTTTTTCATGCACTGGTCAGTTTTGAGGCCTATTTTGCCTCTATAACGTCTCATCTTCCTTCAGGCTAGTGGAAAGATAACATCCAAAATATATATTTAAGCGTTTATTTTATTACATGTATTTGTATATCGAGTTTCAAGCTATATCTTTAAATTGTTGCGTTTGAGTCAGAAATGTCCAGTTCAGCAGCATTACACACACCCAACTTTACAGTTTAATTCATCTATATTCTCAAGGTTTGTTCATATTCGCCTCATTTATACAACATTTAAACATGGTCGAAAATTTATTTTTCTGCTGTCTGTTGACAGTATTTTTGAAGTTATTGAGTGATAAACAGAAAAATTCAAAATACCATCTGTTAAAAACCTGTACATATCAACAAAATCAAAGAATTATGAACCTGACTTTAATGTTTTCAGATTTCTCTTCTGAAAATGTTTGCAAATTACTGCATATTTAGTTAGATAATACCTCGTTTGCATATTTAAGCAATATTTCAGAAAACTTGTGATGCAAAACAGTTGTCATAATATACAGTGGTTTATCATTGGGTGAAAATATGGTGATGTATATTAGAATATATGTTCCCCCGTAGTGACTGTGACCGCACAACAGTAGGATTCGGGGAGATAAAATCCTATTTGGTTTCGCACAGAATATACAGATTTGAGCTCCAATGTTGTAAAACGATTAAATGTGTTTCTGAGACACACTATTGTGTTTCGTAGCTGTCGTGTAGTAACACATGCCTCTTTAGCAGCTGTTTCGACGGGCCGCTATATGTAAGCCGTCCGCCATATTGGAACAGTCAAAGCAAGCAAACGGCCATGCAAGTATGAATATTTGTATCAGATGATTTTGCTAAAAAGTAATATAACAAAACGAAGGTGTAAGCTAACATGACATTAAACCGCTACCATAGTACAACTGAAAACATTTCAAAAGTACCAGTCAAACCTGTAATATTGAGTTACTGCATAAAACACAAACAAACACATTCTCAACTGTGAAAGCTTATCCCATTTCTTAGGGAATTTAGATAATTGACACAAAAAACACGATATGCTGTTGTTGTTGTTGTGTCGTTGCGACATCATATGGTCAAAATGTGAACTCCGACTGCCTGGAACTTTAATTTGGGATATTCCCGTGCACTTCAATCTCTGGAAAGCAGCGGTTTACTGTGAGTGACGTCACGCTGACCGTTTCAAGATGGCGGGCTTTGTCTGGAGCGGTCGAATGTGGAATCTACGCATATATACATATGATATGATATGCATCATAGATATCTATGATAGAGCCACTCTTGCATAGAAAGCCCGCCACATATGAAAATAAAATCATGCTCCGCCACGGTAAGTCATAATTGTGAGTTTAAAAGTCGAAGTTATTAGCTTTTTTAAATGGAAATTGTTACTTAAAAAGTAGAAATTATCACAGGCTACTAAATCGAAATTGACACAAAGTAAAAATTATGACTT
The DNA here is from genome assembly GCA_031834385.1 of Semotilus atromaculatus. Classification (NCBI taxonomy): domain Eukaryota; kingdom Metazoa; phylum Chordata; class Actinopteri; order Cypriniformes; family Leuciscidae; genus Semotilus; species Semotilus atromaculatus. The sequence goes on from JAULUF010000014.1 coordinate 2,522,858, forward strand.
AAAAAGCCAACGTCATAATTTTGACTTTTTATCTCATAATTATTTAATGTATTTGTCATAATTTTGACTAATCTTATATATTCGATTTAGTGTCATGATTTTTAAGTCTTAATTTTGACTTTTTATGTCATAATTTAAAATTAATGTCACAATTTCACTTTTTAAGTCTTAATTTAGATTTTGTCATAATTTAGATTTCATATGTGATAATTTTGACTTTTTAAGTCTTAATTTAGTTTAATGTTAGAATTTTGGTTTAGCGTGTGAATTTTGTCATAATTATGACTTACCAGAGCTTGATTTTTTTTTCTTATGTGGAATATTTATAGCCTAGTTAATCGTTTCATATTGTACTTTCATTGCTGATTCAAGTATGGATTTTGTGTGTGTGTGTGTGTGTGTGTTTGTTTTGCCCTAGAATCAGAAATGATCATTAATGAGTTATTCAGAAGGTTTTGTTCAAATCAGAAATGGTCATTTATGAGTTATTATGTTGGTTTTCTACATGGTTCAAGACTTTTCTGCATGTCCATCTATGGAGAAAATGTCCGAGAAAGCTATAGGCTACTTTCAAGATGAAGATGGCTTAGAAAGTCCGTTGTGCTCTAATAAATATAGCATTTACTAAAACTAAAATGACATTGATTTTCCATAGGAATTCTTGAGTGCGGTGCAGTTACGTGTGTTTCTACATCTCTTCCTCACACACACACACACACACACACATCTGACATTAGCGTTCACATGCTCGTCTGAGTAGGTGAACATATGATCCTGAACGGCCGGCTCTTGTCGGAGTGTGTGAGCGCTGGGTGGTGTGTGTGTGTGTGTGCGCTGTTGTTCTCTCCGGCCTGCTGATAGAGTGTGTGTGGCGCCGCCGTGTGGTCAGAGAAGCAATAGACACATGTTTCTGTCGCTCTCGATCTGTCCTGATCCTGGTTCACTTCATCAGCTCGAGTCATCAGAGAATCTGAAACAGCAAAGAAAACATATGAGAAGAAGTTGATGTTATGCTAAAACTGTTTTTCATTTGATGGTGATAGAAATATTTTGTTTATATTTGATTTTATTATTAGTAGTGCTGGGTAACGATTAATCGCATCCAAAATAAAAGTATGTGTGTGTACAGTGTAAAATTATTTTTTATATATAAATACACAGATATGCATGTAGGCCTATATATTTAAGAATTTTTTTTATTTTTTATATAATATACATTGTATAAATATAGCCTATTTATACACATGCAAATATTTCTTAAATATATACATGTGTGTATTTGTATTTATATATATATATACTAAATCATTTTACACACTACAGGTGAAACTCGAAAAATTAGAATATCATGCAAAAGTTCATGTATTTCAGTAATTCAAATTAAAAGGTGAAACTAATATATAACTATATGCGTGATTATACTTTTCAGAGGGCCGACATTTCTGTATTTAAAATCATTTTTTTCATTGATTTCATGTAATATTCTAATTTTCTGAGATTTTGAATTTGGGGTTTTCATAAGCTGTAAGCCATAATCAGCAAAATTATAACTTTTGCACGATATTCAAATTTTTCGAGTTTCACCTGTACATAATGTAAACAAACTTTTATTTTGGATGCGATTAATCGTTGCCCAGCACTATGTTACTATATTCATAAAGTCAAATTTATGTACAATTGTACAATTTAAAATTGATATTTTTTTAGCATTTAAACACTGCTGTTTAATAGATAGGCTACACGTTTTGTCTGTAAAATGCATTTATTTTTTTCTCTTTCTTTCTTCGTTTCCCCCTGGCATGTATGGTTATATGTAGGCTAATCCTGTATGTAAATTATGTTTTGTTCTAATTAAAATGCATTTAAAAAAAACTGCACTTATTTCCCTACACATGAAAATACATATTTGATATGTCTTTTTTAGATCCCCGCATAAATAATGTAAAGAAGTATTGTTAATAAATAAATCTTTTTTATATTAAAAATAATGTTATACGACAAAATGAATGAAATCTGTCTTCATAAATCCTGAATATGTTTATAGTAGTTTAGATAAGGGGACATTCTAAAAACGCTTAACATGGCTTGTTACTAAAAGACCAAACTCAGTAAACAACTTATTAATAAACTATATGTACGAAAAAATCAGACGAGTCCAGAATATGATCGCAATGCGTTTAATTACACGTTAAGTAGAAAATAAAAAACCATTATAAGTACCATCATTAAACACGTTCCACAACGTTCATATTCTGGGCTCTTTAATTTTCTGGAGTACACTTTATTAGTATGATGTTATTACATTAAGCCACGTTACGCGTTTTCTTATCATGGTTTTCTGGGAGGAAAATGTTTAACGTGTAATTAAACGCTATATGTTCATATTCTGGGCTCATCTGATACTGTTGGGTTAAAAATAACCCAACCACGGCGCGGTATAGCACCTTCCCAACTGTGGGTTATTTAACCCAATGCATTGGGTTAAAAGCCATTTGGGTTGAAAAGTAACCCAACAGTTAAGTCAACTAAACTGTTTTTTATTTATTAGTTTAATAAACAAAATACACTTTGTTTTCAAATACAGATTGTTTATTTGTATAAAACAATAGGCTAAATATGTCTCAACAAATATATTTTTAATTTACAAACTACATTTTGGGGTGTTTAGAATTGAATTTAAATATGATGTGTACATACAACATACGTATTTAACCCAACAGCCTTATAACCCAACAACTTTAAAAAATGACCCAACATTTTTGGGAAAATAACCCAACTTAGTATATATAACCCACTATATGTAACCCAACGGTTGGGTAAAAAAAAAATAACCCAACATTTTTTTTACTGTGTGGTATACTTTGCTAGTATGATGTTTTCTGAGTTTGGTCTTTTAATAACGCCGTGGTAGTAAGCCTACGTTAAGCGTTCTGGAATGTCCCGATATAAGCGGCTGGTGTTGTTATTGACCTTTGGAGGATTGAGCGTGTTGGTTGTGCCGCTGCTTGCTGGTGTCGTGCTGCTGCTGCTGCTTGGCTCTCCTGATCAGCATCAGGATCGCAGTGGCCAGTGTGAACAGCAGGACAGTAACACACACACCCAGCAGTGAGAACAGCAGCACCTCTGAGAACAGCGCGGGTGTGTGTGTGTGGATCCCTGCGCGCGCCCTGCTGGTGGCCAGAGGAACTGCAGACACGCCCACCGGACCCTGCGTCACCGTCACCGCATCTGACGACAGCAAACATACACGTGTGGAAAATAGCATACACACAAACAGAGATGGACAAATAAGAAACCTAACATTATATTGTTTAAAATTGAGCTTAAACATTATATTGAAGCCCTAAAAGATGTGCAAGAAATAAAAAAGCGAAACGGATGTATATAATTTTTTTTTGTAAGTTTCCCCTGTATAGTTTATGTTTTAGTTTTTTAATATTTCTTTGTTCTTTCAATTGTTTCTTGCTATTATGAATGTAATATATAATAATACACTGTGATCCTCTGTATGTGTATGTTGTATATTGTTCTTGTTATGCAATAAAAAATAAAAACATATGCACATGCACAATTTGTTTTTTACAGTCTAAAAACAATAACAAATCTATTCATTCTCTATTTTTTAAGGAGGCTGTCACCAAATATTGCTTTGTTGCTTATTGGACTAAATTTGTTCATGCCCTTGATTGGGATCAAGTTATAGGTTATTACCTCAAACGTTTTTTGTTACAAACAAAGTCAGAGAAATCTCTTCAGATAATGCACCAATCATTTCCAGAGTAAGTTTGAGAAAGACATTGACGTAAGCTGCTCTTTTTGCTCTTTGCACTTGGAAACACTAGCCCACATTTTCTGGCATTGTAGTCATGTGGAAAAGTTATGGTACGAGGTATTTATGTTTATTACGCAAAAGGTACTCTTTAATTTTGTTTTGGATTTTGATCATGTTATTTTTGAATATTTAAAGTATGATGACAGTGTAAATAAGGAGGCTTTTGTAATTAATTTGTTAATTTTATTAGTCATAGTTCACGTTCATAAATGTAAGTTTTCTGACAAAAAGCGCCCTTTCTTAGTATTCCTTAAATAATTTGAATTTGTTCATTTTTCAACTTCAAAATCTTTAATACAAAGGTCTTGTATTTTTGTGAATGTTTTTTTTAGTTATTTATGTTTTATGTTTTTTCTTTGCTCCCTTGGCTCCAAAATGTTGTATTGTTTTGTTGTTTGAAGCATTAAAAAATAAAAATAAAAGCTAACATATTATTTTTTGCAAAGACCTGAACTGTTATTTGGGTACTATCTCTTCTTCCAGCAATGTCAAAGCTTTAAAGTCCATTACGTTGTGCACAAAGTATAATATTTATGCTTTTTTGTAATGCTCAAGCTCAAGGCATTTCTCTCTCTCTCTCTCTCTTGATTTTAATTTATTTTAAATTATGTTACCTCTGGCTAAAAAATTGTACTGGCTTTTTGTCTACTGTTTATAATTCTATTGTTGTTTAATTCTGTTTTGAGATGTAACTATGCATTTGCTGTTATAATATACATATATTCAATAAAAATTTTAATAATAATAAAAAAGAACAGCTAACATAACATTTTTATTAAAGGGATAGTTCAACCAAAAATTAAAATTAACCCATGATGTACTCGCCCTGAAGCCATCCTAGTGTATATGACATTTTATATGAAAACTGTTGAAGTCAAATGAAATCAAAATGGACAATTATTTATCCGCGCATATTATTGTTTGTTTTAAATTCATGTGCCATAATCTCAGATTACTTACACATTTCAGGGTATACCAATGCTTAAAGTCACCATGAAATCTTTTTTTATGGAATATTGCAGTATTTATTATAAATGATTTATCTGTGCACAATATTATTGTTTTAAATTGATGTTCCTGGTCATCTTTAATTAGAATAACTTCCTCTTGCAGCTTCTCTTCTCTTCTCTGATGATGTGGGCGGGGCAACCTGTCAATCACATGAGATCCACCAATAGCAAACCACAACCATCCAATCAACTCCCCACGGACACAATCAAGCCCCGCCCACATTTGTTCTTGTTCCAGAAGCGATTCACTCGGATAAACAATATAGGGAAGAAAAGACCAGCGCAACTCCCTTAAAGTCATTTAAAGTTTAAAGTCATTTAAAGTGGAGAATTTAAAGAATTTAATTAAAAGCTAAAATGTCATAAGAGCTCGTCATGACATGGTTTTTTGTTTTGTTTTATTATGTTCCCTTAGATGCAATTATTGTATTACTATAGTTTTTTTTACAAAGAAAAAGTTTTTTGTACTTTTCCCACCCTATTGCTCAACCTCTGATTCAAACAGTCTGTTTTGGGGGTGTTTCCCCTTTAAGAGTTCAGTGTTAACGCCTATACTGTTATGATTGGCTAACGTCAGTGCTGCTTATGCATAAATTATTAACGTTAATCATTTTGTATCACATGTAGACTACACAATGCTCCACCACGTGAAACTTCGGTCTTCCGATCTTTCACCATCGTGTCAATTATCAATTGATTTTGATATATATGCGTGAGGGAGGGAGAGACAGAGAGAGAGAGAGAGGGAGAGAGCAAGAAAGGTTGAAGCCTCTCTCTCTCTCTCTCTCTCTTTCAGTAACATGCGCCCTGTCACACTCATCTACATCACTCACCGATCAAATAAGGCTTTGGCGCGCTGCATATGCTGCAAATAAACTGCATCCGACTGCTTTCCCTGACGTCTGGATCGTTCGGCAGCGTATTCAAACATGTTGTTTGTCCACAGCAGGAACAGCACATCTGCGTGGCATCGCAGTCGTCTTGTAAATGTACGCGATTTTGACCCTACTCGCTGCACAACAACGCATGCGATGATGTGAAATGAGGTGTAGTTGTCCTGCGCTGGAGGCGGTCATATGCAAACGACTGATACGTCACTTCGTACCGTGACGTCACTAAGTTCAAAGGATCCAGAACGAGCTGTATTTAGAGCTTGATTAAATAAATGCTTCGTTTATAATGGGGAGGACGTCTTAAGCTATGACACTTGCAGGAAGTTTTAATAGTACATAGCAGGGACGTGCACAGGAATTTTGAGGGGCAGTTGCTCTGACCTGAAAAAAGGGCGGCAACCCAACCCCCCACCCCCACACACACAAAAAAACAACTCACGGGCTATATGAAGGACTGAGAATAACAGGGTCTTTATTAAAATAAATACACAAAGAAGTAAAGGTAACACTTTATTTGAAGGGGTGTGCATAAGACTGACATGACACTGTCATAAACAGGACATAACACCTGTCATGAACATGAAGGAGTCTTTATGAATGTTTATGACTGTTGTCATTAACTGTCATTCGGTAAATTATGACACTTTTAATGCAAAGTTGAATTGTTTAAAATGTCTTTGTTATGACAACTTGACATCACCCATGACAAAAATGTCTTGATTATGACAACTTGACATTAACCAAGAAATCATAACCTGTCAACCTGTCACAACTTTGGCCGTCATGACACTATTATAAGTGTGTCATGAATATTTTACTTGTCCTCAAGTAAAGTGGAACACATTGTACTAGTTATAAAGATGTCATTAAGGGTTATTACACTGTCAAATGCTTTAAGTTTGATAATTAGACCTGTTATGACATATTTGTGACAGGTTGACAGGTTATGATTTCTTGGTTAATGTCAAGTTGTCATACCAAAGACATTTTTGTCTTGGGTAATGTCAAGTTGTCATAACAAAGAAACTTTTTGTCTTTGTTAATGTCAAGTTGTCATAACAAAGACATTTTAAACAATGTCAACTTTGCATTAAAAGTGTCATAATTTACCGAATGACACTTAATGACAACAGTCATAAACATTCATAAAGACTCCTTCATGTTCATGACAGGTGTTATGTCATGTTTATGACAGTGTCATGTCAGTCTTATGCACACCCCTTCAAATAAAGTGTTACCGAAGTGAAAAACTGAAATACAGCAATCACCTTAACTACTACTAATAATAACACAGAAAAATATGACTTGAGTCATGAAAATCCCTACATCAATATCCCTATCAATATCCTATCTAGTCACTGATAGGTTTCTCCAAATTTACATACTAAACAACATGCAAAGCTTCAAAGGAGAAGCCGCCTATTAGGGGCCATTTCAACAAAAATGAAAAAAAAAAAACCCATTTAATTGTCTTTCTACACTGCAGCATAATAAAATAGTTCTCACACTCCTGTTTTATTGAATTATATTCAATAAATATTTCTGTGAATTGAATTAATCTTGCACTTGTTCATATTTTTTGTATTATATTTTTTGTATTATGTCTGAATATATATTCAGTTGAATTTTGCCCATACAAATTGCCTTATCTGACCGTGTTTATGTCCAAACTCAATGCCTTTTATTATGGTCTTATTTATAAATATTGCAAAACGTCAGAGATGACAGGTTTATGATATACAACTTTGTAAACCGTATACAAAATGTATTAACAATATGTTAAATGCCACCAAAATACACATGAGAAAAATAGTTCCTCATATTATTGTTTATTGTTTTTTTAATGATTATTTATTTTTTTATTCTGTATTTTTTTAAATTTGAAAATAAATAATCTGGATTGAATTGACAGATGGGGGAAAACTCGCTTCTAATAAAATAAATAAATAAACGCTTAGATTTCGGGAAAAAATACAATCCTTTTTTAACCTTTTGGCTTCCCGTAGATTCAGTTGTGCTTCTTGCTTGTATTCAGTTCTGATGGTACGTATGGTAACTTGGCAACTACGCATGATTTGTATTATGATTGCGTAAAGGGAACACGAATTCGGGTAGGGAACAGGATCGACTGCTTCACCGGTCGCGTGCAGCGCTGCAGCCACGGAAACAGAGTTTTGCCCTTAACCCACTGACTTTCACTTTCGGTGCTCGAATGGAAGTAAATGAGGCTTTGCGATTATTTTTTTTTTTATCTAGGCCTACGTGAAATTCTGCATCAATTGGACAATTTATTTATTTATTTATTTTCCCCCTCGGAAGGGCAACGTGAGTCGAGAAGGGCAATGGGCAGTTGCCCGGGCAACCTGAGCAACCCCCCTGTGCACGTCCCTGGTACATAGATCTCTTATATACCAAAAGATCAAGGCAAATTTGGTTTCTCATGTCATGACCCCTTTAAGGTCACGTGACTCATTCCTCAGTGAGTCATGAGGACATACATTGCAATAAATTATTGCATCGTTTAAATTAATACATTTTTCGTGTGATTTTGTATACGTACATTTCTGAAATGCACAACTTGGACAGTTTCCTCTGATAACAGATCTCTCTATTGTAATTTTGTGGACTCATGCATTTTCTGTAAAGCTGCTTTGAAATGATGTGTATTGTGAAAAGCACTATGCAAATAAATAAAAAGATGAAATAAAATAAGAAATGCACATGCTTTACTCACTCTTGCAGACGTGTGAGCAGGCCGACGGGTGACTGCCGCAGATCTCAGAGCAGTTCAGACACTTCTTCAGCAGTCGGTCGTAGAACTGACCCGACACGGCTCTACATCTCAGGGCCACTGCGACACAACAGCTCACATCACTCACCAACACACATCCCCTGATATGCTGAACCGCTTCAGTGTGTCTAATGCCTGGTTCAGATTACACGACTTTTTTGTCTGTTACGATAGTCACTGTGTCAGATTACGCGATTTTGACTCCTAAAATCTTGTCGTGTCGTGGACAAGAAACATGTCAGACTACACGTTGCTTCCTGACCACAGACAGTATAAGAAGTGGACAGAGCCATCTCATTGGAACTCAGTTGAGACAATTGAAGCCCATTTTTAGTGATTTTTTAGCACTTCCGTTCCTGACGCGCAGACTCAAACCGACTCAAACTGAGCTTGATGACGTGAGCCTGTCTGACAGATGTACATCTTCTAGTAGCTGTGCGTGAAAACTGCCAACGTTAATCTTACAGAGACGGCGAGCTTGAGCAAAGAGTTCTTTGGCGTGAGTGAGCAGGAGTAAGTATTTTGCATTGTATTTATTTAAAAATGTAACGCCAGTACGCCATATTAAGTTAATGCATTGATTGCCTGTGAGCTTCTCCTACTGTCTGTACGGTAATTTCTCTACTGTGCGACAGAGCGTCGAGTGGTTATGACGCAATCGTTAGCCTATTTTTACAAAAACTGTTTCTACGGGGCCATAATGTAACATAGAAGGTAATGGAGCCCTTTATACATTGTCGTGTGTCTTTAGAAATAAATAATGGACAAATGGAGTCTTTAAACGCCTCAGATGTAAAGTTATTCGCTGTCAAAGTGACGCCAAAGTGGGAATGCTAACGCAAGTGAAGTTCTGCTACAAGATGGCGGCACGCGGCCGGATTCAACTTCCGGTCGATGGACTACCCCCTTGTTCCTGACCAGTCATCATGTGCCGTCTTTAACAAAGCGCGTGATGTCATCGAGAAGGCGAAACTAGTAGCGAGTGACTTCCGGAAACGAACATAAACAAACAATGGATGAAGCGGTGAGTGTTGTATTGGCTGTCCTGTGTTCAGAAAAAAGAAAGAAAACCCGACAATGGACACGTTCCTGGATTGTTCGAAGAGGACAGTATGGGCTGTCAATCCTCCAAAGAGAACTTGAGGTAAAATATTGTTTTCTTATATATTTTTACTTTTAGCCAGTAGTACAAGTAAAATAATGTTTCTAGCTTGCCACAACGATAACATATTACAAAAACAGACGGTTAAAACCTCATACATGTGACGGGACCCGTCGTGGATGACCGTTAAAAGTTTACGAATCCCCACGACACCCTATACGTCAAACGGATCGTGCCAAAATCGGGCTAAAATCGTGTAATCTGAACCAGGCATAACGAGCTGGGTGTTGTTTAATGTAGGGGAGACCGGGACGGTTGCAACATTTAATTTTTCTCCAATCAGAAACAAGTGATGACACACACACTGCACATGTTGGATTGGATGCCCGCCTTGCAGAGAAGAATCAAGGAGATTCCTGAGATTGGTTGATTGGTTCCAGGATTGATTGACGAAAAAATATTTTTGAGGCATGAAAGTATTTAATTTCTTGAGCTTTGTTTTTGTTAAACTGTTGTCACTGTTTTTGTGATTCAGCTCAAACTTATATGGTTTAAATGAGTGATATGTTCACTTTAAGCTGGGATGGTTAGCATGTATCAAGGTAGCCTTGTTTAGCTAGCACAAGAGGTTTTATCATGGCTGACAGGAACGGGACCGTACAATGCATAAATATTGCTAAAATTAAAAATTATTTTACATGACAATAGGCTAAATAAAAGTGAATTGCCTCACAAATTGTTCCATTCTTCCTATGTCACTAAAAGCCTACTGTATTTTATATCAGTTTGAATATTAACATCTGCACATAAGGCCTAGTCATCTATACCAAACTATAATTGTCATCTAATCAAAGCTGATGAATAAATAACACTGTGATATTATTATAACTTACATTTTTGATAATAATCATTTTTCTAACACTGCCATATATTGTAATATATTATATTTGTAACATGTTGCAACTGTCCCCGGGTCCGGGGACTCCTTACATTCAAATGCAAATTGTGAAAAATGTAGATTCTGTAATTATCTTTAAATGGTTTAGACTATTAACAGACAGATGTAAGATTATTGTATAAACAGTTGGGTTGTCTAATCCAAACCATTTCTGAGTAAAAGAGCCAAATGCCAAAAGTGTTGCAACTGTCCCCGGTCTCCCCTAGCTTGAACTGGTTTGGAGCTAAATAAAGTTTATTTGGTGTTGTTGGTTAAATCTCAGTACATAAAAGGGTTAGTTTACCCCAAAATGAAAAATGTACCATAATTTACTCGCCTTCAAGTCATCCTAGATGTATATGACTTTCTTCTTTCAGAAGAACACAATCAGAGTTCTGGCTCTTCCATAATGAGCGTGAATGGCTGGAGAAAGTTTTGAAGACCATAAAAAGTGCATCCATCCATTAAAAAAGTAATCCATACGACTCCAGGGGTTAATAAAGGCCTTCTGACACGAAACTATATTTATAACTGTATAAACAATAGCTTTCGAACTCATCGATTCACGGTGGAAGAATAACTCCTGGAATAATATTGATGCTCTGATTGTCCAAAAGGTTTTTTGTAACTTTTCTTTATCATATAGACACATTCTTTTTGGGTTTTATGTTAAAGACAAGAATCTAATTAATGCACGTTTTTGTATAAACCTTCCTTTATATATTGGAAAGTTTCATATCCATAAATGTAAATATATGAAAAGTAAACCCCACTTTAGCCTTTTCAAAGAAGAATTGAAGATGTATTTAAATACAATTTCAACTTCTGTTAACAAGAAAGCAATGAAAACATCCAGAATTTGTGCCATGTTTAATAGTCTCCCTTAATGTTTTTCCCTTTTTGTTCCCTCTTCTTCTTCTTCTTTTTTTTTCTTCTCTTTTTAAGACTATTGTTGAATAGATTTAAATTTCTTTCACACTTTCTCTCTTATTGTATTCTGATTCATAATTTCTCTTTTGTTTTGAAAGAATGTTTATATTTCTTGTATGTATCGACTTGTTCTGTTTGTTAATATTGCAATAAATAATAAATTAAATAAATAAATTAAAAAAAAGAAGAACTCCTGACCTGACGCACAACGTAGTGACGAACACAACAAAACGCTGGTAAGTATAACTTGAAAAAACAATAATAATAATAAATAAATAATAAAATAAAATAAAAACTTTTTAAAAAAGGGCATCAAGAACTTGAAATTGAATTCTGTAATTTTGAAAATTCAATAAAAAAAACAAAATAAAAATAAAAAAACACGTGGGTCGTGAATTAGAAATTTTTAAGAGAAATGTCAGAGGATTTCTATATAATAGAAGAGGAGCTTCAGTTTATTGCACAGCTCTATTGGTTTAAACGGCGTCTAAGCTTACGATACTCCTACATCATACGTCACACACACATAAGTCAATATCCGATTGTGTTCTTCTGAAAGATGTCATATACACCCGGATGACTTGAGGGTGAGTAAATAATGTGCTCATTTAAATTGTTGGGTGAACTATCCCTTTTATGATATTTTAAAGTTTCCTAATCTCTTATAACAGGTTTACATGCATCAAACGTCAAAAAACTGTTTCATTTTCTCATAATATACATTTGCACATCACCAGATTTTCAATGATTCTCAAAAGATTTGCCAAATTAATCAATCTCTCTAAATCCCTCCTTTCCGCGAGCTACTCTGCTCTGATTGGCCAGACGGCTCAGTCTGTTGTGATTGGTCTACTCTGATTGGCCAGACGGCTCAGTCTGTTGTGATTGGTCTGCTCTGATTGGCCAGACGGCTCAGTCTGTTGTGATTGGTCTACTCTGCTCTGATTGGCCAGACGGCTCAGTCTGTTGTGATTGGTCTACTCTGCTCTGATTGGCCAGACGGCTCAGTCTGTTGTGATTGGTCTACTCTGCTCTGATTGGCCAGACGGCTCAGTCTGTTGTGATTGGTCTACTCTGATTGGCCAGACGGCTCAGTCTGTTGTGATTGGTCTACTCTGCTCTGATTGGCCAGACGGCTCAGTCTGTTGTGATTGGTCTACTCTGCTCTGATTGGCCAGACGGCTCAGTCTGTTGTGATTGGTCTGCTCTGATTGGCCAGACGGCTCAGTCTGTTGTGATTGGTCTACTCTGCTCTGATTGGCCAGACGGCTCAGTCTGTTGTGATTGGTCTACTCTGCTCTGATTGGCCAGACGGCTCAGTCTGTTGTGATTGGTCTACTCTGCTCTGATTGGCCAGACGGCTCAGTCTGTTGTGATTGGTCTGCTCTGATTGGCCAGACACCTCAGTCTGTTGTGATTGGTTTATCTCGTAATTCCCATTGCCATAACACCGACAGCTCTGCGTGTCCTGAGGCTTCCTACACTGTAAACTAAACACAGTAACGAACAATGACGTTGATTTTACCATATCAATCCGAGCGCGAGTCCAGTGATGAAACACTAGAAGAAGAAGAACCATTAATTCAACCCGAACCTCCATCGCAGGACGACTCGAGCGGGACGCTTCAGTGATCCACTACTCAGTTTGAGGGAACTTACATTATGAGATGTTGCTATTCCTCACCATCAGCATTAAGTGCATCAACCGATTATTTTACTTGTACTAATTTATTTACAGAGTATGTTTCTAATATATTGCGGTGAACACGTGGAAACTGTATCAATAACAGTACATGTAGGCTATGCTATGTATACATTAGCCGAGGTCTAGCGTGAATGACTGATGTAACATAAACATTGGTAAAAACAAATCTTGTTCCATGCTTAAAGGTTCTCTAATGCCTAGTTCACACTACATGATTTTAAGCCCGATTTGAGCCCGATTTGCAAATCGTTGAGCTCGCCGTCAGGTCAGGGTGTTATCGCGTGCAAATCGCGGGTGATTAGCGCGCGATGAACGCTCGCCAATCTGTTAGTATGAAAGAGCCAACAACGCATCAAAGACGCTCGCAGACGCCTCGCAGACGCGTCGCCGAGCCCAGAAAAATATCTAGCATGCTAGATATCCAGAGCTGTCGCGCGACTCAACCTCACGTGATGTCGAGAGCTACAGCCAATCAGAGCAACTACAGATTAAACATACAAGTATGTGTAGAGATAAAAATATAATTACTTATGCTTTTCGGAAGAATATCCCTGTTTGTAATCATAGGTTTTACAAAAATACTTTTAGGAAAAAGGAAAGTCAACTGTATATGCCGATGTCACAATGTTGATGTTCTGGGTGTTCTTTTTTAAAATGAAGTTGTAGTGTATATATTTTCTCAGAGCTAATCATCGCGCAAACAGTTTGCAGCACTAGTTTCTGTATGACTCCCATACGCGAGTTGTGTTCTTCTTCCCTGGGTATTCCCGCGTGCTGTTTCGCGTCATTTTCGGTTCATTTTAATCGCGTGATTTTTCGTAAGAAAACATGGTTTGTGGACAAGATAGAATCGTTGGGTGACAGAGTTGTTGTCAACTCGTGTAGTGCGTTACCTCCTGTCGCGGATCAATCACGTTGTGTCGTGTGGTGTGAACAGCTCAACAACTTGAACACTCCTGATTTCACAGAGAGCAAGTCATGTAGTGTGAACTGCACAGTTCAGCCCGACGTTTTAAAATCATGTAGTGTGAACTAGGCATAAGCGATCCTGGGTGACGTCACTTCTTGTTGACGTTCGAACTATTGTCAAACAAAACGGAGGCTAGCTAGACCCTCCCTCCTCCGCATCTCGTCTCCTCCCCCTCCCTTCCGTGCTTCCTGAAACAGTTGTGAACGTACATTTCTTAAAGGGAAAGTAGCTCACGTGCTAACGCTGCTGCTGTAATGATGGCTCAACCAATGCGAATGCTTTACCGATGTAAATTCGGCACTTCGCGCGTTCTTTATCCTTTTCCCTCTTCTTTGTAAGTTGATCATCGGAACGTCGTCTCTTTGGTCGTGTGTCGGCCATTATTCAAACTTCCCTCTTGATGCTTCTCTCTCCTTCACACACCCCCCTTCATGTGCACGCGCACTAACCCCCCAGACCCACCCTCAAATACTTCTTGCCAGTGATTGGCTGGAACACTGTTTGTTATGTTTCGTGGTGCGGGTAAGCCAAGTTTGTTTTTGTTGCCGTTTGTGGAGCCTGTGGTGTCTACAGAGACCACGTTTTTTTTACAGTGTGTTCAGGGGACAAGCAGCTAGCGGATAGTGAGGAGATGTTTGCTGTATGTGACAAAAAATATTTTGGCCTGACATCACTTAGAGCACCTTTAATCTTCCTCAAAGTAGTGAGAACGACAGACAATCTGCATTAATAGACAGTTTTATGTAATAGTGGCCCACAGCTGATCAGCTGACTCCGATATTTGAGAAGCAGCCGTCAGTAAAATAAAGGTAACAGGACAAGTTTATGATTATACTGCTGTAGTATCATGGTAAAGATTAATTTTAACCACAGATTCTTCACATGCTCGTCCTTGGGCAGTGGAAAAAAAAGTCTTTACCGTCACATTGTGTCCCACAGCGTCTCCTCGACATGATCTCTCCAGTATCACAGGATCAGCCGCTGGTCTGAGGTTTATGTTTCCCTGGTGACGCGCAATAAGTGGGCGGAGCTAATGCTAATGTTGCGTCTTGTCGTCACGACGAAACGGCTTATGACTCGTTTGAAAAACAATTCATTTCATTGACTCAGAGTCGACTCTTACGCTTGAAAGACAATAACTTTATATACGGTGCAGTTTCAGATTTAAAACTTTGCAGGATGTTTTCATTCACTTAGAGCTATATTACACACTACATGAAAGGGCATTTTCAAAAATCCATGATAGAGGCACTTTAAAGGTGCATTGTGTAATAATTTTTGTAGGATCTGTTTTCAGAAATGCAACATCATATAGGCCTACACACATTTTTAGTGGTGTATAAAGGCCTGACATAATGAACCATTATGTTTATTACCTTAGAATGAGCCATTTCCATCGACACACACAGTGGGTCTCCTTACATCGATATGTTTCTAAACGGACAAACGCGTTTCGTCACTATGTTGTTCTTCGTTCAAAGAAGCTAGCTAAAGTCAGCGAATTAAACACTGACACAATGATGAACAAGTAACAATAATATTCGCAATAACACCGTTTTACAGAATAATTAAGTAAAACTTATTTCCTAATGAATCTTTGTAAAGAAACCTCATTGCTTAACTGGCTGTCTCCAGACGACGACATCACTTCCTGTCGGCCACCGTAACTTATGCTGCTTGCAATTCGCAACCTCACCACTAGATGCCGCTAAAATCACACACTGCAGGTTTAAGTGAGCAGACAGTAACTCACCGCAGTATTCAGAGCAGCGCGTGAGAACCACAGGGTCGTGACACACCAGACTGCAGGACACACACTCCCGCACCAGCCGGTCCATGTACTGGCCTTCCCCACAGCGCTGGGCCATCGCTCAGTCCACACACACACCTGTGTTTATCTGACACATGAGGGACTAGCAGTGAAATACAAACACTTCTGCACTAGTTGCTCATATTCAGTCTTATAAGTCATCACACAAAGAAGCTGATCTTCATATATGACTCATTCAAAGCAAGGTCGCGACTAATATTCAGATTATTCAGGCACTTACAGTTAAAGATGAGCATATGTATAGATGTGGACAAAATTATTTTGGATTCCATGGATTTGATAAAGCATGGTTAGTTTTACGTTGAACTAGATTTAATTAATTAAACAAAGATGCATACAGATTTCATAACCTCATTTACAATTACAATGTCAGGAGTATTTGGAATGTTTTTAAAGTAATCACACACACACACACACACACACACACACATGCACACGCACACGCACACGCACACGCACAAACACACACACACACACACACACACAAACACAAACACTGTAGCCTACATTTTAAACTATTATAAGCAACATTAAAAAGTTTGGTTACATTTTATTTTAAGGTTATATTTTGTTAACTTTATGTTTTTACAGTGTAATTATATAGGCTACGGAAACCCTGAACCGCAATGTAAAAAAAATGAAAAATGTAAAAAAAAATTCTAGCATTTCGAGATTAAAGTCAAAATATTTCGAGATTAAAGTAGGTTCAGGGCTTCCGTAATTATAGATTTAAGTACTGAGTAATAATAATTAACTACATGCACTTACTATAGGGTTAGTTGCATGCAATTATGCATATAGTTATTATGTAGCCTAATACATATTACATTAACTTGTTACCAAAAATTCTTACAATCCATTAATCTTAATTGTAAAATTCTTAAGTTTGTTTTTTAAAATTAGCTTCATAAGTGTTGTGAATCTGTAAATATCAAACTCATTCACTACTCTTTCTACACTGAAAAAAAAAACACGGTGTAGGATTTACTTTGAAAGTTTTCACTTCAAAATTATAATATTAAATTTCACAAATAATTAGGATTACACATGAAATGTAGAGAGCCGGTTTACGTCGTGCCTCAGCGTAGGTTAGTGTAGCGATGACTTACCTCGAGTGGGACTGAAGGCATGAGGTGGTCTGTAGTTTCTGTGTGTGTGAGTTTATTTGTACCAGCAGATGATTTGAATGTAACCACACACACATCTCAGGAGACCACACTGCTGCAACTGCTTTTTATTACATGCAGATAACATTTGATGATTTCATAGATGTCTCATTATACACGTAAATCTGAGAACCCAAAACGTTTTTGAAGAGGAAGCAAAGAAAAAGGGTGGGTGGGGGTGAATGCCTAAAAAAATACGTGAGAAATGCATTCACAACCTTGCAACTAAATGGAAAAGATATATTTAGAAGAAAAAGCTTCTAAATATATATTAAAAAGAAGAGAAATGATGATCTAAACACAGATGGAGTAGATGCTTGAATCCCTACACCCTCATTCACTATTCCCTACATTAATCCGATAATATAGTCCAGTTGAAGGGGTGAGTGATGTTGTATGATATTACGCTGTACCCACATTGGACCAGCAGTTTGTAAACGTATGGATGAATGATTCAGCGTGACGCCATCTTCTGGCGAGACGTGGGAATTAATTTGGCATGACCCTCACAGTCACAGTGCATTATGGGTATTCTCTATCCATTTTAGAAGATGCTTAACAGCGCCCCCTACCGTATAAAACATAGTGAAAACATAAATGACGGGAGTGACGCACAGAATGATGTATTTTAAAGGTGCCATATGTAAAAATTGAGGTAACAATATCCAAAAAATGAGCTACACGTATCAAAAGAATGAGAAGAAATAAATGCAATGATGTAATTAAAAAAATGACAAGTTATAGTGCTGCCGAGATGTAAACCTGAATTAGCATGCTAAATTACTAGCCCCGGCCCGGCCGGTGTCATAATACCAGTTTCGGCCATGGGAGGCGGTATGCGGGCAACATACATAACCACCAGCCAAACTGCAGTACACGAATAACTCGCACGGCTTGTGGGTGGACTTGAACCTGATGTCAATCGCGTCTATATGAGACCGGCCTTTATAATTTAGTGTTGAGATGTTGTTCATTGAGTCTCTAATCTCTAAAAATCTCCAAATGATCTGCGGTCTTACTATCGTGTCAGTTGATTTGATTAATATGCGCGAGGGAGAGAGAGAGAGCAGGAGGACTGCGCTCGTGTTGTTTGAAGACGTGAGAGTGCGCGCGCGCGGCCGGGACGCTCTCTCTCTCCCTCTCTGCTCGTTATAAGCCCTGTCAAGCGCAGCAGTCATTATATTCTACATCACTCACCGTTCAAAATAGGCTTTGGCGGGACAAAGCGGACGATTTGACGGTTTTAGAAGATTAACAACCCGAAACTAAAAAACAGACTAGAGTAGGCCAACTTTCTGGAGGTATACTGCCCCCATCTGGTATGGAATATGTGGAAAATTAAATTTATTTTTTGGCAGACATTCCACATGGCACCTTTAAAGCCAAATGGAGATTAGGAGGAAACTGCAGCTTTACCGAGATCAACGACTCTGAGCTGTGATACAAACCAAACGCTATTGGCTATTTTAATAAAGGGGAGGAGCTGTTCTATATGCCCCTCCCTCTCTTCCTGTTTCAGTGGAAATGACATCAACACATGCAAGTTTCAAGCAAGAGGACTCCCATTCATTTTTGCATCACTTTGACAGCGAATAACTTTACATCTGAGGCGTTTAAAGACTCCATTTGTCCATTGTATATTTCTAAAGAAACACGACAATGTATAAAGGGCTCCATTACCTTGTATCTTATGTTATGGCCTCGTAGAAGCAGTTTTTGTAAAAATAGGCTAACGATTGCGTCATAACACGCGACTCTCTGTCGCAGTAGATAAATTACCGTACAGACAGGAGGAGAAGCTCACAGGCAATCTTTTACTGTCTATGAGGCAATCGGGGGACGAGGAGGGATAAAGTCCGATAAAGTCAAGGGAGAAGCCCATAGAGAGTCCATAAAAGCAACGGGACAAAATATTTTCAACAACGTTTTGAGGAATTGGAAATAATTCGGTATGCAGCTAGTAGAAGACTTACCGCTGTCAGACGGGTTGCTTACGTCACATCTACGTCTCGTCGAGCTCAGTGTGAGCCTGCGCAGTACGCTTGGCTATCAGAAAGTGAGTGCTTCTAATTGACTTCACTTTTCTCCGTTGTTGAAGTCTATGGGGTCGCTGTGTCCATTTCTACTGTCTATGGTTTCAAGGCACTTCAGTGTTTGGCAGACCCATCGGTGTACGACATCAGAGTGTCGCAAGAGCGATTCAAAAGCATTCACAGCTTTATTTACCGCAATTACGACATGGCGTGAACGCAGAAATAGTTGGCAGCACTAATAGTAAGTAAGCCATTATGGAAGAGTTAAAGAGCTATTTCTACTCGATTAAAAAAAGAGAAATCAATTGCTAACCAGCGTTTACTAATACTTAAAGTACTTTTTCTAAACTCTTAACACACATCACACAATTAGCCAAATAGTTCATTTTCGGGCCAAAATCATAAATACAAACTCTACATTTCAAAATGCTAAAAACCTTTTTCTACATATACTAACACTATCAAAACATCTATTCAAAATCTAATCATTCTGTCAAAACACTAGCATAAGTTTTCCAACATGAACATAAAGTCAATCATAGCACAATGAATGTCAAAATACTAACAATGGATGGCATTATGAAAACTGTCATGTTTCAGTTCATGCAGACAATGCTAAATCAAATTTTTTTTTTTTTTTTTTAAATTCAGTTTCATACTGTAAGCCATATACATTTTTGGATGTGCATTCTGGGCAACATACTGTCTACATGTGAAGGTATTACAGAATGTACAGTAGAAAAAAAAGCTTTACATGAAGCTTTTACTGAAATGAAAACACAAAATTGCTCCCAAAACACGCACGGCCTTTGGTGGCTTTTTTCAATTTTCAAAACAAATTTCCTCCACTGAGGACAATAAAGAATGAATCTGAATCTTTTTTCTGCTATAGAATGTAAAAGTATAAAAGGTCATTTTAATTTTTTATCTCACAAATCAGACTTTTTTTTAATCTTTTCTCAAAATTGTGAGATATAAAGTCCCAATTACCTTTTTTTAATTTTCTGTTCCATGGCAGAAATAACCTTTCACAGATCCCACATGTGTAAAACATAAAGATGCAAAGTACACCACACATTATTCCTCCTCTCCCCAAACCTCTTATTTCTCTTATACATAAATGACATGCAAGCTGTTTGTGACTGTAATTAGTTTTTGTATGTTGATGACTCTTATCTATGGTTTCCGACAAGGATGTTCTCAAAATACAAGTGGTATTAGGCGAGGAGCGGTAAGAGACTGGCTCTCTGATAAGTGATAATAAACTTTTATTGCATTTAGGGAAAACTTAATCCATATTATTTGGGATGAAAAGTAAACTGAACAAATCTCCTATTATCTATCAAGGTAGGGCATTGTGTAATATAATATCTAATAGAACCACTGTTAATTATCTTGGATGTGTTCAGGACTGTGATTTAAGTAGTACAAGTACGGCTATGAAAATTTTAGGTACGGTTAAAAAAATTCTTGTCAGATGTGTTAGTTTTTTGGATAAGCAAAATTAAATACTTGCATCACATTTAGTGGAGGATGCATGCATTTCTTGGATGTCTGATTTGTCTCGTCTGTGGCTGCACTGTAAAAAATGATCGTGATTTTAACGGTAAAAGACCGTAAAAAATTGGTTAACAGAAAGTTTCCATACTATATACAGTAAATAATTGTGCTAGATCTAATGGTACATTTAATGTAATTTTACTGTAAAATACTGTTAAATTTACAGTTTTTGAAAGTGAAAAAGAACAACTCATTGTAAAATTTACAGTAAAAAAACGTAAATTGACATTCCCACAATTCCCTGCGTGACACTTCACATTTGATGTATTTTTGTTGAAATAACTGTTTCTTCATAGTTTTCTTAGTTTTTCTTATCAGTTATGTACATTAGGGTTTTATGTTACATTTAATGTTGTTAAATTAATGTTTATTGCATTTTTAAAATTTCATTTCTGTTACCATGATGGTGTTTAATGTTTGTGCGAATCACACTGTGCAGCTTCTATATATTGGTATTAACTTTCTTGTGGAAGATCTTCTTGTGATGATCTTTGATTGATCTTTGTTTGATCATGTGACTCTCATCACTGCTGTGATTGGTGGTTGTCAGTGTATTACAGTGGTACAAAACAGATATTAATACTGCAAAAGATCAGTAAATTAACATTATCAGATTATGAAATACGGTTTATTACTGTAAATTTTAAGTTAAGTCTATAAAACCAATAACGTTGCTACTGTATTTTTGACGGTAAAGTACTGGCAAACACAGCTGCCGGTTTTTTACCGTAAAAATTACAGGTTTATTTTTTACAGTGTAGATAAGTTACAGAGATCTCAAAATAAATTTTAGACATCTTAAGTGGTTACCTTTATAGTGAACAGAGTCATGTGCTTAAAATTAAAGATGGCACACAAGATAATTAAAGTTTTTCTGAATTTCTAAAACACATTTCTTGACACCATCACTCACTTTCTCAAAACCTTAAACACAAAACCAAATTTTTTCAATCCACATTCACAGAATCTCTGACTGGCAAAATCAAACGATTGCCTCAAAACCATTTTATCTGCTCAAAATTAAACAATGCTTTCAGATGATACACACACGAGCCCAAATTATAAAAACTACAGATCATTCATTACATCAAAAAATTAAGAACACAGAATCCAAAGCATGCAGTTACAGGACAAAGTATATTGTAACAAAGTAAACTAATTTTTCAATTGCGTAAAAAAGTATCGTAATGACAACGTACAGTAGCGAGGTGAATAAACGGTGTACTGTATTCATAAGTGTAGTACTGTACTGGATATTGTATAGTAGGCCGATCGAATGCCTGTATATTCAGCTCTTGCTGTGAAAATACAGTGACCAACTGCAGAAGCCAAAACGTTTACAGTAAAAAACTGTAAATGAAAAGCATGTTACAGTCACTAAGAGTTGTGCAAGTGCACACACTCAAATTATAATGTGCAAAAGGCCTGAAATATTTCACTTTGCATGTAATGAGTCTATATATTAATTTCACCTTAAGGTGAATTACTGAAATAAATTAAGTTTTGCACGATATTCAAATTTTTCGAGTTTCATCTGAAAGTTTGTGTTGCGATGAACCACTTTTCAGACCCTTTTAGTGACTAAAAGAAACTACAAATCTAGTGACTTTTGGACTGCTGGTTAACATGTAGTCAGTCATGTATTATACTCTATATTATATGCTCAGTTTTCAGCCCATTTCATACCCATATTGGCTGGGTAATTACAACAAGTCAAACATAGCGGCTTGGTTTTTGTGAAACAATTTTAAAGACGCATTCAAACAAATGATCTTCCATCTGAATGCTCTCTTGCTGTAGCATGAACTAAATGACTGGAGGAGCTCAGAGGGAGAGAAATTGTTCATATAACTCAGCGCAGATGACTCAGATTTACAATAAAGATGCATAATCCTCTGGAGGGGACATCGCTCAAGTTTTGTTTCAAAAGAGGAATAGCTTTATGAATAACTAATTTTGCCCCACTGATGTTTGCAGATCGCTTCCCTCACGTTGTTTTATTTCATAGATCCACAATAAAATTTGTTATTGAGTAAATATAATTACTTAAGTATCTTTTTGGCGACTTTGTAGTTTTGCTGAGTATCAAATGTATTAGCAACTTTTACTCTCTACTTCACTACATTTTTGAACAAGCACATGTACTTTTTACTCCAATACATTTGTGAAGAGTACTGCAATTACACATTGCTATAAAGAAGCGTTATCGCAGTCTAAGGACACCGAAGGAACTATATCTTGAGTGTTTTGCCTTACATATACACACACACACACACACACACACACACACACACACACACACTAATCTACTATACGTCATTAGTTTCTGAATCACAGGTGTTTGATTTAGGAGATGAGGCCCAAACCAGCTCACAGTGCAAGTACACTTTACTTAACATTATTTTATACACTATATTTATGAGACCTTTTTAAAGGATATTGGTTTACTTATATGACTTTTTTGTGCACTTGCACTTACCTGAGACTTGAGACGTTTAAGAGGCTGTTGTGTCGACCTTTATTTATTGCAATATTTAGGTGTTCAGTTTTATTTTTAATTTGAGAAAATAAACATGATTTCTCATCTTACAAACCAACAGTTTCTTATTTCAGCCTGATCTCATTAAAATGCGTCTCTATAGCACGCATTGTGTTTATCGTGCAATTTATACGCTAAAATGAGCATATGATACGTAATTTTCACGTGCATATGATAGCCTACGCACTTTATTGCGTGTAATACAGACGCACCCCACACCACCACTAAACCTAGCCATGCGTATAATATGCACGTAAAAACTCATTTTGGCGTATACATTGCACGATAATTGCACGTGCTATAGAGACGCATTTAGTGTGACCGGGTTGCTTATTTTCTCTGGCATGTCGAGCTGCATCTTTGAGCCTACATTCAGTATGAGTAAAATACTTTAAGTACTGTTAAAATCAGATACTCTAGACTTTTACTCAAGTCGTATTGGAATTGGTGACTTGTAACTATCATCTACTTTTACTCAAGTAGCCTATGTGTATCTTTACACCTCTGTGCTGTTGTGTTCAAGCCGAAACTGATCGCACACTCATTTGAACACATCCTTGCACCTGCAGCTCTTTTAAATAGACTTCATGTAGACGAGCGTGTTTCTTAGACAACCTACAGAAACCAGCAGAAGACCTATTATAAGGTCTGAGCGAGCATGACAGTGCAGTGTGTGAGTGTGTTCAGTGAAGCCAGACCACACACACACAGATGGTGGATCGGGACAGGAAGAGCTCGCTCAATACACACACCTGTTGACTCAAAATACAGTCAAAGCCTTAGTTTGTAGATGATAAACGCTGCATTGATTAATGTCTTTGGTTTCATTGTGTGTCAGACATTGAGAGGAAGCTAAACATATGCGATCACGTTTTTATTGGGATTCATCTGATTTATAATGTATTCATTGTTGATTATATTTACAGTACTTTTATCTGGATAAATAATCATATATAGCCTAGTACCGTGCAAAGGTTTGGAGTTAGTAAGATTTTTCTATTATCATTATTTAAAGAAATTTATATTTTCATTCAGAAAAGATGCATTAAACTGATCAAAAGTACTTTTGTAACAGTGTACACTGCCATGTTTTTTTTGTGGAAAGATATGAAAGAAATTAATAGCCAATGATGCATTAAATTTATCAAAAGTGACAGTAAAAGTAAAAACATTTATAATGTTACAAAATATTATATTTCAAATTAATTTTAATTTGAAAACTTTCTAGTCATCAAAGAAAATGTATGACCGTTTCACCAAAATATGAAACTGTTTTCAACTCTGATAATAACATGATTAATAATTGGACACCTATAATAATTGAGCAGCAAATCATCATATTATCCTGATTTCTGATGATCATGTGACACTGAAGACTGGAGTAATGATGCTGAAAATCACAGGAATAAATTGCAGTTTAACAAATATTCACATAAAAAAGTTATTTTAAAAGTAATAATATTTCAGTTACTGTATTACTGTATTTTTATCAAAAGACTATATATTAGGCCTATAGTAAAAAATGTGTTATAGTACTCATATTGCACATACACATGTCATTGTTCACACATTAGTCTTTATTTGTTTGGTAAATGAATGTAATGCACTTCATTTTTGTCAATAACAACACTGAAATAGGTTGGCGGATACTTGATCACACAATTCTCTACAATTGTTAATAATTACAGGTCATGAACATGATGCTCAATCCATAAACAAGCCAATAGATATAAAGCTAACACAAGTGCATCGTTTTTGAAATATAAATCAAACCCCAAACTGGACAACAGAGGGAGACATTTTGCAAAAAAAAATAAATAAAAGGGGGGAAATAATCTTGTTTTGTCATCTTTATACATCAAGATTTTCTCATGTGTCAATACAGTATTTAGTCAGTTGTGTAAATTTGACTCAGAATACACAAGATTAAACATAAGATTGATTTCTCTGTAATATTTTTCTCGGGATTATTTTACATAATGATTTCCCAGTAAAAGTCATTACCAGCCACTTTTAAACACAAATGCATACATACAACTTTACATAATTAATATTAATATAACTTATTTGCACCTCACAAATAACATAATATTACAGGTTGGTAATGTGCATTATTTTGCATTTTTAAAAGGCAAGACTTTACATTATGGTTTTACTTAATAACATTACTTAACTAAAAGGCTAAACATAAACCAACAATGACCAATAATTCTACAGCCTTTATTAATATAGTTAATTTGATCATTTAGTAATGTTTATGCACTGTGAACATACACAAACAAACAATTTAACATTCTATTTCCATTAACTAACCAATGTTAATACACATATTGCTCATTGTTAGTTTGTTAATGCATTAAATAATGTTAACAAATGAGACCTTATTGTAAAGTGTTACTGTTAAAATGTTTTCTACATAAAGAACGCCCGTGCCTTTGGACATTTTAATTAAAACACAATCCCGCTTTCTCCATGCACAAATGACCTGACAACAATAGTGTTTGAAGAATCGTTTAATTAAACCTGAGGATTACTCCGCTTGATATAATTGTAATAAATTAGATCCATAAAATAAATATCTGGGCAAAAATTGAGCAACCAGGGAATGACAGGCACAGCCTGACGTTGAGTTAATTTGCTTCATCCTTAAGATGATCCCGGACACACACACACACACACACACACACACACACACACACACACACACACACACACACACACACACACGGCAAGAGAAAGGCAATACACAACCTTCAATAAGCAACTAATGAAGAAAATGAAAGGTGCAACCCAGCTAACAATTTTTGGTTCCCAGAACGTTCCCGGAACGTTCTCCTTAGGTTAAAAAAAATAACCTTCAGGAAACGTTCCTGTTTGGTTCCCAAAAAAAAACCCACATGGGAACCATTTGGG
Organism: Semotilus atromaculatus; assembly: GCA_031834385.1. Classification (NCBI taxonomy): domain Eukaryota; kingdom Metazoa; phylum Chordata; class Actinopteri; order Cypriniformes; family Leuciscidae; genus Semotilus; species Semotilus atromaculatus. Next base: position 2,549,070 of record JAULUF010000014.1, read on the forward strand.
AACGTTAGGGGAAGGTTCTGTGTTTGCTGGGATGAATCATTCTTTCAAGGCTTGTTCACACAGCTGTATGGTATGATGAAGAATGACATAGAAATGTGTTATTAATATAAAGGGGATGCTATATTGCACCCACACACCATCAGACTGGGAACTATAGACAACTTAACATTAGATATACGCACTACACACTAACACACACACACTGTCTGCCTGCCAAGGCACATTGTAGGATACTGGACGAATACTGCGATAACCACTTTGCTGTCATCAATACATCCCCAGGTTTCAAAATATGTTTGTTTCGGCCCTTAAATACTCAAACATGCACTCATTCACCCGGCGACTTGCGTCACTAGATTTCGGCCCTTGAGTCGGACAGACGAAGTTCAGTCTGAACTGGTTTAGCCCTTCGCAAATGTTACAATGATCTAAATCCCTCAAATGGGCGAGAGCTGGAGACGTTCTGTCGATGCCAGCTCAATATTTACACATTATACAGCTCTCTAAGCGACAGGGATTTAAAATAAGTGTTTTATTTACAAGTAACAGTATAGATGAATTGATTGTACATTCAGGTGGAGGGTTTATTGTTAAAGCTCTATGAATGAATGAATGCACATGGTTACGCTTCTCTCATTCTGTGTGTCTTTTTGAGGGATTGTTTAAGGCACTTGCAGCGTCGTTTTATAATTCAGTTTTTCATGTCCTCCGAGCGATGCAAATGTAAAGCAGCTGCTATTGAACAGTCTGTGTTGATGCTTCAACATTATTGTGACGGGATGCATTCATCACAATGATGGATAAAGGCTGAATATCTTATGTATCTTTTATAATGAGGTATTTTCAACATGTTGGCACGATAAAGAATTGCACGATTGTGCACTTGTTTGAATACTTTTTTCAGAATAATGAATAACATTTCTCTCTTTTTGTGAAAATTTTTAAGGGTTAAATTACAGATATTTACAATTATGCTAAACTCGTTCAAAAATAAACATGAATAGAACCAAAACAAAGGACAATCATAAGGTTGAATGCAGTGTATGCCCTCCTTGCATTCTCTGTCATCATAGTCTGTGTCGCTGACTGAGCAAAAGGTTTGTGTAACAACTGGAACGAGAGGATTGATTTGCGTTTGCCAGCTGATGAATGATATATGAGTCCAAACAATGGTGATTGGTTATACCATAATCCAAAATGTAAAAAATTGTGTTCAACAGAGGGGTTTAAGACCCTAGGACTTTTGTCACACTTGAAGCACGAATACAAAAAATGTTTTTATTGATTCGAGGAGTTTTGTGACAAAAGTAACAAATCCTTCCCTCGCGGCTCAATTTGAAGCGAGAAAAACACATAGAAAAACCTAAAAATGCTCAAAATTCGAACTAAAATTCTAAATACTTTGATAATGTCCATGAATGCATACTGAAATAAATGACTTTAGGACCCAGCGGAAACAGCTCATTTGCTCCATATAGAGATATAAGGCCATCTAGTGGCTAGAGTCATGAAATATCATCTTATATTATGTTTTTTCAAAAGAGGTCCGAAAGATATTTTGAGCTGAATTAAAAGGGTTACCGGTATGCATGAAATTGTGAGTTATTTTAAATTTAAGTTGAAGGGATGTGAGGAATGTACATTACTATTTATGTATTATTTATTGATCAAATCTAGTCATTTAAAGGTAAATACAATTATAAATAACAAAAAAATCTCCCAAAAAAATTGCATTAGAAACTAGAAAAAATATGATCAAAATGAACTTAAAATAAGCTTTCTGGACAAAGAAAATTAAGTATAATTTTAGGACCCGCGAGGGAAAGATACGTTACAAAGTGCAATTAATAAAAAGTTCTAAAACTTTCTCCAGGTCAGATAATAATTACTAAAGCTATGTTTCAAAACCTAATGAGCGTTTAAAGCCACAACTCACAACAATATGCATCAAATAGTCCATTTTAACTGTCCCATTGGATTGCTTTTTCCATGAAGGATAGACGTGATGCTGTATAAATGCTATCAAAAGGAGGTTTCTTGACATAAATTTGCTGCCTACACCTTTTTGAGCAGCATATAACGCCTGAAAATGTCGATTAGCTCATTAAGTTTTGCAACAGAGCTCATCTTTCTCCTCCCCCTCTCTACTGAACATTGTGTACATTTCCAGTACCAAAATAAAACTCTACTGGGAACCAGAGGCGAAATATGATGAGGGGAGATTTTGTCAATGTAAACAAGATATAAGCAGATAGCAACCATCAGGTTTTGGTAAGATAACAGGCATAATTCACAAAATAAACAACAAATAAATAGGCCACAGAAATGTACATATTTTCTTAGATTTTGGAGACCTTTTTATATTCAGTGATGTGGTCTGGTCATCACAAAAGCCTTGAATAATAAGAAGCCAAGCTTGTCCTATTTGGCCTTGTGTTTCCACAAAAGTCTTTAGAGAGTGAAATAATGTTTATCTAATAAGGGCCATGATCTTGAATATTGGCGCTACTGTATTTCTTAACTTTAAAGACAGTTTTGGCACTGAAGTGAACACACACACACACACGCATAACAAAACACAACAGCTTCATAATTTCTTCAGACAGCAACACCAAACAAAGCAAGAGTTATTTACAGTAAATTACATTCATCGCTTAAATACATGAGATCAGATCAAGCCATTTTAAGACATGCAGGTGCCCTAAAAACATTTAATGTTGATCTTAAATACTAAATCTCTCGTAGTTTCTGACAGGTAGTCTTTGAATTTCTACAAAGGACAAATTTCATGTAACATTTTCAGATGCTGGTCTGAAGGTTTCCATTGAGCAATGCAGCGTTTTGCGTTTCCGTCATGACGTCGTTGACCATTCGAGTCCTGTCCTGTCGACTATCGCTGCGGTCGATCTCATCCAAGCCACCGACTCTTTTCAGACACAAGACGTTTTGGAAACTCTTCTTGAAGTTGTCCGACAAGAAGGCATAGAGGATTGGGTTGGCGCAGCTGTTGGCGTAACCCAACACCACCACGAAGTCAAACGTGCTTTTCAGCACAGGTGTTGTGGGAACGGTTCCGGTCACAGAGGTCACGTTGAAAACGTAAAAAGGTAACCAGCAGAGCACGAACACGACCACTACGATAGAAACCATACGGGTGACTTTCCGCTCTGAACGCTTTCTTTTGGTGGAGCCGACCCGCATGCCAGAGGATTTCACCTTAATGACGATTAGCAGGTAGCACATGGAGATGACAATCAGCGGTAAGAAAAAGCCCAAGAAAAAGGTGTAGAAGATAAACGCGGTGTAGTACGTGTTTTGTGGCTCCGGCCACAACATGGTACACGTCCGAGCCTCGTTTCTTTTCAAGTTCACTCCGCTGTAGATCATAATTGGTAGATTGACCAACAGAGACACACTCCACATGGCCAGACTGATGGTTTTGGCCATGCGTGGCTTTCGCCATTTGGTGGATTTGATCGGATGCACCACGGCCAGGTAGCGATCAAAGCTCATTACCGTTAGAAAGAAGATGCTGGTGAATTGGTTCATTGAGTCTGCGGTTAGGACGACACGGCAGATCGCGGATCCAAAGGGCCAGTGGAGAAGCAAGAGCTGAATCGCAATGAAAGGTAGACTTAGCATGCAAAGGACATCCGCCACTGCCAGGTTTAAAATGTATATATTCGTGACAGTCTTCATCTTGGCGTAGCGCAGGATGACATAAATGACCAGCGTGTTCCCACACAGTCCCACCGCACAGACTACAAAGTACACAAATGTGATGACGACTGAACTTGTTTGGTCAAAGCCATGGTTAGTCCTATTGTGAGAGTAAATCTCCAAGCCAAAGTCAGACTCGTTCCCTGGGAAGAAGCTATTATTCACCAAGCGGTCGGGGAGGGATAGGTTGGAATTAGGCATAAACGTCCATGTGTCCATTTTGGCAGTGTTTATTATTCACCGGGAAAAGGCTTATGAAGATTGAACCCACAGTCTAATACGAAACCTATGGGCATTTAGGAAAAAAAAGGAAGGAAATATGAGTTGACAACCAATCTGCAAATTTCTATAAATTCACATATACACATGCCTTATTTGTCTCGAATCAAAGTAATCTAATCTAAGGGATGTTGCATGTGAGTGTAATTTTTTACACATAACCGAAGACTTTTGGAAGTATTAATGGTGGACTGTAGCTCTGATTTCCACGTTTAACTCTTAAAAATATTTTCCAAAAGGGGAGATGCCGAAGAACTGTTTTTGGTTCCACAAAAACCTTTCAGTGCACAGCTCTTAAAATATATTTTTTTCCTACTGTGAATAATTTGAAAGGTTCTTCTTCATGGAGCCAGATGGCAAGAGTTCAACAGTTGGGTTTCGGAAGTAAAAACTCAATTTATTTTTCTCCATATGGGAATTGATTTTGAATGATAACTTTTAAACATTCAAAGATAGCCCTGCTGTGAGCTAAGAGGTTGTTAATCCATGGCATTTGCTTCTGTTTAACTCGTCAGGCCACGTTATTTCAGCTTATTTTTTAAATATTAATGTTTAACAGCTGAATTCCTAGTGAAAAATTACATTACCCATGATGCTCTACAGAAAATTACACCAATCAGTGAGTAAAAAAAAAAAAACATGCCAAATTGTCTCTTAGCTCCGCCCACTCCCATGAAGAACTGAAGTCAATCTCGCTTAGCTCTCAAAATACTTAAATATTTGTATGTATATATGCATATTTTGCAAAAACAAAACATTTGTACATGAGAAGTTTTATATTTCTCCATCTTTTTAAACTTGATTATGCTGTTCACAATGCTTCATGGGATTGTAGTTCTTTTTTACTGAAGTCGTTAAGTTCACAGTCTTGTATTATGTTTTTTTTATTTTTTAAATCAAATCAGAGTTTGTAATGTTTTGATTCACCTCATAGCCGATGAGCTTGGTTTATGACATTATTTTTAAAATTCCTATGGGGAAAATGAATGGAAAAAACGCCGGGACAGGAATCAATATAGAACTCCATAAATACCCTTTATTTTTAATGGTTTCAGACTAAATGTTAATGTGACAGTTCAGGAGGAGATACAAGTGCACAACAGAAATACATTTTCAGTTATATTCCAAACTTGATTTCATAAGTATTGTATATTTTTTAGAATCTTTATGAGTATTTTCACTTGGGTACTTCATGCATTTGAGGCTAATACAAGTCGTGATGCATCCAAATGTAAATAGTCAAGGTTATTTACTCCCCCAAATTGGATTACGTCAGCATACTGAAGTTTAGGAATCCCACAACTCACATGAGGGAGCAAGACACATGGATGGAGCAACCACGAATCTCAAACAATAATTGCAATATGGGGTTTAATCACCGCAGAGGTGAATTCTGATTAGCATATCGCAAGAGAGACTGGATTTATATCCGTTTTGCTTAAATAAAAGCATTATTCAAGTAAAAGATTAGGTGAAAATGGAAAGCGGGTCACATGCATGCAGCTAGAGGATCAATACTGCTTACAGGTCTGATCAGCAACTTTGGATAAACAAGGACTTTACCTTGTCTGTCTGGTTTCTACAGCTCATTGACTTTTGCCCTAGCAAATATTGGTTTAACTGATCTTTACAGAGCAAACAGTATGAATATTTGATATATCAAAGAGATAATCGAACAAATGACGCAAACTTAATTTAGCTGTATAGCTCCTCCAAGACACGGATGAATTAATATAAAAGTGAAGTAGCAGTACTGCAGTGTTGTTCTCTATTTAGATTGCAGAGATCCATCCAAATCGTGTCCGTCTCCATCATCCCACACAATATCACAACATCTTCAACTGAGAAAAAAAAATCATAAACTCAACTGAAATCAAATCATATAACTTAGTTTCCTATTCAAAACCTTAATGATGGATCAGTCTGCTTAAACAGCATTCAATAGACAATTAATTATGATTTCCGACTCAGCCTCTGTGATTTTCAGCCAGTACACGAGATATCTAAATAAATTGTGTAAAATATAGGCTAGGCTATTTAGAATGGATTATTATAGCAAGTGAGAAAGAAAAATCATTATTTTGACATTAGCTAAAACAGACATCTACGACTGATCTAACTATTTTACCTAAGCACGTCTTTTACCAAATAATTAGTAGCCTAATTACCCGTAATTCTCCTCATTTGTAAGTCACTTTGGATAAAAACGTCTGCTAAATGATTAAAATGTAATGTAAATATACAAATACTTTATTTTTCTCAAATAAAAATGTTAAACCGCCAATGACACGCTGACAGCTATGCCACGTGAATTGGTAGCTATGCTGTAAAAAAAAACAATTTTAAACTATCGATGTAGCCTATTACATTTTTGCCTGTATAGTTACCTGTAGTTATGGGAAACCTTTGGAGATCCATTCCAGGAATATGAACAGCTTCACATGTTTTAATTTGTCACCATAATATTACCGCAAAACTGTACGAACAAGCGAGAAATCCAGCAAAGAATAACCGTCACTCGCACTTGACACCTCCTGATAAACCCGCGCGTGTCCGTTTGTGCGTCAGGACAACGACAGTTCTCCTCAGATAACAAATTACCGTTATTTCAGTAGAAAATACACTAAAACATAAGTTTAGTAGCGAATGACGAACTTGAACTCAATAAACTTAACATTTAAGTCATGAAAACTAAATTTCGAGGGGCAACAGTCGAATTCCTTTGGTATTTTCAGTCTGAGCGGAACGATGTGAATCTTGGGTCCTCGCGCGCGCGTGTGTGTGTGTTGCTGGAGCGCGAGCACGAGTGTGAGTGCAGATGGAGCTACTGATCCGTCGAGCGCGCGCTTCCTTGATATATCCCTGCGCAGATACATTAATCTAAACGACATGAAAGGCTATATTCAGTTGTTTTTGCTGTGTGGTCTTGATAAGGATACGGGAATATGTCAGGGGTCAAAATAATAGTTTCATGAATCCCCCCCCAAAAAAGATGTTTAAAATTAGATTAGATTAAAATAAATGCATGTGGGAATTAATTCAGAGACTTTAAATGAGTCATATGATCAAATGTTCCCTCAATTCTTTGAGATAAAATAATTTGATGTTCAATGGTTGTGACCTTAAAACTTGCACCATTTATTGAAGCCAAGCTTTAAAAATGACACTATAAAAACTACTTGCAGAAAGCTACTTTCATCTTAATGACAGTTCCTCGGCTGGCTTTTAAAAAATATATATATATTGAACAATATGTCATGTACAAAAAAATATCATTACAATATGATAGTAGGATCAGGTGCACAAGTGCATTACAGAAATAAATAAATAAATAAATAAATAAATAAAGGGAGGTTTACTTTTCAAGTCATCTTCTATTGTAGGACCCTGTGGAAGTGTGCAACCTAAAAAATAAAAAATAAAAACCTAGAAGAAAAAAAAAAACAAAGAAAAAAAAAAAGGGGCCAACCTGAAATCTGCCATCTTTGTCATGTGACAATTGCCCAGAAGGCATCAGAAGGGGTTAAACATATAATCAAACCAAGTGCACAAATCTGATTCACACTTTTGAATCTGTTTCAAATAACAGCTGAAACAAACTAATCTTGAGTAACTGGTCAAACATATACATCAACATGTGACCAATTGTGTGTGTTTCTTAAAGGTACAGTGGCAAACAAACAACAAAACAACAACAAAAACAACAACAATAGAATTGTATGTTCTAAGGGTCATAATATGGACTTGTCTGACACACACACACACACACACACGCACACACACACACACACACACACACACACACACACACACACACACACACACACACACACACACCTCTTAAGTTAGCCTCAGACAAAAAAAAAAAAAACTCAATGAAAATTGCAGGCATGTGTCTGTGGGCCTATAGATAAATTGCATGACAAATAATGAATTGTTTCATCATTATTTTTAACAGAAATTCCTGAGATTGGTTATCTTCTGCTTTAACAGACCTGAAATGCAATGCTCAATCCTAAAAGAAGAGAAGTGAACACACCATGAGCCTTCACCTCGGACAGCACGCAGTTAAACTGAATATATGGGGTTAAAGGTCAATGGCTGATATGTCATGAAAAGCCTTGATGAAAGGTAAACTGTGGCAATGAAAATAAACAGACGCAACTTGACAAAAAGGGTTAAATAAATCAAAATGATAGATGATTTAACTGAAACGTGTATGGACAAATAAATAACATCCATTATTTTTGATGAGTGGTTGACAGAGAACAATTTGTTTTCTAAACTTGTTATAAAGCTCTAAACAAATGGATATGCAACAGAGAGGAAAACCATTCTCCTCAAGCTGACAAACGTACGCATAATAGAAATGGGGAAATTCTTGTCAGGATGGTGTGTGTAAAAATAGAGAGGATTATGCATTAGTTATGAGAAAGCAAAGCATTTTGTGTTCTTTATTATTGGGCACTTTTATGTCCCAGTTGCAGATTTCTATTAAAACATACTTTTTACAATGCTTTATCAATTATTTTTTATACTTTTTATATATTTTAAGCTAGCCCCCAAAACATCATTCATTATATTACTATATAATCATTTCAATATGTATATACAATATTTATAATTTTACACAAATATCAAACAACACTTTTATTCAAGACCATAAAAATGCATACGTTTTTGGCATAAGTGTTCAACAGTGTCAGTGAATGCTTGAAATAAATTATGAGATTTTTGTGCATCATATTTTTATCGTGCATCATTTTTAAGCAATTTTGTCAAATTATTTCGTGAACATGTTACTGAATTAGTTTGTATTTAGGATACATAAAATGCTGTAATTTCCAAAGGATTGTGTCATTTTATTCAAATTTTTTTTTAAATGCCATTTCCACCAATGTTTTGTGCATGTGGAGTGAAATATTGCATGGGAATGTTCAGGACAAAATTCTCCACAAATTGAATAAACCTTATCGAGAGTGTAAAACATGTTTTTTAAAGACAGCTTATTTTCTACAAAGCCCACAAGGCCATGGCTAATTTTTATTCCTTAAAACTCATCTTTGATCACCAAAATGACATATTAAAATGTTTTTTATGCCTTAAAATTGAATGTAACTCGACACCCTTGCCTCATTTAGTATATGCAGTTCTATGAATGTTTTTTGTATTTTACTACTTATTGTTGGCAATTGGAACAGTTTGAATCATCAAAAATATAATGGACACTAACTCCAGTGAGTGATAATTTCCATAATGTTTCACATCTGTTCTTATTTTAAATACCTCTGTTTTTAAACGGATAAATGAATCTGTTCTTATTCTTTTAAGAACATGTATCACAGTAGCCTCAAAGGTAAATTATTTTTTATAATTTCGAATGAAATACATTTTTAAAGGAATAGCTCACCCAAACTTGAAAATTATCCCATAATTGACTCGCCCTCAAGCCATAGGTGTATGAGTTTCTTATTTCAGACGAATACAATCTGAGTTTTATGGAAAAAAAAATTCCCAGCTTTATAATGGGAGATTTTGAAGCCCCAAAAAGCACATCCATCCATCATAACAGTAATCCATACGACTCCAGGGGTTAATAAAGGCCATGTGTTTTTGAAAGAAAAATATCCATATTTATGACTAATCACTGGCTTTCGGTAATGGCCGTAGGCGAGTGTATAGTTCCGGTTGAAGAGTGACCTCTGACCCGACGCATGACCTCTGACCCGAAACATTTTTGAGTGAACTAACACTTTAAATGAATTACCCTTTAAGCCCCAACAGACGTACTGTCCTGAATTGAGCTAACCTCTTCATTATGTGCCTGATATATTTCAAACCTATACATTACAGGCCTAGACCGGACATGTGACGCCCAAGGGGCCAATTAAAAGCTTTTGTCAGTTTATAGGCTCAGTGATAACTACTGATAAAGATAGGAGTTTAAAAGGCTGTTTTTTGAGGCACAAAGCCAAAGCCGGGTCATCGGGGATATAAAAGAGACGGCTGAACTGGCGGACAGTTTTGTTGTTTAGAAATGGTCAAATGTAGTGTTAACTAGAGTATGTTGCTCTGTCAACTGGACGGATAATTGCAGGGTAAAAGCAAAAGGTTTCTGGACAAGAACAACCCCAAAAACCAGGACTGTGAATTAAATTATATATTTTTTTCATGGCAATATGCATTTAAATTGAGTTGTAAGCTTCCTCAGCCAAGATTTGCTAACACATTTTATATAATATTTATATTTTTATATTCATTCATGTTATATATTATATTTTTTATTCGTTTAGGATATTTTTGCTCAATGATGATTCTGAATCCGTTATTTCATAATAAAAATAAGTCATTTAATGTCTTGTATCATAACAGATGCTTATCAGAGAAATGAGGGATGTGATCTCATAACCTCCGGAGAGATGTTATTTAAAATTGTTTTAGTACATCATGTGCGTGAGAGCAATTCCTAATCTTCTAATTTTGTATCTACATCATTTTTTTGGAAGATTTGATAAGCTTAGATTCCATCTGTTTTATGTCAGAGGTATACATTTTTGACAATCGTTAGGAAAACATATTCATCATGGAGTCATGGGATAATATTTTCCTACATTTGTACATGGGAATGAAGCATTTTAAGTGTTCTAATCTAATTCTGTCTCCCACCAAGTCTGTCTCATGCATTTTACTTTTGTTTTTTTCACATGATGATGGACAAGAATGAGTGCGAGTACACGTTGTTCACGTGTGTGGTCATAGCCTTGTTTTGATGAGTAAAGTCTTATGCTTCCAGATTCAGGGAATAAGGAAAGGTTATACACTCTTAGAAAAAAGGGTTCATTGGGGTTCTATATAGAACCATAGGGTTCTTTACTCAACTCCAAACTATACTTTTATGCTAAAAAGGTTCTATAATGACAAGAAAGAACCCTTTTGGCACAAAGGTTCTTTATAGGCTATTATTCATTCATATATTACATTATTCTGCAACATTTTGTAGTTGTAATTAAATTATTGTTTATTAAACTGTTGTAGTAACTTAATATCACATTTTAATCATGCAGATTTTTGGAGGAGAAAAACTGAAATGGCACTCTTCGTGTGATATTGATTAACTACATAATGATATAAATATATACATTTTCTAACCCCCATCTTGAATTTTGCATATGCATTTATAAATACATTTTAGGGTCTTGATGTTTGTCAATAATATGAAATATTTAATCCGGAAAGGACAAAACAAATGATAATGAATGAACCCCTAAAAGGTTCCATATAGAATAATTTTCCTGGTTACAAAGAAGGGTTATTTTTATTGAACCCTTAAAATGGGTTCTGTATGGAACCTTTTAGGGGTTCCAAATACGTAGCGCCGATAGAACCTTTTAAGGTTCTATATAGAACCTTTTCTTCTAAGAGTGTAGGCTTGCATTGCACCTCGGCTGCCTATAAAACTGCAGCAAAAACAACACGTTTATAACAGATGTGAGCCAAAGAAGTGTTGTGAGACGTGCATTTCTCAGTCCAAAGCCCTGTCAAGATATTACCAACCTCAGTCAAACTTGTATGAACGATTCATTTTTCTCTGCAAAATCCAAGCGGTTATACATTTCAAAGCTGAAATGGCTCGAATGCACGTTTGTTTCTCTGAAAAGTTTAATCTGAAAACTTGCTCCTTGATGACTTCCACAAAAAAAAAACTATATTTTTTTTCAGAGATTCATAAATGTTTAAATAATGCAGTATATTTACATGAACAAAGAAAATTACACACTGTGTCATTAGCTGCACATTTTAATGTTTATGAACAATGATAATTTACATATGTAGACAGGAATATAAAAAGGAACACGTTCTTGATGATTATATGCAAATATTCTATACATGCAATAAAGTAAAATATTGGCATAAAAGCATAAAACATTGTGATAAAACAAGGGTAAATGACTGATTTATAATATTCATAATATATTACAATACATTCAGAATATATTATTAAAAAGTAATAAAAAAAAAAGAATAATTGCTTTTGGTTTCTTGGTCAAACAAAAAACATTTTTAACAAATATCTCCAAAAGTGGTAACAACACACATATATAAAAATAAAAATAATAAAAACATTACCCTGTGTATGTATGTATATGTATGGCCATGTGTTATTAATAATTAAATGTATTTTAGCAATGGTCACTGCAGTGTTGGCTATATTAGCATCAATATATCAACTGTTTTCAAACAAATTCACAAACACATTCCTAATTCATGTGTCATTTAGCAACAGTCACACAAAAATCCTCAAATTTTTGGTCCAAGCTGGATGCCATGACAACCATGACATCATCCAGAAAACCCCAATCAATTTGACAGCACTTGTACAGGAGGGCAGAAATTGTATAATCATCCTTACAACACGGCCCTTCCTTTGCATGGAAACCAACCGCGTCAACTTTGCTTTTGTGCTTCCACTTATCATGCCTCAGTCTGCTCATGTATTTTTCTTAATTGCACAGAAGCAAGAGAATCTCACAGACTCATACTTTGAATTGCACTAAAAAAAGGTGGCGCAGAAAGCAATTAAGGATTGTCTGTTTACAAAGTAAACATGTTGGATTTATGTTGTGAATGTATAAGTCCCCCTGTAGTCGATCATTTTATCCCTTAAAACTAATCTTTAATCACCAAAATTACACATTTAAACCTTTTAATGCAACTCTACACCCTTGCTTCATTTAATATACGCGGATTCATGAATATGCTAATTAGCCCCGCCTCCACTCAGAGATTCACTCGGCCAACTTACCGAGGTAAACGCTGCACAATGGTATCGCTCTTTACAACGTCAGACACATAAGGTAATTAATATGATTAGCCTTTTGCTTGACTATGTTACCAGACAGCTAATAATGTGCTGCTAATGTTTACATTTATGCATTTGGCAGACGCTTTTATCCAAAGCGATTTACATTGCATTTAAAGGTACACATTTTACATTCAGTTCTCAGTTCTACAGTAGGCTATGTTACACAAGCTATGTTTGCCATCTCAGTCTGCCTTCTAATAATCATTAAAAACTCTTTGAACAAAACAGAAAGTCAGTGGAGAAAGGCATATAGTTCATCATAACATCGTAATACACATCATCGCCTACCCGCTATATTGCTAAATCTACCTGATTTTTCATATCAACAGAAAAATATCCTAGCATCTCTGGAGACTCCCCAGCTAGTTCGCAGTTAATGACAGGTTGACGTGATTGGTTTCAATGTAGTTTGTGACGTCAGAAACACCAGCGATTTCATGTTTTTGAGACTGTCTTTGGTTCACTGCAGTTTTAAGGAGAAAATACTCAGCAATGATGCCGACTTATGAATTTGCACATGGTTTGTCTTAAAGCATATTAAAAACACCACATAGACATATAAACAACATTAAAAGCTGGATTTTCACCACAGGGGGACTTTAAAGGAGCCGTATGTAAGATTGTGGCCAAAACTGGTACTGCAATCACTTTCAAATGACTGTAGAGCGGTGTATCCCCTCCCTGACTCGAGGTTGCCAGATACGCTGCAAGATCCAACATTTTTTTATCCGACACGTTATTATCTGCAGCTGTGGTAACTAGAGCAGAGCTGGCAACCCGGATGCCGCAACACTACTGACTCCGTGATTGGTGGATCGGTGGAGGGTGGAGCATCAGACCAAAACACAACATGACAACATCAACATCAGTTGAGGGCTGCAACTTCACTTTTTAAATGACAATATCCTGGCCGGACTACTGTTGTCAATGATATAAGTATTTGAAATGAACATGATTTCTTAATGTCTAGTGACATATCAGGGCCATTTTATGATTAATTGAAATACATTTCTTACACACAGCTCCTTTAAAACACTAAGCTAACACGCCTTGCGCGTTGGTGTCGCGCAGGACGTAGCCTTCGGTGTCTCGGTCACAGTGTGTTGGGGAGCTCTTAAAGGGAAAGAGGAGGGCGTGGAAATGCCTTCGAAACGTTTCCGACAGACATGCGTACAGGATTGGATTGGCACAGCTCCACGAATATGACAACAGCACCACAAACTCAAAGCCACGAGTGAAATCCAGCGCCAGATCCGTTCGGTGCAGAGAGCAAAAGTTGAAGACGTAGAAAGGCAACCAGCAAACGCCAAACACCAAAACAACCGCCACCACCATCTTAGTAACCTGTTTCTCCAGCCTGTGACTCTCCAGCGAAGAAGACGTTTGCGTTCTGGCGTTTCTCAGAGTCACTAACAGTGCCGTGTAAAACACAATCATCACGGTGAAGGGCAAAGCAAAGCCCAATACAAACGTGTAGCTAAGAAAGCTCAACCACCAGGTGTCAGATGCGACATGAGGGTCAACGGTGCACAAACCGTAGTTAACAGAAAAGTTAATAGCCATTGGAAGCACGGGAAATAGAGAGATAAACCACATTAATGCAGCGATGATCTTCGCACGTCGTGGCGTCCGCCAACGAGCGAATCGCATCGGGTCTACCAGCGCCATGTAACGGTCAACACTCATTACCGTCAGGCAGAACACGCTTGTGAATTGATTAATGCCGTCTAGAACCATAACCAGCTTGCAAACGGCGTCTCCGAAGATCCACTGGTCTTGGAAGTTTTGTATAGCGATAAACGGGAGTCCTACCATGAAAAGTCCATCAGCCAAAGCCAAGTTGAAAATGTAGACGGTGGTCGCCGAAGACATCTTGTCCAGCTTTAGGATGGTGATTATAACCAGCGAGTTCCCGGCCAATCCCACAATGCAAACTGCCAGGTACATCACGGCCATGGTGACGCTGAACGCATCGAAGTCCTGCTGGATGTAGACGTTGTTTATCGCGGCACCTAGAACCGACACGTTGTCGTAAAACATTCCCAAAGGCACTGCCGTTTCCATTTCTGGTCTTGTAGTCCTTGTATTTCAAACGTATTACAAGAACCAGGATTAGTTATTGATCTCTCCACCTTGTCCTTGAAGTCTTACTTTCCCATCTTAAGAACTGACCTTCAAAGAAATCTCAGAGGTAAAACACATTTCACCCCAAAAAAACCTGGTATTGAAATATCTCCAAACTCTAGTTGGTGTCAGACCCTCCTGTGGAGATCTTATATATCCCAAAGTGTGTGTGTGTGTGTGTCTAAGTCATCCGTCGACGATAAGCTGCGCCGGCTCGTTCCAATCCGCTGTTATGAGGTTTCCAGGGTGCCATCTGTTACAATACTTTTGTTTTCATAACTAAACACTCTTGTCAGAAGGTCCATCCAGCCTCTTTCTTTCACACTCCCTCGTTCACTCCCTCTCGTTTTCCTCCTTCACTCCACCCTTGTGTTTCCTCGCAGTTCAGTGGGGGGTCAATCCCAGCCGATCAACCCCCAACTTCTCCTCTGGGCCACCCACTTTACAAATACGTCCCCAGCATCGGATGAGTGATGAATCTGGCCTGTCTCCCTTTGCTTGTTTGAATATGCTGCGTTTCCCCCCTTCACTGTTTATATTTCTGGCTGATTGTCTTTGTTTGTTGGTCAGTGAATCATCTATCACGTGCACAAGGCCTCAGTGGGTGAAAGCGCTTGCAGATAAAAGGGCAAGAGTAATGAGCGATCACCTTAGTCCTGTTCCTCTTCTGACACGCATTGTTGGAATGCCAGTGAACTTCCCAAGAAATGTGGGAAAACAGTAACTGAGGGAGGTAATGATTAGGCTCACCTCACTGACCACAAGCACGGTTTTAGTTGAGATTATGCAATATGCTAATTGTTTTGGAGGTCATATACTCCCAATTCCATGAATCATTCCTACAATTTTGGACATTTCCATTGGCATGCTGAGCTTATGTCGAGGTTTAAGGGGCCTCGAGTGACTTTGTGTTGCTGAAGACAGGTATCCAGTCCTCTCCAATAAATCTACATGGGTAGCGTTTGGTTTCACTGTTCTGGGCTTGAGTTTTCTTGTATCTCTTAACTAGGAACATACCGGTTTTACAAATACCATGCTGTAGTTCAGGGGTGGGCAATTAATTTCCCCATGGGGCCACACGAGAAACTGGGGAGGTTTTAGAGGTTTTTTTTTACATAAAAAAACTGTAAATGAAATAATATGGAGCACACAATTATATCACTATTTAATTAACAGTTTTGAAAATGTGAATTTTTTTTGTTGTTGCAGTGTTTCAAAAACTAACATCACAACTTTATACAAAAAAGCAAGTATTTCAAAGATCAGCATCACATTAACGCGCCTATATAAAAAAGCAATAAATGCCCCCAGTGTTGTTTGTTTGATTGTTTTACCCGAGTTGTTTTTTTTCTTTCTTGTTCAGTGAGACTTGGACATTGTACGGCCCCCCTCAGTCCATAACTTTTGGCACTCGAGCGGTTATTAAACAGAACCGCATGCGTCTTGCGGAAGAACATTGCAGCCGGAGCTACTTCTCTCTTATGTCTATGACGAGTCACGCAGGAACTGTGCTCCTCCGCAGTGGTACGACCCGGCCGGCGTAAAATAGTCCGAATATAAACACTGATTGTAGGTGTACCATAGTGATTCATGATAGGACAAAAACACAGTTGGGAAAATTGATTCATGATGGACTCGCTCATTATATAATTTTTGTACATTTTTAACACACAAAAAAAGTGGCGGTCCCCAGCTTTTATTTACCAATTACTTCACGTGGGCCGGTCAAAGATATCCAGAGGGCCGGATGCCCAATGCCCAGGTCTGCTGTAGTTTCTAAGAATTGTAAAGACGAACCAGGACGTGATTGGAAATATTCTGAATTTGAAACCTTTCATTCAAAAGCATTTTGAATGCATGCATGTTCCTGGTTTCGTCTGTGTTTCTTATCTTTATTCCTTTGTCTTGTATGCTTTTGTTGTATGTGTGTTCTTTAATTAGTAAACAGTGTATGCTAGGGTACATTCAACAAAATGCTGGGTTGTTTCAACACATGTTTGGGTCAAATATGTACAAACGCAACTGTTGGGTTTAAAAAAATAAATAAAAAATTAAACCAACGGTTGGGTTTGTCCATATTTGACCCAAACATGGGTTGAAACAAACCAACATTTTTGTAAAATGTAGTACAAATGAACGAATGAATGAAATGTATTTGTGAAAATTTTATGAAAATTAGGTATTTAAATACAGCATGATAGTCTTATTAAATAGCACTGCATTTGCTTTTTAATATCACTCAATAGATTGTTTTAACAGTTATCAAATTAAAGCATAGTTTAGGATACCGACACATGACCTCTGACTTGACACATGACCTCTGACCCGACACATGACCTCTGACCCGACGCATGACCCCTGACTTGACACATGACCTCTGACTTGACACATGACCTCTGACCCGACGCATGACCTCTGACCCGACACATGACGTTAAGAGTAGTGTAAGCTCAGGTGAGAGTCGTTGTCTCTCGTGGTTCAAACAACAAACTCAAGCTCCTCCCACATTTCTCTTTAAAAACTCTCATTTTAAATGTATAATTCCTGACCGGTGTTTTGTTTTGCATTCATCAATACATCATGTGTCGGGTCAGAGGTCATGCGTATAGTCAGAGGTCACTTTTCCGCTGGAACTAGACTCCCGTACTTCCGTTACCGGAAGCCAGTGATTATAAAGTTATGAATATGGATATTTCTCGTACAAAAACACATGGCGTCGCTTCAGAAGGCCTTTATTAACCCCTGGAGTCGTATGGATTACTGTTATGATGGATGTGCTTTTTTGGGCTTTAAAATCTCAGGTACCATTCACTCCCATTATAAAGCTTGGAGGAGCCAGGATATGTTTTATAGTAATATAACTCAGATTGTGTTTGGCTGAAAGAAGAAGGACATATGGCTTGAGGGAGAGTAAATTATGGGATTTTTGGGTGACCTATCCCTTTAAGTGAATGATAATTCTACCTACAAATAAAAGCAGTATTTTAAAGTCGAAATGTTCTTTCTCCATTATTTCTGTTTTTCAGTGATCCTGAAATGACTGAAATTACTTTTTTTTTCTCATTTCTTCATGGCTCTGAATTACAAACACTCAAAGGCACTGTGCCGTAGTGAATCACCTGTAAAGTGATGCTTTATTTGCCATCTTGCATTTGGGTTTGACATCCTTGCAACCTTGAGTTTGACAAATTTGTTTATAAGCTGCTGAAAAGCCACAACAAACTATTTCAACTAGAGGAATCCAGTATAATTTATTCTAAGTATTTTGTCACAATAATAATAATAAAAAATGCAGTTCATGCTCTGCCATTTTAATATTTAAAAAAATCTTCAAACCCTATTTCACAGACCTTTTCTATGGTAAATAAATCACATTGTCATGAAAGAAACAAAAATCTGCTCACCATAAAAGAAAAGAAAAAAAAGAAAATGTGACGAAGCAGTGCAGGATACATAGTGCTTTTCTAAGAAAGCCAATCGTTAACAAGAAAGAAAACTGGATCAAATAAATGAGAACAGAGGTGAAAGATAAAAGGAGAATAATAAGAGCAAATATGGAACTAATAATTAAAACACACACATGACAAAAATGAAAAGATAAAGGACTAGCGATAAGAGATTGATTATGCTGCAATATATATATATATATATATATAAAATAAATTTTATAATTGTATCATTGAAGGGATTGGAAAATGATTTGAAAGGGGTTCAGACTCAGGTCTGAATATAATATAAAGATATGAAAATATCATAGCACATGCACTCAATTTTTAATAGTAAATTTAATTCACTTTTCTGTATAGCAGCAAGTGAAGTCACCATATCAATAAGTAAATTACAAGTTCTTTATGATTTTTTACCTTAATTAATGTTTAAATTTCTTTTAATTTAAGTAATGCCCTTTTTTAAATCCACAATTTTACACCTGTGCAAATTATTAACCTATGCAAACTTAATTTTTATTATAATTTTTTTTTTTAAAGAAATATCAAAACAAACAATAGAAATAGAATACAATAAAATACATTTCAAATGCTAGGGGGAGGTATAAACAGTATTATAGGAATACTTTTGTACATGCTAGTAAATTTTGAATAGCTTTTTGTTTCTTCGAGGGCAATAGACCTTATTCAGACCAGCGCCATGACAGGTATGAAAGTGAGGCTGTGAGGGATAGACTTACTGTGTTTTCAATGGGATCCGCTGTAAAAAGCTGTATAAAGCTCCTAGATCACTTATAATTTTAAACAGATCATATTGTCTGGATTATTTGGTCTACTGGAATTTCTCAGAAACATATTTTTGCATGGTTTCGTCAGCAGAACAATCCACAAACACATTTAATAGCAGTACAACCCACTGAAGAGATGGAGGTCTATCCCTCACAGCCTCGCTTTCATTCCTGTTAAAAATCAAAGATGGCGCTGCTGTGAATAAGGTCTATATTGACTCAATATAGGCTAATCATAATTTATACATTTTAAATACATTTAAATAAATAAATTTTTAAATGCAATAAAAACATGTTTTCCCCCCTGATAATTTGCATTTATGAATGTGAAATTTGTCAAAATACAAAAATTAACAAAATAAGTGCGGGTTTATAAGTTTATCTTTGGAGTTTACAATAATACCTAGTAAAACATCTTTCCACAGTAACATTTTCATCAACATTTCCAACAATGTGTCAAGTACATTTTGCCAAAAGAAAAGACACACGGTCTCTGCCGCAAACTTTTTTTTAAATTAATGCAGAACGGGAACATACAAAGGAGAAAGCATACGTACATCACATAATATCAATCAAAACAATAAAGGAGACAATAGCAACAAATAAAATAAATGTAAAAAACAGTGGCGGATCTACGGGGTGGCAAAGGGTGGCAGCTGCCACCCCTGGGATCAGTCTTGCCACCCCTGTTGCCACCCCATTTATAAATCAGATAATATTTGTATATATAAATATACATAAGTATATTTTATGTTCATAGCCTACACGTTGAAGGCCAAGGAGACCCACCCCAAACTCCTCTAAAACAGAAATCGCCGATTTAGAATCCCCTCCCCCTCACAATGGTTTCACCCATCACCAGCACGGCAGCGACCCCCGCGAAATTTCACTAGTCACGCCGCCAGCAGGGCAGCCTGGGCAGGCTCTGCGGTGTATATCTGTCTGCAGTACGCAGTGTCTCGGAGAAGAGAGGCTGATAAGCAGTTAGCAGTGAGTTTAGAGGTAATTAGTTTTAAAAAGTCCATAGCAGACAGTTAACCCTGCAACAACCACATTACGTTATTTACATCCGCAATACTTTGTTGTCTCATTGAATTTTTCTATGATCGTCAGGTCAGATAAGGGTCTAACGTTAGTCTAGCTCTTTGTGTGTGTTTAAACTACTGCTTAGGCCTGTCGCGATAGTCAATCAAATTAATCGCATTGATTCGGCGAGCTCGTTGGAACCGTCTAGTCGAACTGAAAAGAACGATATAAGTTTCAGAATTTTTGGTGGTGTTTTCGCGGAGATATTAGCTGAAAACCATCGGAAGCGCTTCAACCATATTTAGCACGAATAACATGTTTATTAGATGTCCCTCTAGTGGACAGAACGTGTAACAACAACCACATGCTATAGTGGCATTGGCGATCCATAAACCAGTGTAATGTCGTAAATATTAATAATAGGATGAATTTGAGCATTTAATATTCGAATATTAAATAAAATAAGGAATGGAATTCGAATAGTATTATAGAGTTAGATTGACAGCCCTAGAATCTATCACTACTGGTATTTATGTCTGAGCCTAATGTTTAATATTTTTTGAGACAATTGACTGTTTACACAGACTGTTGATAATGATTACACAGGGTCCACAATTCACAAATTAAGACCCAAACCATCCAAAAACCCAGCTACATCTCTGATTTGACTCCGACTCTGTGTAATGTAGTGAGAACAAAACACATTCAATGAAAACCGTATTTTAAATTATGAATAATGTCCACGGCCCCCCTCCTGAAACCTCATGCCACCCCTTTGCCACCCCGGGAAAAAATCTCTAGATCCGCCACTGGTAAAAAATAATATAAAAATAAAAGAAGAGGTAGGGCCATTACATCACATAAAAATGTTCACATGTGCCGCAAACTTCATCCGATGACCTGTTGGAACGCAGCTGACGTGGCCACTTTAAAACTCCGTAGCGTGTGAATTACCCAATAGGAGCTCGAGGGGGGCGGGGCTAACGCCGTAACACAGACACGTGTACAGGGAAGCAGGAAGTGAAGCGGCTCAGTTGGTGCCTGTAAACAGTAAGTACTATTCAAATAACAAATAGTCTCTGCTGAGGTAAAAATGTCAAAGAATGAATGAAAACGAACCAAAAATCGGCTATGGCTGCGTTTATTTTCTGTTGTTGAAATGTTTGAATGTTTAAATGCAGCAGAAGTTCACGATGGTCTGTCGCAGATAAACTTTATTGCACTGCATTCACTTTATCATATCACTTGTTTAATAGTTGTTTTAAAGATAAAATATCAGTTTGTTTCGATGCTTTGGTGTTGATTTGAGCATAATGACAGGTGCTGTATACTCACTCAGAAATAGTCTGTTTAAGTTACACATCTGACACTAGTCTAGATATATTGTATTGCTTACACTTTATTTTAAGAGGTCCGTGTACAGTGTAACTATACATTTAAGTGCTGAGTAATATTTGTAATGTACTTACTATATGGTTAGTTGCATGTAATTATGCATAATTTATAGTTAACAGTTTGTACAACATGTAACATGCATAACAAGGACACTACAATAAAGTCTAACCATATTTATTGTAATTTTAACCACACTGTTTCACTGAGCTTGTCATTAAGTGAATGTTAATTCTGCATGGGAATAGTTAGAGTTAGGGCTTGTTTTAATCTCCAGTGCTTACAGGAATCCTGGATAAACAGGATTTGGTTCACACCCAACTCTGTGAGGTATAAACCGCATCTGCGTGTCCTGTCTGTGTTTCGTTTGCACAGGCGTCATGCTTCCAGGCTTCAGTCCTGTGGTCCAGGCCCTGCTGGGGACCCTGTTCACCTGGGGCCTCACGGCAGCTGGAGCCGCTCTGGTGTTCGTGTTCCCCGGCAGACAGGTGAGCGGGTCTCTCAAGAAACAAGCTTTCATGTCAAAAATTACTTTTCTGTCATTATATGCTCATGTCTTTCTCATTCTGATTCTGACCCAGACAGCAACATAGTGTCGGCCCAGATAGACATGTACCAGATGTGGCCCGGATCTGGGCCGACACTATGTTTCTGTCTGGGCTGGGAATGGCTTTCTTTCGTGGAACACAGAAGAAGGTGTTTTGAATAATGTACTAATCAATGTTATCCACCTTAGTGGAAAAAAGAACTAACATACTAAGTCTAGTACAAACCCATTAACATTTTTACTGGCATATATAACCTGAGACTTACTGATGTGATGTATATACAGTGATGTGAATAAGTTTGGCTTAGAATAAGCTGATCTCTCGGTGTGTGTGATGATGTGGGATATTTTACTCCCAAAAGCCAAGGGAACTTTATCAGGATGCATAGTGTCCTGGATCCATGAAATAACTGGGCTTTAAAAGTATAAATCTGCTGTCTCTATGGGGATTTAACATGGGGTGTCCTGACTTATGCACGCTGTGTTTTAAGGAAGAACATTTATTTATGTATGATACATTATTCATTCACAAAGAAAATTGGTGTCCTTAAAGGTTGGATTTTTCCTCATTTTTTAAATTAAGGCATTAAGATCAATATCCAAAAGATGATTTTTTTATTCCTCTTTTTAGGCAACTTTAGCATGGGTGTCCAAACTTATTCACATCACTGTATTATAATTCAACTTTATTTGGAGTAGTACTTTATATTGCACAATGCACATTCCTTAATATTAAGCCTAAAATGTGTTTTAATTAAAAATAATCTGTATAATATCAGTCTTTACATGCAAGATATTTAACGTGAGCATATAATAATAAACAACATAATAACATTTTATTTAGAGTACTTTTTTA
The DNA here is from genome assembly GCA_031834385.1 of Semotilus atromaculatus. NCBI lineage: Eukaryota > Metazoa > Chordata > Actinopteri > Cypriniformes > Leuciscidae > Semotilus > Semotilus atromaculatus. Next base: position 2,572,111 of record JAULUF010000014.1, read on the forward strand.
TTGCACAATGCAATTTCTACACTATTTAAACACTATTTCTGTTAATTGAAATTAAGTGGAAATTAATTAAATGAATAAATGAATTAAAATATAAATATAAAAACTCAAACTAAATTAAAATGAGAAATGTTGCCTTCAAATTGAAGCACTAAAATGATTAATTGGAAATATTTTTTTTTTAAACTGAAATAACAATAAATTAAACATAAATAGCAATATTTTAAAAAACACAAAAAATGACTAAAGCACAAAACAAAATTAATACAAATTAAACATGAAAACTAAAAATTAAAAGAAAACAATAAAAATATTAATATAAGTATTATATAATAATTATTTTTTTATATAATACTAACACTCTTATTTGATGAAGTTTTCATCAATGATTCTCTTTTTTTTCTGTTTATTACTGTGAAGCTGCTTTGTATCTGTATTTTATATTTTAAAGCGCTATAGTGAAAAATAAATGACACCATTTTTATTTTTAGGGTGAGTCAAAGCATTGTATCAAACTGTGCTAAATTGATTATTTGAGTTTTGTTTAAAATAAATATTGTAATTTTAACAGTAAAAGACTATACAAATGCTACTGTAAAAAAGTTACACTGAAAACTGTAATCGATCATACGGGACAAGTAATTTTATTTTACAGTAAACTACTGTTAAATGTACAGTTTTTGGAAGTGAAATATATATTAATATTTACCTCAGCTTGTGAAAAAGCTGCTTCTGATGAACTTGTATCTCTCATCACCACCTTGTTTTAAGAATTAAAAAAATAAAATAATTTTGTTACGGTAAAGTTGTGGTGACTGCAGCCGCTGTTTGTTTACTGTAAAATTAAACTTTTTCAAAAACTTTTTTACAATGTATCTTTTTTCTTTCCTCCTCTCAGAAGCGGATCTTGGACGGCAGTCTGGGGTTTGCGGCAGGGGTAAGAGACCCGCAAACCTTATTTTTTTTACTTTCATTCTTTGCTTTATTTTGCACCACCTTTTTGCCATAAATTCTCTTGGTGTCACCATCATACATCTCTTTTTTCTTTTCACAATAAAACAGATATTTGACATTGGTTGGTAAGAACAGGCTTTCTTCTCTACTGCTCAGGAAAACTGTCAGAGAGGCTTCGATAGGAATCGATGTTATTTATCTGTGACCCAGAGTTAATGACACTGTCTGGTTTTGATTATCCTGAATATCTAATGAAACATCAGGTTTGCAGAACTCTTATTTCACAATTCATCCTTTGAGCTCGCCTGAAGGGCCGTGGAAAATTATCTTGCATTGAAAATGAAAAATATAATTTCCTTGACATTAAAAAAAAGCATGGTCTGTAGATTGTAATTTAAAATCCAGTAAACTAATAAAGTGAATACATTTTTATTTTCTGCATGCATGTTCAAGACATTTGAGTCATATACTGAGAACTTTAATGATGCGCAATCTTTAGTTTAAATGCAGTCTTGATCAAAAGTGACAGTAAAGACCTTTATAATATAGAAAGATTTCTATTTCGTTTATCTGTGGTTCATAGTTCCATCATTCCATCCATCCATCCATCGTTCCTTCCATCGTTCCATCCTTCCATCGTTCCTTCCATCGTTCCTTCCATCGTTCCTTCCATCGTTCCTTCCATCGTTCCATCCATCCATCGTTCCTTCCATCGTTCCATCCATCGTTCCTCCCATCCATCGTTCCATCCATCCATCGTTCCATCCATCGTTCCTTCCATCGTTCCATCCATCCATCGTTCCTTCCATCGTTCCTTCCATCGTTCCATCCATCCATCGTTCCATCCATCGTTCCTTCCATCGTTCCTCCCATCCATCCATCGTTCCTCCCATCCATCGTTCCATCCATCCATCCATCCATCGTTCCTCCCATCCATCGTTCCATCCATCCATCGTTCCATACATCCATCCATCGTTCCATACATCCATCCATCGTTCCATCCATCCATCGTTCCATACATCCATCCATCGTTCCATACATCCATCCATCGTTCCATCCATCGTTCCATCCATCCATCCATCGTATTGTTCCATTTATTTCCATCGTTCCATTCATCCATCCATTGTTCCTTCCATCCATCCTTCGTTCCTTTCATCATTCCATCCATCATTCCCTCCATCCATCATTCCATCCATCCATCGCTCCATCCATCCATCGTTCCATCCATCGTTCCATCCATCCATCCATCGTATCGTTCCATTTATTTCCATCGTTCCATTCATCCATCCATCCATCCTTCCATCATTCCATCCATCATTCCCTCCATCCATCATTCCATCCATCCATCGCTCCATCCATCCATCGTTCCATCCATCCATCCATCCATCGTATCGTTCCATTTATTTCCATCGTTCCATTCATCCATCCATCCATCCATCCATCCATCGTATCATTCTATTTATTTCCATTGTATCTATTGTTCCATCTACCGATCAGCCATCCGTCATTCTATCCGTCCGTCCGTCTGTCTGAAACCTTTTAGTTTGGTTTACAGAATTGAATCGACTGGAAGTTTAGCTGAAGGCTTGTGCTAGTGAGCACGACAGACTCCATCATTATCATTATCATCATCATTATTATTATCATCATCATCATCGTCATCATTCTCTTCTGAAGTCTGCTGTTGTCCATATAGTCCTTTAGTTTTGTGGTCTTGCTTTGCCTCAAGCAACTGTGTGTTCCTGTTAGATACACCACAGCATCTGGCATCATGACAATGCCGATAGCGAATACTCCTGAGGTCAGTCTCTCTCTTTCTGTAGTGCAGATATGGGAGGGTGAGGGCATCTGGACAGCCTGTTAGGGGCTTTAAGAAAAGCTGAGGGGCTGTTAGTCTGATTTGTGTGGTCAATTACAACCATGGGCTGGGAGATGTTTTCAACAATAGTCGTCACCAGGAATTAATCTGTTTAGAGGAAGCATTTGTTCCGTCTAGTCTTTGTTTTCCACTGAAGATTAATGGCTGTAATTTCTGGAAGTAGCAGTTGGTGTGTGTGTGTGTGTGTGTCAGTGCTTTCGCCTTTTTTGTTAGACAGAAAGTGAAGAGTGACAAAGTAATTAGTGAGCGTGAGTGATGTAAAGCAGTCCCGACTTGAACCTGAACCTACCGCTATGCCACGACACTGACAAAAGAGTCGACTTTTAAAAGCATTGCAATAGTTTTTCATTATACGGTCCACTTAAAGTGTAATGGAGGTTTCCTGATCCAAAACATTTTTTATGTCCACTTTATTCTCCTGATGTTTAGAAATAATGTGTTTATTTGCATCCTCATTATTACCTCATCAGGGTGTGGGATACAAAAATTATATCTTAATATTTTCTATGATTGTGTTCATAATGATAATTAGACAATATTTTGCTGAGTGTGTTAATTTGCAGTTTTAGGTGATGTTACCTTTTATTTATAGCGCTCTATACAATACAGATTATTTCAAAGCAGCTTCACAGTAATAAACAGCAAAATAACAACCAATGTTGTTTATATATATATATATATATATATATATATATATATATATATATATATATATATATATATATATATATATATATATATATATATATATATATATATATATATATATTTCTGGAGAGAAATTTTGAAATAATGAATTTACAAAACATGCACAACAAGTATGCTACTCGTATATTTATCATATATAGATTTTAAATAAGATATATTTTTGAAAGAAATGAATATTATTAGGCCTTAAATTGATAAAAAGTGACTTTAAATACATTTATAATGTTACAAAGATTTCTATTTCAAATAAATGCTGTTCTTTTGAACTTTCTATCCACAAACATATGTTTGTTTTAAACATTGATAATAATCAGAAATGTTTCTTAAGCAGCAAATCAGCATATTAGAATGATTTCTGAATGTATAAGTACTATAGTTTTTGTGTATATGGATGTGTTCAGAAATGTGCTTACGGTCACATGGATCCTTTCATGTACGTCTTTATAAATAAGGCTCGTGGGCTATTAGAACGTGTGAAAGATTTAAAGGTTAAAACTAAAAAAGCTGGAGATGGAGCGATGCACTGATAATTATTGAGTGCTGTGAAAGGCAGTGAAGCTGTGTGTGTGTGTGTGTGTGTGTGTGTGAGAGAGAGAGAGAGACACACACACACACACACACACACACACACACTTCCTGGTTATTTTCCCCCAGACAGATTCAGTAGGTCTGTATTAGGTGTTCACTTTGAAATAAAAAAGTTTAGTTGTAACTTGAAATGTGCCTCCCATGTGTAATCATCAGGTGTGTATCGAGCACCTCTGAGGGAAGGCGGATAGATTTAATTATACAGGATGTAGAATTTAAATGCGGTTTAATGCTCTCCATCCCCGTCACTGAGCCCGATTACTGATCAATACTGGACCGATGAGTTCAGAGGAGAGCCTGGGATGGGATGGCTTGAAGTGTTGGATAAATACTGTGTGTGTGTGTGTGTGTGTGTGTGTGTGTTACAGCTCAGACTGAGAGGAGAAGAAAGAATTCAATTACGGTTAAATTGGTAATAAAAACGTTAATGGCCAATTTGCATCTTAAATCTGATTTCAGTGCTTATTTCAATTCATACATTTTATTTATTCATTCAGATTAATTGCTGTAATTACTAAATGTCTATATCAGGCACGTAGTGCTGAAACCAATAAATGATTTTATAATGACCCCCTAAAAGTGACCAAAACCGTAAGTCGTGGATGGTGGAAACTTTGAGGGATGGCAGTACACATCCTCGCCTCAATCGGCCTGATGGTGGCGCTACAGAGATCAAAAGTGTGTAATGAGTCATAACTCCTAAACCGATCTTCACAGGGTCAATGTCTTATGGTGCTTTTCCATTACCAGTACCAGCTCGACTCGACTCGACTCGTCTTCCATTGCAGATAGGACCTCCACAATAGTACCTGGTCGTCATAGCGACGCCGCAGGAAACTGCCGTGACGTGATCTTCTACACGACACACACCCGCGACACACACTCCTTGTTTGACCATGGCGTATTCTTCCGAGTTGCCATGATAATAGTAGTAATGGGTATATCATGCAATCTCTGGCCAAATTATTTAAAAATGGAGGGTTTATTCAGGATACTCCGCCTGGCGTGTGCAATGATGACGCAGTGACGATTCTCTGACCAATCAGCAGACGTGTTTTCACGTCACATTTTAGTATCGACTCAGCTCGTTCAAAACCTCGCCGGAGGTGATAAAAAAAAAGTACTTTGTTTAAAACTTTTTTTTTTTGGCTCAACCTCGATAACTGATAAAAAGCTTTAAAATTGCCTAGTAAATTGCCTGTTTTGTCTGTAAATGGCTCAATTTTCATCTATGATCTAGGTGGTTACAGGTTGGCTAAATTAAACAATAGCTTTATACGCAGTGGCTTAAAGGCCTTAAAGTGCTTGTACCCTGTTATTGCAGCTATATTTATTATTAATTGTATTAATCATTTTTTCAGCTTAACCTGCATCCCTTCCAAATAAGTTTTCTCTGGTGATTATTAAATGTTTGATGTCACACAAATTGTAAAGGATTATTAGATTACATGCTTATATAGTGTGTTCAGTGCAAAACTGGCAGGTGTAATTTGAATTATAATTGTCTTCTCTTGCTCTAGTCGATTGTCTGCTGTTAATTTAACTTTTGTTATGTATTGGCTTTGTATTGTACTCTGTACAATGACTGTGAAGCTGAATCTAATCTAATGAAATAGTTTGCATTTTAATTTTGATTAAAGTTACATATTTTTGAATATGTAAATATTAGGGCTGTCAGTTAAACGCGTTATTAACGGCGTTAACGCAAACCCATTTTAACGCGATTAATTTTTTTATCGCGAGATTAACAGTCTTTTTGGCCTAGCAAACTTTGTCGTTTTTTTCCCATGTTTTTGCAACAGGACACGGCGCTGCTGCGCTATGAAACCCATTAATTTCATTTCATTCATCTGACCGCACACACCGTGGTCAAAATTCAAAATAGTTCAACTTTTGCAGCTGTGACGATTACCAGCGCGGCATGCAAACCGTTTTGAAAACTGGCGTAGCGCAGCGCATCCGGGTCCTGTGTGAAAGCACTGGATCTAGACCGGAAACACACACTTGTTTGGGCTTGCGAGCCGGCCAAATAATAGGTTAGGTTAACGCTACGGTTTGAGTGGATGACGAGCGCGAGACGCCGAAATGGATGCCAATAAGATTCTGAATCGAAAGTTTACTTTTAAAAAGTTGCCAAATGGTCCCATTGACAAGACCAACGTGATCTGTGTGTTTTGTCGTTGTGAACTAAGCATCATCATCGCAGCACGTCCAGTCTGAAATACCACACACACACACACACACACACACACACACACACACACACACACACCTGATGCGCATTCTCCGCCCCCTCGTCAATATCAGGACCTCGTCACAGTATTTATTTCACGCTTTTATTGATGGAGTGTTACATAGTGTGAGAGATTATTTGCTCCAAGTGAGAATGTTTTAGTGTGAAATTGAACACAGTATTGTCAATGTTGTTTTCAATAAAAATAAACATTTGCACAAAGCAAGCCAATCCACTTTTCCATGTTGATAAGAGCATTAAAATGAGAAAAAATAATGGGACAAAAAGAAATCGAGACATTTAGAATAGATAAAAATGTGCGATTAATTGCGATTAATCGCGAGTTAACTATGACATTAATGCGATTAATCGCGATTAAATATTTTAATCGTTTGACAGCACTAGTAAATATATATATTAGATGGTCTCACTGGGTTCTTATCTTTGGTAATGTTGTTAAAGTCACAATGTGCCTCAATATATGGATGTGTGGTGCAGTGCTGAAATATTTCTGCTGGCAACACAGAGGTCCAAGATTCAAATATATCTGAAAATAACACACACACACACACACACACACATTGGGCGAGTGGCTCAACTGTGTGTGTGTGTGTGTGTGTGTGATGTTAGTGTCTGTGCATGTGTGGCTGCAGCAAACAGCACATTTTATTGACGGTGCATTAAGACGAGGAAAGAAAGAATCTCCACCTGAGGGTAATTAATGAGTTTTTCTCCATTTTGCAACATAGAAATGGGGTTTTCAAGAGGATTACATTTTCCTTCAGCTGCAGAAAGATAATTAGGTTTTAGCTGTAGCTTTGTAGTTGGACCGCAGTGCAATAATCAACTAAAAGTGCTTTTAGTAGTGGCTGTGAGTTTAACACAAATAGACAAACACACAGATGTTAACAAAGAAAAGAAGTCTTAAACAACTTTGTTTTACAGATAGGGATAAGTTGTGGTTCACTGCATTTTTTTTAACCTTTTTTTACATTGAAAAAAAACATTTTTGAAAATAATGATTCAGTGTTATTTAATGCCATTATAGTTTTTATTAATTATTTTTAATTGGCATTTATTTTATATTTTCAATTTCCATTTTATTTTAATTTCATAGCTCATGCAAGTTTCCCCCCAACAAAAATTCCCATTTACATTTTTTTTACTTTTTATTTGTCTTTATTTATTTCCAGTTAATAATTTGAGTGCTTCATCTTAAAGTAAAAACTAAATGTACAGTGTCTTACTGGAATAAAAAAAAGAAAGAAAAAAGTTCATCCACTCTTTCTTAATGTTAGGATCACCAAGAAAGGTTTTTTTTTTCCACAACTTGGCATTTCAAAACATCTTGCAATCTTCAGAGTCTTTATCGTTTTGTTACTGGAGTAATCCTATTTCTTGTATTTACTTCTAAACATTATCCACAAATTGGTGGGCGGGGCCACAGAGCCGATGATGTAGAAGTAGGCGGTCCTTGGTCGCACTATGACATCATACTGAGAAAAATTCTGGTTTCAATAAAAGCTATTTTTGGACTAACGAAACTTGCTGGATATTTTTTAAGTACGATGACCTCTCATAGGTTAAAAGATCAAGAAAAAAATATATTTCTCAATTCACTGACCCTTGTGAAAGCACTTTATCTCTGAAGGACAGCCGTGCATCATTGCTCGTTCCTGAGATTGCCTGTTTGTCTAGTTGTGTTTCGTCAGTCAATCAATAGGCCTCTGAGCCCCTGTGCAATCACAGCGCCTGTAATGAGCCATTAACTGAGCAGGTATGTTCGTCTTTGTGCGGGAACATGTCTAGACACTCAACATTATTATGCCGTCTTGTTCTTATTCAAAGCATTTCCTCTGGGGGGAAAGAGGTGCACGAGAAAATGAAAAAATTACCCCCTTCCCAAAAGAAAATAAATAGCACACCTTTTAGAGGTGTCAGAACCTCAGAGTTTAATTGCCCTGAAATGCACAGCTATGTTGAGTTCATTATAGTGACGGAGAATAGATTGTCATTATAGGAGAAGTCCTCGATTAACCTGCGTGTTTCACCCCTGATGTTAATAACTGCTTTGCCCTCAAAGGGAACAAAACGGATGTCAAATGGAGCAGGAAATTGAGGGTTTCCACAAGACAATAATAATAATAATAATAATAACAACATTAACCGTAAAGTGCTGCTTTGGCTGCTAAGGAAATACAGGTGTAATTTCAGAGACCGATAGCTTTCAATTAGCTAGTTTGAGTGCTTTACCTTTTAGGTATTTTGATCAGCTTATTTTTCGTTGTCTTGTCCCGAATAGACTATTATTAATATTAGTCTTAATAGTCTAGTAATGTAGTATGCTAGTGCTGCACGATTAAGCCAAATAAAACTAAAATCACAACTCCATTATTTTTTTATTGACAGTGTAATATTACAAAAGTAATGTTTTTTTTTAATGTTGTTCAATAACTGAATCATTTTTACAACAATAAAACTTTTCCTGTTTATTACCGAGAAGCTTCTTTTGTATAATCAGTATTGTATAAAGCGCTATAGAAATAAATGTTACTTGACTTGACTGTTATTTTATAGTCATATTTATATATAATCAAACCCAAATTGTACAAACATGTACAGCAAACCTGTACAAATACAATATACAGTAAGACATTGATGGTTTGGTTCATTAAGTAAGTGTGTAACATGTAATTTAAACATTTGAACACTAATCAGATTTTCTTAAAGTCAGATTAATCCTGTTGTGCTAAAGGTTTCTGCAGTTATTAAGTTGGCTTGAGAAAGCCAACTTACTGAAATCCTATTTAAACTTATTATTATTAAGTTGGCTTGAGAAAGCCAACTTACTGAAATCCTATTTAAACTTATTATTATTAAGTTGGCTTGAGAAAGCCAACTTACTGAAATCCTATTTAAACTTATTATTATTATTATTATTCTTCTGACTCTAAAATTTAAACTCTAACTCGTCCTAGAGCTTTAACTCTACAAACTCCAAACTCGGGTCAGACCTTCAAACTGTTCTGACTTAGTGTGCTATATCTTTTCAGACTGATTTGACTTTCAGATTTCTTAAAAATTAATATTAAAAATCATAAAAATCCCATTGACTTTCATTGTAACAGTTCAAAATGAGCCAAGACTACGGTGGCCCAGTAGTCTACACCAAATAAACTCAAATCTAAATTCCCTAAAGCCTTGGACTCAATTAAACTCCCATTCTATATGTACTTATGAACTCTATCTATCTATCTATCTATCTATCTATCTATCTATCTATCTATCTATCTATCTATCTATCTATCTATCTATCTATCTCTTTCTAACTTATCTATCTATCTATCTATCTATCTATCTATCTATCTATCTATCTATCTGATCTTTCTTCCTTTCTAACTAATCTATCTTTCTTCCTTTCTAACTAATCTATCTTTCTTTCTTTCTAACTAATCTCTTTATTTCTAAACTAATCTATCTTTCTTTCTTTCTAACTAATCTTTCTTTCTAACTAATATTTCCTTCTAACTAATCTATCTTTCTTTCTTTCTAACTAATCTATCTATGTTTCTTTCTAACTAATCTATCTATCTTTCTTTCTAACTAATCTATCTATCTTTCTTTCTAACTAATCTCTTTCTTTCTAACTAATCTCTTTCTTTCTTTCTAACTAATCTCTTTCTTTCTAACTAATCTATCTTTTTTTCTTTCTAACTAATCTATCTTTCTTTCTTTCTAACTAATCTATCTTTCTTTCTTTCTAACTAATCTATCTTTCTTTCTTTCTAACTAATCTATCTTTCTTTCTAACTAATCTATCTTTCTTTCTTATCTATCTATCTATCTATCTATCTATCTATCTATCTATCTATCTATCTATCTATCTATCTATCTATCTATCTATCTATCTATCTATCTATCTATCTATCTATCTATCTATCTTTCTTTCTTTCTAACTAATCTATCTATATATCTTTATTTCTAACTAATCTATCTTTCTTTCTTATCTATCTATCTATCTATCTATCTATCTATCTATCTATCTATCTATCTATCTATCTATCTATCTATCTATCTTTCTTTCTTTCTTTCTTTCTTTCTAACTAATCTATCTTTCTTTATTTCTTTCAAACTAATCTATCTTTCTTTCTTTCTAACTAATCTATCTTTCTTTCTTTCTAACTAATATTTCCTTCTAACTAATCTATCTTTCTTTCTTTCTAACTAATCTATCTATGTTTCTTTCTAACTAATCTCTTTCTTTCTAACTAATCTATCTATCTTTCTTTCTAACTAATCTATCTTTCTTTATTTCTTTCAAACTAATCTATCTTTTTTCTTTCTAACTAATCTATCTTTCTTTCTTTCTAACTAATCTATCTTTCTTTCTTTCTAACTAATCTATCTTTATTTCTTTATTTCTTTCTAACTAATCTATCTTTTTTTCTTTCTAACTAATCTATCTTTCTTTATTTCTTTCAAACTAATCTATCTTTATTTCTTTATTTCTTTCTAACTAATCTATCTATGTTTCTTTCTAACTAATCTATCTTTCTTTCTAACTAATCTATCTATGTTTCTTTCTAAATAATCTATCTATCTTTCTTTCTAACTAATCTCTTTCTTTCTAACTAATCTATCTATCTTTCTTTCTAACTAATCTCTTTCTTTCTAACTAATCTCTTTCTTTCTTTCTAACTAATCTCTTTCTTTCTAACTAATCTATCTTTCTTTCTTTCTAACTACTCTATCTTTCTTTCATTCTAACTAATCTATCTTTCTTTCTAACTAATCTATCTATCTTTCTTTCTAACTAATCTATCTTTCTTTCTTTCTTTCTTGCTAATCTTTTTTCTTTCTTTCTTTCTTACTAATCTATCTTTCTTTCTTTCTTACTAATCTTTTTCTTTCTTTCTTTCTTACTAATCTATCTTTCTTTCTTTCTTACTAATCTATCTTTCTTTCATTCTTACTAATCTTTTTTTCTTTCTTTCTTTCTTACTAATCTATCTTTCTTTCTTTCTTACTAATCTATCTTTCTTTCATTCTTACTAATCTTTTTTTCTTTCTTTCTGTCTTACTAATCTATCTTTCTTTCTTTCTTACTAATCTTTTTTTCTATCTTTCTTTCTTACTAATCTATCTTTCTTTCTTACTAATCTTTTTTTCTTTCTTTCTTTCTAACTAATCTATCTTTCTTTCTTTCTTACTAATCTTGTTTTCTTTCTTTCTTTCTTACTAATCTTTTTTTCTTTCTTTCTTACTAATCTTTTTTCTTTCTTTCTTTCTAACTAATCTATCTTTCTTTCTTACTAATCTATCTTTCTTTCTTTCTTACTAATCTTTTTTTTCTTTCTTTCTAACTAATCTATCTTTCTTTCTTTCTTGCTAATCTTTTTTTCTTTCTTTCTTTCTTACTAATCTATCTTTCTTTCTTTCTAATCTTTTTTCTTTCTTTCTTACTAATCTATCTTTCTTTCTTACTAATCTTTTTTTCTTTCTTTCTTACTAATCTTTTTTCTTTCTTTCTAACTAATCTATCTTTCTTTCTTACTAATCTTTTTTTCTTTCTTTCTTTCTTTCTTACTAATCTTTTTTTCTTTCTTTCTTTCTTTCTAACTAATCTTTTTTTTCTTTCTTTCTAACTAATCTATCTTTCTTTCTTTCTTTCTTGCTAATCTTTTTTCTTTCTTTCTTTCTTACTAATCTATCCTTCTTTCTTTCTTACTAATCTTTTTTTCTTTCTTTCTTACTAATCTATCTTTCTTTCTTTCTTACTAATCTTTTTTTCTTTCTTTCTTACTAATCTTTTTTCTTTCTTTCTAACTAATCTATCTTTCTTTCTTACTAATCTTTTTTTCTTTCTTTCTTTCTTTCTTACTAATCTTTTTTTTCTTTCTTTCTAACTAATCTATCTTTCTTTCTTTCTTTCTTGCTAATCTTTTTTCTTTCTTTCTTACTAATCTTTTTTCTTTCTTTCTTTTTAACTAATCTATCTTTCTTTCTTACTAATCTTTTTTTCTTTCTTTCTTTCTTACTAATCTTTTTTTTCTTTCTTTCTAACTAATCTATCTTTCTTTCTTTCTTGCTAATCTTTTTTTCTTTCTTTCTTTCTTACTAATCTATCTTTCTTTCTTACTAATCTTTTTTTCTTTCTTTCTTACTAATCTTTTTTTCTTTCTTTCTTTCTTTCTTACTAATCTTTTTTTTCTTTCTTTCTAACTAATCTATCTTTCTTTCTTTCTTTCTTGCTAATCTTTTTTTCTTTCTTTCTTTCTAACTAATCTATCTTTCTTTCTTTCTTACTAATCTTTTTTTCTTTCTTTCTTACTAATCTTTTTTCTTTCTTTCTAACTAATCTATCTTTCTTTCTTACTAATCTTTTTTTCTTTCTTTCTTTCTTACTAATCTTTTTTTTCTTTCTTTCTAACTAATCTATCTTTCTTTCTTACTAATCTTTTTTTCTTTCTTTCTTTCTTTCTTACTAATCTTTTTTTTCTTTCTTTCTAACTAATCTATCTTTCTTTCTTTCTTTCTTGCTAATCTTTTTTTCTTTCTTTCTTTCTTACTAATCTATCTTTCTTTCTTTCTTACTAATCTTTTTTTCTTTCTTTCTTACTAATCTTTTTTCTTTCTTTCTTTCTAACTAATCTATCTTTCTTTCTTACTAATCTTTCTTTCTTTCTTACTAATCTTTTTTCTTTCTTTCTAACTAATCTATCTTTCTTTCTTTCTTACTAATCTTTTTCTTTCTTTCTTTCTTACTAATCTATCTTTCTTTCTTACTAATCTATCTTTCTTTCTTTCTAACTAATCTATCTTTCTTTCTTTCTTACTAATCTATCTTTCTTTCTTACTAATCTTTTTTCTCTCTGTCTAACTAATCTATCTATCTTTCTTACTAATCAATCTTTCTCTTACTAATCTATCTTTTTTTCTTTCTTACTAATCTATCTTTCTTTCCTTCTTTCTTTCTAACTAATCTATCTTTCTTTCTTACTAATCTTTTTTTATTTTTTTATTTCTAACTAATCTATCTTTCTTTCTCTTTCTTACTAATCTATCTTTCTTTCTTTCTTACTATTTTTTTCTTTCTTTCTTTCTTACTAATCTATCTTTCTTTCTTTCTTACTAATCTATCTTTCTTTCTTTCTAACTAATCTATCTTTCTTTCTTACTAATCTTTTTTTATTTTTTTATTTCTAACTAATCTATCTTTCTTTCTTTCTTTCTTTCTAACTAATCTATCTTTCTTTCTTTCTTACTAATCTTTTTTTTATCTTTCTTTCTAACTAATCTATCTTTCTTTCTTTCTTACTGAACTATAAACTAATTAAACTTTAAACTAATTTAAACTTTAAACTTCTTCAAACTTATTGGTCCAAACTTTCACAAGCCAACTTAAAGTTTGTCTCGACGAACTTTTTCTAGTTAAGTTGGCTTGAGAAAGCCAACTTACTGAAATCCTATTTAAACTTATTATTATTATTATTATTCTTCTGACTCTAAAATTTAAACTCTAACTCGTCCTAGAGCTTTAACTCTACAAACTCCAAACTCGGGTCAGACCTTCAAACTGTTCTGACTTAGTGTGCTATATCTTTTCAGACTGATTTGACTTTCAGATTTCTTAAAAATTAATATTAAAAATCATAAAAATCCCATTGACTTTCATTGTAACAGTTCAAAATGAGCCAAGACTACGGTGGCCCAGTAGTCTACACCAAATAAACTCAAATCTAAATTCCCTAAAGCCTTGGACTCAATTAAACTCCCATTCTATATGTACTTATGAACTCTATCTATCTATCTATCTATCTATCTATCTATCTATCTATCTATCTATCTATCTATCTATCTATCTATCTATCTCTTTCTAACTTATCTATCTATCTATCTATCTATCTATCTATCTATCTATCTATCTATCTATCTGATCTTTCTTCCTTTCTAACTAATCTATCTTTCTTCCTTTCTAACTAATCTATCTTTCTTTCTTTCTAACTAATCTCTTTATTTCTAAACTAATCTATCTTTCTTTCTTTCTAACTAATCTTTCTTTCTAACTAATATTTCCTTCTAACTAATCTATCTTTCTTTCTTTCTAACTAATCTATCTATGTTTCTTTCTAACTAATCTATCTATCTTTCTTTCTAACTAATCTATCTATCTTTCTTTCTAACTAATCTCTTTCTTTCTAACTAATCTCTTTCTTTCTTTCTAACTAATCTCTTTCTTTCTAACTAATCTATCTTTTTTTCTTTCTAACTAATCTATCTTTCTTTCTTTCTAACTAATCTATCTTTCTTTCTTTCTAACTAATCTATCTTTCTTTCTTTCTAACTAATCTATCTTTCTTTCTAACTAATCTATCTTTCTTTCTTATCTATCTATCTATCTATCTATCTATCTATCTATCTATCTATCTATCTATCTATCTATCTATCTATCTATCTATCTATCTTTCTTTCTTTCTAACTAATCTATCTATATATCTTTATTTCTAACTAATCTATCTTTCTTTCTTATCTATCTATCTATCTATCTATCTATCTATCTATCTATCTATCTATCTATCTATCTATCTATCTATCTTTCTTTCTTTCTTTCTTTCTTTCTAACTAATCTATCTTTCTTTATTTCTTTCAAACTAATCTATCTTTCTTTCTTTCTAACTAATCTATCTTTCTTTCTTTCTAACTAATATTTCCTTCTAACTAATCTATCTTTCTTTCTTTCTAACTAATCTATCTATGTTTCTTTCTAACTAATCTCTTTCTTTCTAACTAATCTATCTATCTTTCTTTCTAACTAATCTATCTTTCTTTATTTCTTTCAAACTAATCTATCTTTTTTCTTTCTAACTAATCTATCTTTCTTTCTTTCTAACTAATCTATCTTTCTTTCTTTCTAACTAATCTATCTATCTTTCTTTCTAACTAATCTATCTTTCTTTCTTTCTAACTAATCTATCTTTCTTACTAACTAATCTATCTTTCTTTCTAACCAATCTTTCTTTCTTTCTTTCTTTTTTCATTCTTTCTAACTAATCTATCTTTCTTTCTTTCTAACTAATCTATCTTTCTTTCTAACTAATCTATCTATCTTTCTTTCTAACTAATCTCTTTCTTTCTTTCTAACTAATCTATCTTTCTTTCTAACTAATCTATCTTTCTTTCTAACTAATCTATCTATCTTTCTTTCTAACTAATCTATCTTTCTTTCTTTCTAACTAATCTATCTATCTATCTTTCTAACTAATCTATCTTTCTTTCTAACTAATCTATCTTTCTTTCTTTCTAACTAACTAATCTTTCTTTCTTTCTAACTAATCTATCTTTCTTTCTTTCTTTCTAACTAATCTATGTTTCTTTCTTTCTTTCTAACTAATCTATGTTTCTTTCTTTCTAACTAATCTATCTTTCTTTCTATCTTTCTAACTAATCTATCTTTCTTTCTAACCAATCTTTCTTTCTTTCTTTCTTACTTTCTTTCTTTCTAACTAATCTATCTTTTTTCTTTCTAACTAATCTATCTATCTTTCTTTCTAACTAATCTTTCTTTCTTTCTAACCAATCTATCTTTCTTTCTTTCTAACTAATCTTTCTTTCTTTCTTTCTTTCTTTCTAACTTATCTATCTATCTTTCTAACTAATCTTTCTTTCTTTCTAACTAATCTTTCTTTCTTTCTAACTAATCTATCTTACTTTCTAACTAATTTATCTTTCTTTCTTTCTAACTAATCTATCTTTCTTTTTTTCTAACTAATCTATCTTTCTAGCTAATCTATCTTTCTTTCTATCAAATCCATCTTTCTTTGTTTTTTAAATAATCTATCTTTCTTTATTTCTAACTAAGTTATCTTTCTTTCTAACTAATCTATCTTTCTTTCTAACTAATCTATCTTTCTAACTAATCTATCTTTCTAACAAATCTCTTTCTTTGTTTTTTAACTAATCTATCTTTCTTTCTAACTAATTTATCTTTCTTTCTAACTAATCTATCTTTCTTTCTAACTAATCTATCTTTCTTTCTAACTAATCTATCTTTCTTTCTTTCTAATCTATCTTTCTTTCTAACTAATCTATCTTACTTTCTTTCTTTCATTTTAATTAACTTTCTTTCTTTCTTTCTTTCTAACTAATCTATCTTTCTTTCTTTCTAACTGATCTATCTTTCTTTTTCTTTCTAACTAATCTATCTTTCTTTCTTTCTAACTAATCTTTCTTTCTTTCTTACTAATCTATCTTTCTTTCTTTCTTTCTAACTAATCTATCTTTCTTTCTTACTAATATTTTTTTCTTTCTTTCTTTCTAACTAATCTATCTTTCTAACTAATCTTTCTTTCTTTCTTTCTTTTTAATTAACTTTCTTTCTTTCTTTCTTTCTAACCAATCTATCTTTCTTTCTTTCTAACTAATCTATCTTTCTTTTTCTTTGTAACTAATCTATCTTTCTTTCTTTCTTACTAATCTTTTTTTCTTTCTTTCTTTCTAACTAATCTATCTATCTTTCTTTCTTTCTTTCTTTTTAATTAACTTTATTTATTTCTTTCTTTCTAACTAATCTATCTTTCTTTCTAACTAATCTATCTTTCTTTTTCTTTCTAACTAATCTATCTTTCTTTCTTACTAATATTTTTTTCTTTCTTTCTTTCTAACTAATCTATCTTTCTAACTAATCTTTCTTTCTTTCTTTCTTTTTAATTAACTTTCTTTCTTTCTTTCTTTCTAACCAATCTATCTTTCTTTCTTTCTAACTAATCTATCTTTCTTTTTCTTTGTAACTAATCTATCTTTCTTTCTTTCTTACTAATCTTTTTTTCTTTCTTTCTTTCTAACTAATCTATCTATCTTTCTTTCTTTTTAATTAACTTTATTTATTTCTTTCTTTCTAACTAATCTATCTTTCTTTCTAACTAATCTATCTTTCTTTTTCTTTCTAACTAATCTATCTTTCTTTCTTTCTTTCTAACTAATCTATCTTTCTCACTAATCTATCTTTCTTTCTTTCTTTCTTACTAATATATCTTTCTTTCCTTTTTTCTTTCTAACTAATCTATCTTTCTTTCTTTCTTACTAATCTTTTTTTCTTTCTTTTTTTCTAACTAATCTATCTATCTTTCATTCTTTCTTTCTAACTAATCTTTTTTTTCTTTCTTTCTAACTAATCTATCTTTCTTTCTAACTTATCTATATTTCTTTCTTTCTTTCTTTCTTTCTAACTAACTAATCTATCTTTCTTTCTTACTAATCTTTTTTTCTTTCTTTCTTTCTTTCTAACTAATCTATCCTTCTAACTAATCTTTCTTTCTTTCTTTTTAATTAACTTTCTTTCTTTCTTTCTTTCTTTCTAACTAATCTATCTATCTTTCTTTCTACCTAATCTATATTTCTTTTTTTCTTTTTAATTAACTTTCTTTCTTTCTTTCTTTCTTTCTAACTAATCTATCTTTCTTTCTTTCTAACTAATCTATCTTTCTTTTTCTTTCTAACTAATCTCTTTCTTTCTAACTAATCTATCTTTCTTTCTCACTAATCTTTTTTCTTTCTTTCTTTCTAACTAATCTATCTATCTCACTAATCTATCTTTCTTCCTTTCTTTCTTACTAATCTATCTTTCTTTCCTTTTTTCTTTCTAACTAATCTATCTTTCTTTCTTTCTTACTAATCTTTTTTTCTTTCTTTCTAACTAATCCATCTTTCTTTCTCTCTAACTAATCTATCTTTCTTTCTCACTAATCTTTTTTCTTTCTTTCTTTCTAACTAATCTATCTATCTCACTAATCTATCTTTCTTCCTTTCTTTCTTACTAATCTATCTTTCTTTCCTTTTTTCTTTCTAACTAATCTATCGTTCTTTCTTTCTTTCTAACTAATCTTTTTTCTTTCTTTCTAACTAATCCATCTTTCTTTCTTTCTAACTAATCTATCTTTCTTTCTTTCTAACTTATCTATATTTCTTTCTTTCTCTTTCTTTCTTTCTTTCTTTCTTTCTTTCTTTCTTTCTAACTAATCTATCTTTCTTTCTTACTAATCTTTTTTTCTTTCTTTCTTTCTAACTAATCTATCTTTCTAACTAATCTTTCTTTCTTTCTTTTTAATTAACTTTCTTTCTTTCTTTCTAACTAATCTATCTATCTTTCTATCTTTCTTTCTACCTAATCTATCTTTCTTTCTTTCTTTTTAATTAACTTTCTTTCTTTCTTTCTTTCTTTCTTTCTTTCTAACTAATTTATCTTTCTTTCTTTCTAACTAATCTATCTTTCTTTTTCTTACTAACTAATCTTTCTTTCTTTCTAACTAATCTATCTTTCTTTCTTACTAATCTTTTTTTCTTTCTTTTTTCTAACTAATCTATGTTTCTTTCTTTCTAACTAATCTTTTTTTCTTTCTTTCTAACTAATCTATCTTTCTTTCTTTCTTTCTTTCTTACTAATCTTTTTTTCTTTCTTTCTTTCTAACTAATCTATCTTTCTAACTAATCTTTCTTTCTTTTTAATTAACTTTCTTTCTTTCTTTCTTTCTTTCTAACTAATCTATCTTTCTTTCTTTCTAACTAATCTATCTTTCTTTTTCTTTCTAACTAATCTCTTTCTTTCTTTCTTTCTTTCTAACTAATCTATCTTTCTTTCTTTCTTTCTAACTAATCTTTTTTCTTTCTTTCTAACTAATCCATCTTTCTTTCTTTCTAACTAATCTATCTTTCTTTCTTTCTAACTTATCTATATTTCTTTCTTTCTTTCTCTTTCTTTCTTTCTTTCTTTCTTTCTTTCTTTCTTTCTTTCTTTCTTTCTAACTAATCTATCTTTCTTTCTTACTAATCTTTTTTTCTTTCTTTCTTTCTAACTAATCTATCTTTCTAACTAATCTTTCTTTCTTTCTCTTTAATTAACTTTCTTTCTTTCTTTCTAACTAATCTATCTATCTATCTTTCTATCTTTCTTTCTACCTAATCTATCTTTCTTTCTTTCTTTTTAATTAACTTTCTTTCTTTCTTTCTTTCTTTCTTTCTTTCTTTCTAACTAATCTATCTTTCTTTCTTTCTAAATAAAAACTATCTTTCTTTTTCTTTCTAACTAATCTATCTATCTTTCTATCTTTCTTTCTACCTAATCTATCTTTCTTTCTTTCTTTTTAATTAACTTTCTTTCTTTCTTTCTTTCTAACTAATCTATCTTTCTTTCTCACTAATCTCTTTTTCTTTCTTTCTTTCTAACTAATCTATCTATCTTTCTATCTTTCTTACTAATCAATCTTTCTTTCTTTCTAACTAATTTATCTTTCTTTCTTTCTTTCTTACTAATCTATCTTTCTTTCCTTTTTTCTTTCTAACTAATCTTTCTTTCTTTCTTTCTTTCTAACTAATCTATCTTTCTTTCTTTCTTTCTTTCTCACTAACCTTTTTTTCTTTCTTTCTAACTAATCTATCTATCTTTCTATCTTTCTTACTAATCAATCTTTCTTTCTTTCTTACTAATTTATCTTTCTTTCTTTCTTTCTTACTAATCTTTTTTTCTTTCTTTCTTTCTAACTAATCTATCTTTCTTTCTTTCTAACTTATCTATATTTCTTTCTTTCTTTCTTTCTTACTAATCTATCTTTCTTTCTAACTAATCTCTTTCTTTCTTTCTAACTAATCTATCTTTCTTTCTTTCTTACTAATCTTTTTTTCTTTCTTTTTTCTAACTAATCTATCTTTCTTTCTTTCTTTCTAACTAATCTTTTTTTCTTTCTTTCTTTCTAACTTATCTATATTTCTTTCTTTCTTTCTTTCTTACTAATCTATCTTTCTTTCTAACTAATCTATCTTTCTTTCTTTCTTTCTAACTAATCTATCTTTCTTTCTTTCTTACTAATCTTTTTTTCTTTCTTTCTAACTAATCTATCTTTCTTTCTTTCTTACTAAACTATAAACTAATTAAACTTTAAACTTCTTTAAACTTCTTCAAACTTATTGGTCCAAACTTTCACAAGCCAACTTAAAGTTTGTCTCGACGAACTTTTTCTAGTTATTATTATTCTTCTGACTCTAAAATTTAAACTCTAACTCGTCCTAGAGCTTTAACTCTACAAACTCCAAACTCGGGTCAGACCTTCAAACTGTTCTGACTTAGTGTGCTATATCTTTTCAGACTGATTTGACTTTCAGATTTCTTAAAAATTAATATTAAAAATCATAAAAATCCCATTGACTTTCATTGTAACAGTTCAAAATGAGCCAAGACTACGGTGGCCCAGTAGTCTACACCAAATAAACTCAAATCTAAATTCCCTAAAGCCTTGGACTCAATTAAACTCCCATTCTATATGTACTTATGAACTCTATCTATCTATCTATCTATCTATCTATCTATCTATCTATCTATCTATCTATCTATCTATCTATCTGATCTTTCTTCCTTTCTAACTAATCTATCTTTCTTCCTTTCTAACTAATCTATCTTTCTTTCTTTCTAACTAATCTCTTTATTTCTAAACTAATCTATCTTTCTTTCTTTCTAACTAATCTTTCTTTCTAACTAATATTTCCTTCTAACTAATCTATCTTTCTTTCTTTCTAACTAATCTATCTATGTTTCTTTCTAACTAATCTATCTATCTTTCTTTCTAACTAATCTATCTATCTTTCTTTCTAACTAATCTCTTTCTTTCTAACTAATCTCTTTCTTTCTTTCTAACTAATCTCTTTCTTTCTAACTAATCTATCTTTTTTTCTTTCTAACTAATCTATCTTTCTTTCTTTCTAACTAATCTATCTTTCTTTCTTTCTAACTAATCTATCTTTCTTTCTTTCTAACTAATCTATCTTTCTTTCTAACTAATCTATCTTTCTTTCTTATCTATCTATCTATCTATCTATCTATCTATCTATCTATCTATCTATCTATCTATCTATCTATCTATCTATCTATCTATCTATCTATCTATCTATCTATCTATCTATCTATCTATCTATCTATCTATCTTTCTTTCTTTCTAACTAATCTATCTATATATCTTTATTTCTAACTAATCTATCTTTCTTTCTTATCTATCTATCTATCTATCTATCTATCTATCTATCTATCTATCTATCTATCTATCTATCTTTCTTTCTTTCTTTCTTTCTTTCTAACTAATCTATCTTTCTTTATTTCTTTCAAACTAATCTATCTTTCTTTCTTTCTAACTAATCTATCTTTCTTTCTTTCTAACTAATATTTCCTTCTAACTAATCTATCTTTCTTTCTTTCTAACTAATCTATCTATGTTTCTTTCTAACTAATCTCTTTCTTTCTAACTAATCTATCTATCTTTCTTTCTAACTAATCTATCTTTCTTTATTTCTTTCAAACTAATCTATCTTTTTTCTTTCTAACTAATCTATCTTTCTTTCTTTCTAACTAATCTATCTTTCTTTCTTTCTAACTAATCTATCTTTATTTCTTTATTTCTTTCTAACTAATCTATCTTTTTTTCTTTCTAACTAATCTATCTTTCTTTATTTCTTTCAAACTAATCTATCTTTATTTCTTTATTTCTTTCTAACTAATCTATCTATGTTTCTTTCTAACTAATCTATCTTTCTTTCTAACTAATCTATCTATGTTTCTTTCTAAATAATCTATCTATCTTTCTTTCTAACTAATCTCTTTCTTTCTAACTAATCTATCTATCTTTCTTTCTAACTAATCTCTTTCTTTCTAACTAATCTCTTTCTTTCTTTCTAACTAATCTCTTTCTTTCTAACTAATCTATCTTTCTTTCTTTCTAACTACTCTATCTTTCTTTCATTCTAACTAATCTATCTTTCTTTCTAACTAATCTATCTATCTTTCTTTCTAACTAATCTATCTTTCTTTCTTTCTTTCTTGCTAATCTTTTTTCTTTCTTTCTTTCTTACTAATCTATCTTTCTTTCTTTCTTACTAATCTTTTTCTTTCTTTCTTTCTTACTAATCTATCTTTCTTTCTTTCTTACTAATCTATCTTTCTTTCATTCTTACTAATCTTTTTTTCTTTCTTTCTTTCTTACTAATCTATCTTTCTTTCTTTCTTACTAATCTATCTTTCTTTCATTCTTACTAATCTTTTTTTCTTTCTTTCTGTCTTACTAATCTATCTTTCTTTCTTTCTTACTAATCTTTTTTTCTATCTTTCTTTCTTACTAATCTATCTTTCTTTCTTACTAATCTTTTTTTCTTTCTTTCTTTCTAACTAATCTATCTTTCTTTCTTTCTTACTAATCTTGTTTTCTTTCTTTCTTTCTTACTAATCTTTTTTTCTTTCTTTCTTACTAATCTTTTTTCTTTCTTTCTTTCTAACTAATCTATCTTTCTTTCTTACTAATCTATCTTTCTTTCTTTCTTACTAATCTTTTTTTTCTTTCTTTCTAACTAATCTATCTTTCTTTCTTTCTTGCTAATCTTTTTTTCTTTCTTTCTTTCTTACTAATCTATCTTTCTTTCTTTCTAATCTTTTTTCTTTCTTTCTTACTAATCTATCTTTCTTTCTTACTAATCTTTTTTTCTTTCTTTCTTACTAATCTTTTTTCTTTCTTTCTAACTAATCTATCTTTCTTTCTTACTAATCTTTTTTTCTTTCTTTCTTTCTTTCTTACTAATCTTTTTTTCTTTCTTTCTTTCTTTCTAACTAATCTTTTTTTTCTTTCTTTCTAACTAATCTATCTTTCTTTCTTTCTTTCTTGCTAATCTTTTTTCTTTCTTTCTTTCTTACTAATCTATCCTTCTTTCTTTCTTACTAATCTTTTTTTCTTTCTTTCTTACTAATCTATCTTTCTTTCTTTCTTACTAATCTTTTTTTCTTTCTTTCTTACTAATCTTTTTTCTTTCTTTCTAACTAATCTATCTTTCTTTCTTACTAATCTTTTTTTCTTTCTTTCTTTCTTTCTTACTAATCTTTTTTTTCTTTCTTTCTAACTAATCTATCTTTCTTTCTTTCTTTCTTGCTAATCTTTTTTCTTTCTTTCTTACTAATCTTTTTTCTTTCTTTCTTTTTAACTAATCTATCTTTCTTTCTTACTAATCTTTTTTTCTTTCTTTCTTTCTTACTAATCTTTTTTTTCTTTCTTTCTAACTAATCTATCTTTCTTTCTTTCTTGCTAATCTTTTTTTCTTTCTTTCTTTCTTACTAATCTATCTTTCTTTCTTACTAATCTTTTTTTCTTTCTTTCTTACTAATCTTTTTTTCTTTCTTTCTTTCTTTCTTACTAATCTTTTTTTTCTTTCTTTCTAACTAATCTATCTTTCTTTCTTTCTTTCTTGCTAATCTTTTTTTCTTTCTTTCTTTCTAACTAATCTATCTTTCTTTCTTTCTTACTAATCTTTTTTTCTTTCTTTCTTACTAATCTTTTTTCTTTCTTTCTAACTAATCTATCTTTCTTTCTTACTAATCTTTTTTTCTTTCTTTCTTTCTTACTAATCTTTTTTTTCTTTCTTTCTAACTAATCTATCTTTCTTTCTTACTAATCTTTTTTTCTTTCTTTCTTTCTTTCTTACTAATCTTTTTTTTCTTTCTTTCTAACTAATCTATCTTTCTTTCTTTCTTTCTTGCTAATCTTTTTTTCTTTCTTTCTTTCTTACTAATCTATCTTTCTTTCTTTCTTACTAATCTTTTTTTCTTTCTTTCTTACTAATCTTTTTTCTTTCTTTCTTTCTAACTAATCTATCTTTCTTTCTTACTAATCTTTCTTTCTTTCTTACTAATCTTTTTTCTTTCTTTCTAACTAATCTATCTTTCTTTCTTTCTTACTAATCTTTTTCTTTCTTTCTTTCTTACTAATCTATCTTTCTTTCTTACTAATCTATCTTTCTTTCTTTCTAACTAATCTATCTTTCTTTCTTTCTTACTAATCTATCTTTCTTTCTTACTAATCTTTTTTCTCTCTGTCTAACTAATCTATCTATCTTTCTTACTAATCAATCTTTCTCTTACTAATCTATCTTTTTTTCTTTCTTACTAATCTATCTTTCTTTCCTTCTTTCTTTCTAACTAATCTATCTTTCTTTCTTACTAATCTTTTTTTATTTTTTTATTTCTAACTAATCTATCTTTCTTTCTCTTTCTTACTAATCTATCTTTCTTTCTTTCTTACTATTTTTTTCTTTCTTTCTTTCTTACTAATCTATCTTTCTTTCTTTCTTACTAATCTATCTTTCTTTCTTTCTAACTAATCTATCTTTCTTTCTTACTAATCTTTTTTTATTTTTTTATTTCTAACTAATCTATCTTTCTTTCTTTCTTTCTTTCTAACTAATCTATCTTTCTTTCTTTCTTACTAATCTTTTTTTTATCTTTCTTTCTAACTAATCTATCTTTCTTTCTTTCTTACTGAACTATAAACTAATTAAACTTTAAACTAATTTAAACTTTAAACTTCTTCAAACTTATTGGTCCAAACTTTCACAAGCCAACTTAAAGTTTGTCTCGACGAACTTTTTCTAGTTATTATTATTCTTCTGACTCTAAAATTTAAACTCTAACTCGTCCTAGAGCTTTAACTCTACAAACTCCAAACTCGGGTCAGACCTTCAAACTGTTCTGACTTAGTGTGCTATATCTTTTCAGACTGATTTGACTTTCAGATTTCTTAAAAATTAATATTAAAAATCATAAAAATCCCATTGACTTTCATTGTAACAGTTCAAAATGAGCCAAGACTACGGTGGCCCAGTAGTCTACACCAAATAAACTCAAATCTAAATTCCCTAAAGCCTTGGACTCAATTAAACTCCCATTCTATATGTACTTATGAACTCTATCTATCTATCTATCTATCTATCTATCTATCTATCTATCTATCTATCTATCTATCTATCTATCTATCTATCTATCTCTTTCTAACTTATCTATCTATCTATCTATCTATCTATCTATCTATCTATCTATCTATCTGATCTTTCTTCCTTTCTAACTAATCTATCTTTCTTCCTTTCTAACTAATCTATCTTTCTTTCTTTCTAACTAATCTCTTTATTTCTAAACTAATCTATCTTTCTTTCTTTCTAACTAATCTTTCTTTCTAACTAATATTTCCTTCTAACTAATCTATCTTTCTTTCTTTCTAACTAATCTATCTATGTTTCTTTCTAACTAATCTATCTATCTTTCTTTCTAACTAATCTATCTATCTTTCTTTCTAACTAATCTCTTTCTTTCTAACTAATCTCTTTCTTTCTTTCTAACTAATCTCTTTCTTTCTAACTAATCTATCTTTTTTTCTTTCTAACTAATCTATCTTTCTTTCTTTCTAACTAATCTATCTTTCTTTCTTTCTAACTAATCTATCTTTCTTTCTTTCTAACTAATCTATCTTTCTTTCTAACTAATCTATCTTTCTTTCTTATCTATCTATCTATCTATCTATCTATCTATCTATCTATCTATCTATCTATCTATCTATCTATCTATCTATCTATCTATCTATCTATCTATCTATCTATCTATCTTTCTTTCTTTCTTTCTAACTAATCTATCTATATATCTTTATTTCTAACTAATCTATCTTTCTTTCTTATCTATCTATCTATCTATCTATCTATCTATCTATCTATCTATCTATCTATCTATCTATCTATCTATCTATCTATCTATCTATCTTTCTTTCTTTCTTTCTTTCTTTCTAACTAATCTATCTTTCTTTATTTCTTTCAAACTAATCTATCTTTCTTTCTTTCTAACTAATCTATCTTTCTTTCTTTCTAACTAATATTTCCTTCTAACTAATCTATCTTTCTTTCTTTCTAACTAATCTATCTATGTTTCTTTCTAACTAATCTCTTTCTTTCTAACTAATCTATCTATCTTTCTTTCTAACTAATCTATCTTTCTTTATTTCTTTCAAACTAATCTATCTTTTTTCTTTCTAACTAATCTATCTTTCTTTCTTTCTAACTAATCTATCTTTCTTTCTTTCTAACTAATCTATCTTTATTTCTTTATTTCTTTCTAACTAATCTATCTTTTTTTCTTTCTAACTAATCTATCTTTCTTTATTTCTTTCAAACTAATCTATCTTTATTTCTTTATTTCTTTCTAACTAATCTATCTATGTTTCTTTCTAACTAATCTATCTTTCTTTCTAACTAATCTATCTATGTTTCTTTCTAAATAATCTATCTATCTTTCTTTCTAACTAATCTCTTTCTTTCTAACTAATCTATCTATCTTTCTTTCTAACTAATCTCTTTCTTTCTAACTAATCTCTTTCTTTCTTTCTAACTAATCTCTTTCTTTCTAACTAATCTATCTTTCTTTCTTTCTAACTACTCTATCTTTCTTTCATTCTAACTAATCTATCTTTCTTTCTAACTAATCTATCTATCTTTCTTTCTAACTAATCTATCTTTCTTTCTTTCTTTCTTGCTAATCTTTTTTCTTTCTTTCTTTCTTACTAATCTATCTTTCTTTCTTTCTTACTAATCTTTTTCTTTCTTTCTTTCTTACTAATCTATCTTTCTTTCTTTCTTACTAATCTATCTTTCTTTCATTCTTACTAATCTTTTTTTCTTTCTTTCTTTCTTACTAATCTATCTTTCTTTCTTTCTTACTAATCTATCTTTCTTTCATTCTTACTAATCTTTTTTTCTTTCTTTCTGTCTTACTAATCTATCTTTCTTTCTTTCTTACTAATCTTTTTTTCTATCTTTCTTTCTTACTAATCTATCTTTCTTTCTTACTAATCTTTTTTTCTTTCTTTCTTTCTAACTAATCTATCTTTCTTTCTTTCTTACTAATCTTGTTTTCTTTCTTTCTTTCTTACTAATCTTTTTTTCTTTCTTTCTTACTAATCTTTTTTCTTTCTTTCTTTCTAACTAATCTATCTTTCTTTCTTACTAATCTATCTTTCTTTCTTTCTTACTAATCTTTTTTTTCTTTCTTTCTAACTAATCTATCTTTCTTTCTTTCTTGCTAATCTTTTTTTCTTTCTTTCTTTCTTACTAATCTATCTTTCTTTCTTTCTAATCTTTTTTCTTTCTTTCTTACTAATCTATCTTTCTTTCTTACTAATCTTTTTTTCTTTCTTTCTTACTAATCTTTTTTCTTTCTTTCTAACTAATCTATCTTTCTTTCTTACTAATCTTTTTTTCTTTCTTTCTTTCTTTCTTACTAATCTTTTTTTCTTTCTTTCTTTCTTTCTAACTAATCTTTTTTTTCTTTCTTTCTAACTAATCTATCTTTCTTTCTTTCTTTCTTGCTAATCTTTTTTCTTTCTTTCTTTCTTACTAATCTATCCTTCTTTCTTTCTTACTAATCTTTTTTTCTTTCTTTCTTACTAATCTATCTTTCTTTCTTTCTTACTAATCTTTTTTTCTTTCTTTCTTACTAATCTTTTTTCTTTCTTTCTAACTAATCTATCTTTCTTTCTTACTAATCTTTTTTTCTTTCTTTCTTTCTTTCTTACTAATCTTTTTTTTCTTTCTTTCTAACTAATCTATCTTTCTTTCTTTCTTTCTTGCTAATCTTTTTTCTTTCTTTCTTACTAATCTTTTTTCTTTCTTTCTTTTTAACTAATCTATCTTTCTTTCTTACTAATCTTTTTTTCTTTCTTTCTTTCTTACTAATCTTTTTTTTCTTTCTTTCTAACTAATCTATCTTTCTTTCTTTCTTGCTAATCTTTTTTTCTTTCTTTCTTTCTTACTAATCTATCTTTCTTTCTTACTAATCTTTTTTTCTTTCTTTCTTACTAATCTTTTTTTCTTTCTTTCTTTCTTTCTTACTAATCTTTTTTTTCTTTCTTTCTAACTAATCTATCTTTCTTTCTTTCTTTCTTGCTAATCTTTTTTTCTTTCTTTCTTTCTAACTAATCTATCTTTCTTTCTTTCTTACTAATCTTTTTTTCTTTCTTTCTTACTAATCTTTTTTCTTTCTTTCTAACTAATCTATCTTTCTTTCTTACTAATCTTTTTTTCTTTCTTTCTTTCTTACTAATCTTTTTTTTCTTTCTTTCTAACTAATCTATCTTTCTTTCTTACTAATCTTTTTTTCTTTCTTTCTTTCTTTCTTACTAATCTTTTTTTTCTTTCTTTCTAACTAATCTATCTTTCTTTCTTTCTTTCTTGCTAATCTTTTTTTCTTTCTTTCTTTCTTACTAATCTATCTTTCTTTCTTTCTTACTAATCTTTTTTTCTTTCTTTCTTACTAATCTTTTTTCTTTCTTTCTTTCTAACTAATCTATCTTTCTTTCTTACTAATCTTTCTTTCTTTCTTACTAATCTTTTTTCTTTCTTTCTAACTAATCTATCTTTCTTTCTTTCTTACTAATCTTTTTCTTTCTTTCTTTCTTACTAATCTATCTTTCTTTCTTACTAATCTATCTTTCTTTCTTTCTAACTAATCTATCTTTCTTTCTTTCTTACTAATCTATCTTTCTTTCTTACTAATCTTTTTTCTCTCTGTCTAACTAATCTATCTATCTTTCTTACTAATCAATCTTTCTCTTACTAATCTATCTTTTTTTCTTTCTTACTAATCTATCTTTCTTTCCTTCTTTCTTTCTAACTAATCTATCTTTCTTTCTTACTAATCTTTTTTTATTTTTTTATTTCTAACTAATCTATCTTTCTTTCTCTTTCTTACTAATCTATCTTTCTTTCTTTCTTACTATTTTTTTCTTTCTTTCTTTCTTACTAATCTATCTTTCTTTCTTTCTTACTAATCTATCTTTCTTTCTTTCTAACTAATCTATCTTTCTTTCTTACTAATCTTTTTTTATTTTTTTATTTCTAACTAATCTATCTTTCTTTCTTTCTTTCTTTCTAACTAATCTATCTTTCTTTCTTTCTTACTAATCTTTTTTTTATCTTTCTTTCTAACTAATCTATCTTTCTTTCTTTCTTACTGAACTATAAACTAATTAAACTTTAAACTAATTTAAACTTTAAACTTCTTCAAACTTATTGGTCCAAACTTTCACAAGCCAACTTAAAGTTTGTCTCGACGAACTTTTTCTAGTTAATGTTTTGTTTTTCACAACTGTGATGAAAGCTTAATGAACCATTAATGGTAATCCGAATGATTTTTATTGTTTTGTTTATTTTAAATTTTAAATGTTAATTGTACAGAGCTTCACAGATGCGTTTGTTATGAACACAAAGTTGCATTACCAATGAGAATTGCCTGTCACTTTTCGTAATTACTTTTTTAACCCTTCAGGAATTTTTTTTAAATGCAATGTATTTATAATGCCACACTTCTCAAATCCTCTCGTCTTTCTCACAGTCTGTTTTTGCTGGGATGTTTTAAAACGTTTATAATGTTTGAAAAGCCAGGAAGCGCAACTAACAACCAGATACTTTTTTTTTAAATCTGGTGGAAAGCATTCTTAATTATTCATCATGTTTTAAAGTGGTCCTAATATGCTTTTTTCAATGTTCATCTTTCTTTAGTGTGTAATGCTGCTGTTTGAGATTGAAAAAGGTGTTTCAAAACACAAAGTTCTTCTCTATATCAGTGTCAGTGTTTCTGAACTCCTGAAACGCCTCCATTGTAGTCTTGAGTTTCTTCCGGGAACGAACACTTCACAATATTCCTCATTATAATATTTAATATGCAGAATAAAGGGGCGGGGCCTGGTTGAGTTAGTCAGTAGTGTGTTAAACTGGTGGTTATGGTAAGGGGCGGGACATTTCCCAAACAGACTCGAAGCGCTCGACCAATCAGAACACAGTGATCCAGCCGACCAATCAGAGCACAGTATAGGAAAAAGTGTTGAGGTGTGTTAGCTTTATAGCTAACACACCTCAACACTTTTTCCTATACTGTTTAGCTTTATAGCTTTATTTTACATTGTTACAATGTTTCCTTGTGATTCTGTCTGTGAGTTAATGTGAGTGAGACTCTAGGCCCTATCTTGCACCCGGCGCAAATGACTTTGTACACTGACGCATGTATCATTCCTATTTTGCACCCGCGCAAAGCGGACTTTTCCCTCCACAGACACACGTCGGTTAACTAAGAAATACACTTGCGCTCCCCGTGGCGGTTCAGCGCAAAGAGGAGGCGTGTTCCGGCGCAAACAATCCCTGGTGCTATTTTGCAGTTCCAGAAAACAATTGCGCATTTGTACATTCAGATGCTATTTTAAGCGCGCGTGCTTGGTCATAATACAGAGTGAACAACGCGCATACACTGTAGATGATTCTCTCATATACACAGATGCATTTTCCTTTTTGCAAATGATACATTTTATAAGTAAAAATATTACAACACGAGGGAAATCATTGTTGTGTCCATGACGATGGGAAAAATAGGCATAAAGCTTACATATTTACCCAAATTATTATATGCATGTATAACCGAAGCTAATTTGGGTGGGTTTGTCCCGTCCCCAATGTCACTTCTCTTTCTTTTACGGCCCTGACGAGAACATCGATCTCCTCGGCTGTGAACCGATTCTGAAGCGCTCCTGGTAAATGCGCCGTTATAATAGTATTGCGCCATGGAACAAGCGCACCTCGTTCATCATGCTCTTAAAGGGAATGTGATATAACGCTCTGATTGGTTTATTTCACGTTACGCCCAAACCACACCTATGAATAATGAAGCTACTTCAGACCAACCCCTTTTAAACTTGTGTCGGGCGCAAGAGTCATTTATCCCGCCGGTAAAATAGCAACAGCGCCGAGACCCGCCCACAAAGATACTTGCGCTTTGCGCTTTGACACTTGCGTTTCAGTTCGTTAAAATAGGGCCCATTGTCTGATGTGTGTGTGTGTGTGTGTGTGAAATAAAAGATCACCTCTCTGAGTAAGACACAGTGCTGGTGTCTTCCTTTAGGTCCTTTATGAATGAACAAGTCTTTGATCATGATTTGGCCAAAAGTGTTGGACAGCATAGAAAAAAAAATCTTGATTTTGAACTTGCTCTTTTCTGCTTGAGGGTTTTGTACCACTCTTTTCAATCATGAATAATTAAAAAGTCTCCTTATGCAAACTGGAGTTTGGAAGATTTGCATACTTTATCGAGTGTGTTTTAAGCTGATTTTATTGTCAGAGCACAAAATAAAAGCATACAATTAAAAAACATCATAATTCACCTATCTGTGTATCTCAGTAACATATGCATGCTGTGAGCATAAATATGATATTTTTTTATTTCAAATCACCTTTTTAAAGTCGTCACCTTTATTTATAAAGCGCTTTTTGCAATACAGAGTGTTTTAAAGCAGCTTTACAGAGATAACAGGAAAATAATGCAACATAGATGTATTTCTGCTGTACAGCAGATCTAGAAGAAAATAGCCCAAAAAATAACAAGATGGTTCATTTCTGTTGTAAAAAAGTTACTAATTTATTTAAAAATAATATTATAATATAATATTCATTAACAATAACATGTCATCGTCCAGCTCAGTTCAGTTCTCATATAATGGTGTCAATGCAGGCAGATCAATAATATACTGCACCAACTAAACCATATTCGAGTAGTAAACATAACTTCAGAAATGTTTGTTGTTGCATACTTTTTCAAACAGTATTGTAATAAGCAGTGTGCCATATTACAGTCACATTTACAAATCAGAAATGATCATCTGAAGTGATTCATCCCAAAAATCCAAATTGAAATTGAATGGCAAAAAGTTCAAAGGGAATAAAGAGTAGATCTCGCACTCTCACACATTAATTTCTTCAGTATTCTGTTGCAGATGATAATGCCCCCCCCCCCCCATGGCTTTTCCTCTCATCTAATATTCAGTCGTTCTCTTTGAAGAAGAGTTTGCACTTCTGTCAGACAGAAGCTTCATAATGCTGTGTTTTCTGCTCTGATCATGAGCTGCTCTTCTCCATTACCAACAAAGGCTTGTTTTAACTTACCATTAGCGTGGATATCAAGACACATTTGTATCCCCTCTGGAAAATCCAATGTAACCCTGTTAAGCCTGATGGATCTTTATTTATTTATTTATTTATTTATTTATTTAAGTGGATCAGTTCATTGTAACTTCAGATGAAAAAGTTTGCATGCATGTTTTGTTTTATATCATATTCAGTGCATCAGTATGAAACTCATATCGTATGAAATAGTGAGAATGTGGAGGGATTTTTTTTTTTGTTGCACTTTTCTGCAGATGCTGATATTTGTATGGACAAAAAGAAATTCTGATGCTTGTAATGTAAATCAATGAGATCTTTATAACCGTATTGCAGATTCTTGCATAAAATGCATATAAATATCAATATCTGCCAATAATGTCTTAGTAAGACGATATTTAAATGCTTAGTTTATGATCAAAGCTCTGTAGTTGTAAAACATATAATGCAATACAATGATGAATAAGAGATGAACAAATAAACCCGATCAAAAGCCTGATGATGATAATCATATTTGAGACTCACATTTGAACATGATTTATCTAAAAAATTAGGTATTGATAATCAAGTAAACCGAGTTGCTTCAGTCCAGCATCTTTAAATATTATTAACTATATAAAAGTTACGGTTATGTTTACTTTATTACTTTTTCATTTCCTTTTACATATTAAAAAGTCTAAACTATGAATCAGACAACAGAAGGACTGTAGAAGATTGGGTTTATCAGCAACGTTTTTATCATGTTAGAGGGCCCTAGAAATGTGTGCATCACATATGATACAGTAAGCTTTATATAGGGTTAAACTAGCTGTGTTTTGCACATGACCGTGAACAAAAATAAAGGTTCTTAATTGGCATTAGGGCTGTCACTTTTGTGAAAAAATCCTGTTCGATTTTTGAGACATAAGTGTTGATTGAATCGATTGTAAAATCGATTTTCCATGTCTAAAGACGTTTCCATTTTCAACACTAAATAAAGGCAAATCCACGGACAACTAACAGGCGTTATTAGAACGAGCGTAAAGAGGGCGCTTGAGACGCGCACAAGTCAGAAATATTTCTGACGATTTATTGGCGTGAACTTTCGTGCAGAATGACAAACAGGAGTGCAACCGTCAGGGATTGAAATTAACGCTGTCAAATCACGAGTGTTTCTATGTTTACTCACTTTGCTGGGGAAGTTCGTGTAGCCAAAACTGCGCGGATTTAGCGCAAATACGCAACTCGTGAGTCCTCTTGATATATTAAATACAGCGCATTACGCAAAACCTGTGCATTTCTGGCTTGCTTGAACACACACGTCACCAAGCAACAAATAACGGCGCGCTTGTTCACTTGCATTGAAGTATTGCGAATATTAAAAAGCATTTGGTTAACAGAAAAGACATTGTTATTTTCCAATATCCTAACTTACATGTTCTGTGTACTGTATTGATCTGTCCACCTAAAACACATTTTTGGTTTAAAAAAAATAAAGAAAAGAAAAAAGGACGTTAAAATCGATTCCCTATTGGTTGGTCCGATCGATTGTGCAATCGATTTTCGAACGTAAAGTGACAGCCCTAATTGGCATTAATGGGTTCCAGGACAAACCATAAAAGATTCTTCTTTATAGTGGAAAAAAGGGTTATTTCGATTTTTCAACAAGAAAATGGTTCATTGCTCTTTTATTTTCACGAGTGTAATTGTTGTGTCTTGGTGTGTAAAGGTGATGATACACAGGGCAACTTTTTGAGCAATGTTGCCGTCAACGGGCAACCAGATGAGACAAAGGGCCCACGACCGATCTAAATGATCCAGATAGAAATATATTGCCCATTTTCAATGGGAAAGTGCCCAAGCAACAAGATTGCCCAGCCACATTGCTCAAAAAGTTGCCCTGTGTATCATCACCTTAAGAGTGAAATGTGTTGTTTAACCGTGTCTTTTTCGGTCCTCAGGTTATGCTGGCGGCCTCATATTGGTCCCTGCTGGCTCCTGCTATCGAGATGGCCGAGGAATCTGGGAAATACGGGGACTTTGCGTTCCTCCCGGTTGCTGTGGGCTTTGCACTTGGAGCTCTGTTTGTGTACATTGCAGACCTGATGATGCCTGTTCTGGTGAGTTTTATTTGCAGACCACTTCTTCAGTATAATCCGTTCCAATATATGGTAGAAACAATAGTATTACTAGAGTACGGTATGTCAAGTCAAGTCACCTTCATTTATGTAGCGCTTTTAACAATATAGACTGTTTCAAAGCAGCTTTACAGTGATAATAAAAATGTAATTAAACAGAGATTGAGAGCAGCTCTAGAATAAAGTTATTGTCCAGCTAAAGTTAGCAAAGTCCAGCAAAGATTATTAGTTATTAACTTACACGACCCCTTAATGCACTCCGGTCTGATTAAAAGTAGTGATTAGTTTCTGCAAATCTGAGAATCGATTATAAGCAACAATTTTGATTACTTTTCACAGAAATTGTTCACAGAAACCAGGTTGCATGAATTTAAATGTTTTTGTTTAGTATGTATACATGTGACTAAAACTTTTAAATCTAAAAAATGTCATCTTTAGCTGCATTTTAACTTGTCTAATCTAGAGTTCAATTTATGTTAGGATTTATTTATTCTGTTTAATACCCTAATCAGTATTTGTATAGTAACTCATAACATTGATGTGGTGTTTAAAGCTGTATATTGACTGTTGAGAATTATATTGATGAAAATGATGAGAAGCTGCACAGCATTTAGGAATCTGATAAATTGATCAAAATGTAATATTTTAATACTGAATTTGTATTAAATACTGATCAAAATGTAATATATATGAATGAAAAAATGAAATTATATATATATATTCTGACAGCTAAACACAAGACATTGTTAATTTGAGATCATACTGACTGCCCCGCACATATGTGTTAGTTGGGAACTTGTGACTTATAATGTAGCTGGTGTAACATAAGCATCTTTCTTTATTAATGTGTAGATGTCATCTAAACTCTCTTGGCTCACAGGTTAACAGCTTGTAGCGATCACACTAGCATGTATTATTCCATTATTAATATATCTGTGAACCCATTAGCCCCTGCTGTTGTTGAGACACGAGGATGGGAACAAGCTAAAATGTCCTCATTTCTTTTTCATTAAGCATGTGTGAAAAACTAATAGTAGCAAGCTTGTCAGGCGGCCCTAACATTAAAACCTAAAGTGATAGCACACACACACGCATGCACGCA
>JAULUF010000014.1:2612500-2720000 GCA_031834385.1 Semotilus atromaculatus
TCATTTCCTTTTCTCTTCTTCTTCCTGTTAACACCCTCCCTCTTCACTTTTTCCTTTTCCTGTTAATTTCCTTTACTTCATCTTTGAGATTTCCTTCCTTCCTTCCTTCCTTCCTTCCTTCCTCCTTTTCTGTATATTGCTGTTCTGGTTCCTTTCTTTCCTCCATCTTCATCTTTCTCTTCCTGTTCCTCTGTCAATCCTTCCTTCATCATCCTCTTCCTATTTTCTCCAGTTTCATTTCCTTCCCTTCATTTGTCCCTTCTCTTTCTCTTTCCTTGTTCTTCTTATTTCCTTACTTCCTTCCCCTTCGCTTTTTCCTTTTCCTGTTCATTTCCTTTTCTCCTTCCTTTTCACTTTTTCCTCTTCCTCTTCCTGTTAATTTAATTTATTCCATCTTTAAGATTTCCTTCCTTCCTTCCTTCCTTCCTTCCTTCCTTCCTTCCTTCCTTCCGTTGTCATCATATATTCTTCTGTTTCCCCTTCCTCTTCCTCTCCTTGTACTTCATATTCTTTCTCCCTTTTTAATGTTGTCCGTCTCTTTCCCCCTTTCCTTTCTTCTTTCTTCATTGTTTTCTTCCTGTTTTTCTTCCATGTTGATTTGATCCCAACTACAGTCAAAAGGTGAAGTTTGAATGATAAGTGTTTGGGTATCAACTAAAGAGGTCTGGGTATCAACTGAAGGGATGGCACATGCTATATCTCATTACCCCATGTGTTAACCTGCCCTTATCTTTCCTCATTAGCGTCTCAAAGGCTATTTTCTCTTGTCAGCCTCACGGGTCCCATCATAATGCAAATTAGTGTATTATTTTTCCGCTTCATTTGCTGCCGTCGTGCTGGTCTGGACGCTGATCAGTTTCTGCATTTTATAGCTGTTAGAGCAACACACCAAAATACACACTGCTTATTTGATTTCTCTCTTATGTCGTATGATGGATGGTAGCCATGTATTTTGATTATTAATCCATAAGGCCAGGGACAAAAGAGAATTTTTATTTGAAAACTACCACCCAGAGACTGAGTACAACAGAACACCATAAATACAATCACATAAAACACGTTTAGAGAATTGCAACTTGAATTTTATTTTCCCTTAAATTGTATAAAATAAATGCTTTTATACAGACACATACACACATACACACATACACACACGTACACACACACACACACACACACACACACACACACACACACACACACACACACACACACACACACACACACACACACACTCTCACACACACACACACACACTCTCACACACACACACACACACACACACACACACACACACACACACACACACACACACACACACACTCACTCACTCTCTCTCTCTCTCTCTCTCTCTCTCTCTCTCTCTCTCTCTCTCTCTCTCTCTCTCTCTCTCTCTCTCTCTCTCTCTCTCTCTCTCTCTCTCTCTCTCTCTCTCTCTCTCTCTCTCTCTCTCTCTCTCTCTCTCTCTCTCTCTCTCTCTCTCTCTCTCTCTCTCTCTCTCTCTCTCTCTCAGTTTCATGGCCAGTAAATTAAATAATGGTTGAGACATTTGATTAATTTACCAGCTATTAAAGCAAATATCCGAAAACAAACTTGTTTACATAGAGAACTTTTCTTTTTGTTGTTGTTAATATGCATCCGAATCTATGTGACCGGAATGAATTATCCCGTTTGTTGTGTCTGCTGTTCCACTCCTGCTCAATTAAAATACTTTCATCTGACTGCATCAAAGAGAGAGCAGACTGGAGAATACAACATCCTCAAATTGTCCTCATCTTGGTAGTCTGCATAGCTTTACTGCTCACACACACTTGATCTCATTGCTCATACATATTCTTTCTGTAATAGGGCCCTGTGGTTTCAGCGACAGGGCCCTATGAAAATGTGGACAGAATCCAGTCATAAAAATAGTTTTTTTTCCTTTTTCGTCTTCACTGCAACCTACCAAAATGAAAACTTGAATAAATTGTGATTAATACATTACTATTTTACACTACAATGTACTTCTCAAAGTAATAATAACAATTAAAATATAATAGTAGTAGCAGTAATAATAGAAATAATGCAATTCTTCAAATTTCTTTCTGTTTTAGGGAATCTCACAATTTTTCAGTTTTACATTTTAACAGTAACCTATTTTGCAGTGCTTCGTTTGCCTAAAAATAAATTTTCTTTTGATTGAATTTTTTTTCATTTGCTTTCATTTGATAACCACCATTTTTGATAATACATTTGTATTCAATTATAAATCCATAAACAAAACATTTCACTATAGACATTTTAATTAACTATTAAACTTAAAGTTTTATGAATTGATTAGACATTTTTGATTGTGGGAAAAAATTAAATAGATTTCATAGGGCTCCAAAACTTATAATATTTTTTTGTTAAATTATTTATGTTTCTTGATTTCAGTGAATTAGACATGCTTTTTGATGCTTTAAAAAAAAAAAATTTATTTAACCATTAAAATGGAATGCAAAAAAAAACTTGAAACTTCTGAAAAGAAAAAGAAAAAAGAAACAGATTTCATAGGGGCCACAAATTTTATTTTTATTGAGCCGTTAATAATTTGTTTAAAATGAAATCTAGAAAAGAAAAAAATAGAATAGGAGGACCATTTGCCTATCTTCCTTTGTGTGCCAGTTTCTCTAAACTTCTAAAAACCTTATTTCCTTTTTGTTTTACTTATTTGGAGTCAAATGTTAATTTCCAGCGAGATCCTCTGTCTCATAGACCAGTGGTCAGGTCGATCTCTTCAACCAGTCTTACATGTTATAGGGGCATACTGTAATGACATGAGTGTATAGATTGTCACTCTCTCCTTTTATTCTTCCGTCTTCAATAAGGAATCTTGTGTGAGGTAGAGAATCACTTCAGTCCATGTCTTGGTGTCTTCAGTGTTGTGATATCTTTATCTGACCCTGTCTGGCATCTGTCCAGCTCAATAATACACAGTAGGAACCAGACACTGGTTAGAAGAGACAAGCAGCGCTTTCAGTGCTGGGAGTATTTCCACTGCTGCACCTTTTAGGTCACATACTAATCATGTTTTCATTAAAACGATAAGCCTTGAGAGGACGCATGTTACAGTCAAGCATCTTAACCATGATAAAAATGAGAAAAAAAAAACAAGGTCTTGCAAATAAGTTTTGCTGGTGCCGCTTTGTACTTCGACCATGCAATTTTAGCTATTTTTTTCCTCATGTCATCAAACCCAACATTATACTCATCCTCTGTCATTTTCCGCTTGTTACGTGCTTTAAGCCCCCAATATACTTCAAGCGAAATCAAAGAACGAACTGGTATGATGTCATTTCGAACAAAATCAGGCCAACACGAAGATTGCTAAACTGTTTACTCCTGCTGGTGAACGCCTTCAGACTGCGATTGGTCCTTGGCGATGATGTCATAGGTGGGTGTGGCTCTGAGGCTCCGCCTTCTTTGATTTCTCCTGTTCAGTCCCTCGAAATCAGACTTCCTTGAGTAAAAACATGAACACACTGTAGAGCTGCTTTATAGTAGAAAATTAAGTTGTAATTGTAATTGAAAGTGACAGTGACACTGTTTTTTAAAAATGTTTAATGCTGTAAAGCTGCTTGCTTTTAAATAATCTATTGTATAAAGTGTTATATAAATAAACATGACGTGACTAAGAGCTGGTGCAAACATCCACATCACTACAATCAGATGCTTTCTGAACTGCTGTTTTCTCACCGCTGTCATTTTTGTTGTTTATTTTGTTATTTAAAGGGAATGTGTTTATTACGTATGAAACTGAGCCCTTGCTTTACAAACAAATGGTTTGTTTAGCAAGTTATTTGTTCTAATCAGATGCAGTAAGACCTGTGTAGGAGTTTTATTGAAAGACTGTTTTGATTCACTGCAACAATTGTTAAATTAAATTACATTTTTGATATTTTTATTCTGAATCTATCGTGTACATTTCACGGCACTGAGCTTTAATACAAATTTTTAATACGCTTGTGCATGACTTCACCTTGTAGTTCCTTGGAGTTTTACTTCTTTGTGTTTTAGTCAGAGTTTGGTAATTTATCAGAGACATTGTACACTTCAGAAAGAAGCTAATCTATATTTAATGAACGGAGAGCTGGGGAAAACCTTCAGTCGTCAGTCATTATGTCATAAGCTGTGTTTGAAAATGCCACAGTGACTCTCGGCCTGAAAGGGTAATGAAGATTTGTTGTTTCCCCGTAATATATTATAATGTCGTTTTGCATACCTGGATCAGCTTCGCTGCACAGTTTTGAGGTGTCTCCCATTTCTCAGACGGGACATTTCATTTGTTTGGGTGTCATGGTTGTCCACATCAGCTGAGTTAGTCTCAGTCATGGACCACATTTATTCCTGGTGTTAACATCCATTTCAGGTGATCTGACCACACATTTTGAGCTGTCCAAAACGCTTTGTGATCTGATCACTCAAAACACATTTGGAGGTAGTCAAAAATGTAACCACAGCGCAATTGTCTTTCTCAATGTGTTTAGGACACCAACAAAGGAACTAGAGCTTAGATTCTCTGCCCGAGCCCGAGCCCGACCCGACCCGACCCGACCCGCGGGCCGGGCCGGGCCGATATTTCCCGCCACTATGCTCGGGTCGGGTCGGGTCGGGCCCTTGATCAAGCACGTCACGTGTCACGCGCAGCATCTCCTCCACTCTCGCACGCTGTGCTGTATTGTGTATCTTAAGTTAAGTGCAAAATGGAGCTTGAAGAAGTAAAGAAAAAAATGAAAACAGGATAATTAACTGAGAAAGTATGAAGTAAAGTCGGAGGTATGGAACCTTTTTTTTTTTTTTTTTACGTTTCTTCATTCGGATCCATTCGCGATCCATTCGATTCTGAATAAATAAACAACGCAGTTTATGCTTCGTCCTTGTTACATTATTCATAAAGATACAAATTAAATGCACGCAATAAAGTCAATATGCCTTTCAACTTATGTGCAAAATTCAGAATTAAATGAATGTGCACTGTGCAGCAATTTGTACAAAGAGCGTCGTGTTGTAGCCATTAAATAAGCGCATTTAGTTTCATTTTTAGTTAAAATTAAAATATTATAATGTTATTTTTTTCCATGTTGATTATGAAAGTAACAGACTCTGTGAAGTACTCACAGTACTCTGTGAATATAACAGAGTAGGCTATAGGAGGATGCGCAATATCGGGAGAGAGTGGTACAGGGCAGGCATGATTTTGACCACTTCATTACGTTTTGTTTTGAATAAAGCCTTTCTTTAAAGTGAATTTCGTTTTGTATAAATTGTATCTTAATTTTAATAAGTTTATCATCAACCAATTGCCTGGATTTAAAAAAATAAGAAGCAAGTATAACAGACAATAATCATGACATGGAGGCGCCGGCGAGCCGCGGTCACCACGTGAACTGGAGCATCTCATCATAAATTAAATCAATTCTCGGGACGCTTGTCACCGAATTGAATCGAATATATATATATATATATATATATATATATATATATATATATATATATAAAATTGCGCAGCTCCCCCCTGTATATGGTCTAGCACCCTTTCAGCACCTGCGTTAAAAAACCTGCGTCGCCCCCGGTTATAACGGCCCACGTATTAAAAATGGTCGGGTTTAAATCGGGCTCGGGCTCATAATCAGAGTTAATGTGTCGGGCCGGGCCGGGCTCGGACACAACATGCACGGGCTCGGGTCGGGTCGGGCTTGATTTTTTGGGCCCGATCTAAGCTCTAAAAGGAACCACGTTTTATTAAAACGCTTTAGACATTTTCTATTAAAGCTGCATATAACCAGCAAAAGTTTAATCAAGATTAGGGCTGACACTAACGATTATTTTGGTAATTAATTGAGTAATCTTTTTTGATTTGTGGTAATAAAAATAGATCTAAGTTGAACAATAGCCTTAAAAATGACTTCAGATGCATATAATAACAAGGCAATAATAATTGGTTCAAATAAAGTATCGAAAGGAATTAATCATATGGTGTTATTGAACACTGTTAAAATACATAATGTAATAATATACAGAAGATTAACAATCAACCTATGTCCATATTATAATTTCAGTTTCAAACCCGATTCAGACCCTGACAATGTTATCTTTGCAAGCACTAATTTCACAGAGTGTTTTTCTTGTACACTATAGGTACGACGTTATCCACTATTTAATCACGATGTTTGTTGGAAATCTATGGTTATAAAAACAGTAATCGATCACAAAAACATGGTTAATTTTACTAAGGGGCAGTAAACAGTCTTACAAAAGCGAGAGCTTACAAAAGCTACAGTAAACACTACATCAATACTGTAATGTTAGTTAGCAGGCGAGCGGAGGCAAAGCTTTGCCCTTTGTTTACATCGTAGCAACACCTTAACTTATAATTACAACTGGTGATAGAAAACGCAGTTGTCATCCATAAAAATCCTTTGTCCCGACAAAGTAGGCACTGCTCCATTTTAGGAGAAGCTTTTGTGTGTGTCCTGCGTCATGGTCATGGAAGCTGTTCTCCGTAAAATGTGCAGCACACAGATAAACATCGGATTATAATGTTGAGGAACAGTGTCTAAAATACATTTTAACCACTCTAAGTTCTTCAGCCTTTGGAAGGTCAAACAAACAGCGTCTCGTTGATCTAAGATCATTCGTCTGCTTTTCTGCGTATGAGGAACATTATGAATTCATTATCACGTTGTAGTCCAAACGAGCTGTTCGTTGTAGTTCTTAAAGTGGATTCTGTTAAGTAAAATATGTCATTTTGGAGTGGACTTTGAGCTTTGTAACCTTGCAGATCTTTATGCTCAAACAGCAACATTACACACTAACTAAAGTTGAAAAACTGAAAGCATAATAGGACCCCTTTAATATTTAATATTTGGCCACTTCTTTACAGTAGAAAATGCTATAGCCACTATAATTTCTTTAACAAGAATATATGGACATCAAAACATGCAAACTCAGAGCGAGGGTTTAAACTTTTATTTTGAAATCGCAATGAACAGTTAGCATTAGAGATGCACCGATGTATCGGCTAATAATCGGTATCGCCCGATAAAAGCTATTATTTTCACTATAGGTCATCGGCCGATTGTTTAAATGCAGCCGATGATCAGCGTCTCTCATCTAATAATCGCAAATAGCTCTGTGCTTTCTTACTCCTAAAAAGAAACAAAGCGTCATCTTTCAAATTCTGTCCATTTTATCACAAAATTCAAGCAATAAATGGCGTTTAGATGCTCTTAAATGTGACGACACATTTTCTGAGTCTTTTCTTCCACTTTAAAACAAATTATATACAGAAAAAC
This sequence comes from Semotilus atromaculatus, assembly GCA_031834385.1. Classification (NCBI taxonomy): domain Eukaryota; kingdom Metazoa; phylum Chordata; class Actinopteri; order Cypriniformes; family Leuciscidae; genus Semotilus; species Semotilus atromaculatus. The sequence goes on from JAULUF010000014.1 coordinate 2,619,817, forward strand.
ATGCATGAATATCAGAAGGTATGTTAAAAGATATAGTACAACTTACTGATATCAGTATCATGGCTCATGTAATCTGTGTTTCAACCACAGAAAGACGTCAATAAAACAGCTTGTAAACAACGTCACTTAATGTTGCATTTACGTCAGGAAAGTCATCCGATGTTCACAGTTTATTAGTTAGTTAAAAACACTAGAAAAGAGCTGTAACGGTTTGGTGGTTAAGTAATGCGCACGACAAAGGAAATGGTGAGAATTACAATGTCTTTAATCAAGTAACACACTCAGAAAGTGATATCCACGTTCACACAAACAAGGGACTGCACAGAAAAGGGAGTATATACACACGTGGTAAATCAGGAACAACTGGACTAATCAGACACCATGGCAACTAATGAGAACTAATACAGGCAAGACGGAAAATGAACAAAACTGAACATATACGTGAGTGACAGGAGCTTTTTTACTGTTAATTATAAATGTATGTTTTAAGGCAAGTCGTTATGAAAACTACCTTATGGGCCCTATCTTGCACCCAGCGCAATTGACTTTGTACAGAGATGCATGTATCATTCCTATTCTGCACCGACGCACAGGGACTTCTCCCTCACAGACCCACGCCAGTAAATTAGGGAATGAACTTGCGCTCACGGGGCGGATCAGGAAAAGAGGAGGCGTGTTCCAGCGCAAACGTTCCCTGGTGCTATTCTGAAGTTCCAGAAAACAATTCCTTCACTGACCAGGTTCCCAAATGAATGTTATTGGAAACCCAAACAAACCCAATACTATAGAGACTGAGTTTGTGTGGAGCAGCATTTACTGTGTATTTCGCTGGTTACTTGACACGGATAAATCAATCGAGGATTTTTTTTTTAAATCATAAAAATTTATTTTTTTAAGTACTCGACTTTAATCAAGGAATTAATGAATTAATGTCAAATTTAAGGAAAGACTGAAATAATATTTTCTTGGAAAACGCACTCCAGTAATCTTCAGAAAGTTTTTTTTTTTCTTCAATCGTTTAAATACTGCCTTAACTTTTTAAGGAAAATCAAAGTGTTTTGACACTAATTGACAATAATAACTTGTCGAATGAGATGCACATGAGCCCAAGTTTATTTGTCTAGTTCATTTCCCACACACAGATTCAGTTTTGCTTTAAATAAATTTGTTTAGGCTCTGTGTTTATAATACTTTTATTTTTATTTTTATGATGATTGCCACTATAATTTTTCATTCCTCTTCTATTATGAATACCATTACATTTAAAAGATTTATTGTGGAGTGATTGGAACTAAAATAGATGTTAATAGTGTTTGTTTATAAAGATTTTGTTTTATTTACCAGAGTTTACATTATTTCTAAAATGATTTATACACCGATGTGACTTTTTTTCTCTCTCTCTAAACAATTCAATTTTGTCCCGTTTCATAAAATACAGCAATATTTTTTCTGTATACACAGTATAAATGACTCTGTATACATATTTTTATAATGCCACTGATCATATTTAGGGGTCCTTGTCATACAACCCCCTTTTATAGTCAAACCACATGGAAAAACATTAGGCATCCATTTAATCTAAACCATTATAACCATTATAACTCTGAATTTATTAATTCAATGTATCATTCATAGATTAAAAAGGCAAATCAAGTAGTTAATGGCATAATCAGGATTTCTTTCTTGGCCGTTCTTAAGTAGGCCTACATTATGATGTACAGAGTGAATTATTCCATCAAAGGATTTAATCGCTCAACTAGGACTTGAGAGTTGAGACTCGCTTGAGACTCGGGTTTTGAGGACACAATGGAGCTGGAGAATCACTAATGGCTCATCTTTGCAGCTTGTCTTTATAATTGTCTACAAGATAAACCTGGAGCTTTCAGAGACGTCCAGCTCAACCTCAAAGTGTAGTTGGAGGCCAGAAGAGCTTGTGGAAAATGGATAAAGTGCTTGTGTGTAACCGCTGAAGGTCTTTGAAGTGTTGTCCAATTTTAAAGCAATTTCAGGGAGACCGGCTTCCTGCTGTCGTGTGCGAAAACATGCAGTGATGCGGAGCCCGTTTGATAGATAAACATATTAAAAAGGCTGATGTAAGAGAATGAAGTTATGCTTTTTGTTAAATCTATAATCAATGGAATTGATTACATGATATGCTGATTTATTAATTTTGGTTAATCACATATGCTGAATTATCATTTGCTGAGAAAAGCCCACAAATGTACTAAAAGCAATTATAAACCGGTTTATTTTAGTATTGTTTCTATACTATTATACTATTTATTAATATTTAGAATTCGCTTTTATTTATTTATTTTCAGTTTTCGTTTGAATTTTTGCTTTTTATTAATTTTGTTATATGCTTTTGACACACACACACACACACACATTAGTTTTCTTGCATAAAGACTCATTTATAGTGCAGAATTATTTCTATATATAAACTACATACACACACACACACACACACACACACACACACACACACACACACACACACACACACATACTCATCTAAAGGATTATTAGGAACACCATACTAATACTGTGTTTGACCCCCTTTCGCCTTCAGAACTGCCTTAATTCTACGTGGCATTGATTCAACAAGGTGCTGAAAGCTTTCTTTAGAAATGTTGGCCCATATTGACTGGCATCTTGCAGTTGATGGAGATTTGTGGGATGCACATCCAGGGCACGAAGCTCCTGTTCCACCACATCCCAAAGATGCTCTATTGGATTGAGATCTGGTGACTGTGGGGGCCATTTTAGTACAGTGAACTCACTGTCATGTTCAAGAAACCAATTTGAAATGATTCGAGCTTTGTGACATGGTGCATTATCCTGCTGGAAGTAGCCATCAGAGGATGGGTACATGGTGGTCATAAAGGGATGGACATGGTCAGAAACAATGCTCAGGTAGGCCGTGGCATTTAAACGATGCCCAATTGGCACTAAGGGGCCTAAAGTGTGCCAAGAAAACATCCCCCACACCATTACAGCACCACCACCAGCCTGCACAGTGGTAACAAGGCATGATGGATCCATGTTCTCATTCTGTTTACGCCAAATTCTGACTCTACCATCTGAATGTCTCAACAGAAATCGAGACTCATCAGACCAGGCAACATTTTTCCAGTCTTCAACTGTCCAATTTTGGTGAGCTCTTGCAAATTGTAGCCTCTTGTTCCTATTTGTAGTGGAGATGAGTGGTACCCGGTGGGGTCTTCTGCTGTTGTAGCCCATCCGCCTCAAGGTTGTGCGTGTTGTGGCTTCACAAATGCTTTGCTGCATACCTCGGTTGTAACGAGTGGTTATTTCAGTCAAAGTTGCTCTTCTATCAGCTTGAATCAGTCGGCCCATTCTCCTCTGACCTCTAGCATCAACAAGGCATTTTCGCCCACAGGACTGCCGCATACTGGATGTTTTTCCCTTTTCACACCATTCTTTGTAAACCCTAGAAATGGTTGTGCGTGAAAATCCCAGTAACTGAGCAGATTGGGAAATACTCAGACCGGCCCGTCTGCCACCAACAACCATGCCACGCTCAAAATTGCTTAAATCACCTTTCTTTCCCATTCTGACATTCAGTTTGGAGTTCAGGAGATTGTCTTGACCAGGACCACACCCCTAAATGCATTTGTTACGTTCGCAGATATTCTGTGGGCATTTGTGCTGGTTTTCTGCCTGCGCGCTCTCTCTCTCTTTCTCTTTCTCTCTCTATCAATTTCTTAGGTCATCCTCGTCCGCTTGTTGATTGGCTCAAGAAACTGTCAATCATCATCAAGGGATGTGACGTGGACCTATCCGCTATCTGAGATGTCCTCACTTCCAGTTTAAAAGACACTGTAAACAGACTGGAGGGGAGTCCCGTTTTTGATTTCCGATCCTTTTGCTGCCATTGTGATTTTGTTTTTGTTTGGGACTCGTTTGATTTGTTAATTTGCTTGATGCTAGCTGTGTTTCTTTAGTTTGTTTTTGTTACTTTGTTTGATTACTTTGGATGACGTTTTGTTTCAACTTGTGTAGAGCTTGCGCTCTTGAGTTACCCTTTGCTCCAAGGAACGGGGATAGGGGAGATGTCGTACGACTTCCATTGTGCAAACATCTAGGTTAACCTTTGTATAGAAACACCAGGTAAGAGGTGAACGCCACCCTTGTATGTTTTGTTTTTTGTGAGCTAGAGTAGGGAAGAACATGGCGCTCTGTGCTGAAGAAACAATTCTTTTCTTTCCTTTTATTTAGCTAGGTAAGAGGGTTGAATTTAGTTAGAATTGTTTTCTTTTGTTTGTTGTTTTATTTTGGCGTCACTTTAGTCCCCTTTTTCCTTAAGGGTATTTGTTGCTTGCTTACTTACTTATTCTTTTTTTTTTCCCCTTTATATAATTGTTTTACATTGCTGGAGGCTGTTAGCTTCCTTATTGTTTCTAATTGACTTTATTATTTATTTGTTATTCCTTTATATTTTTGTATAATAAATATTGATATTTTTATTGGCAGTTTGGTTTCGCTTACCGTTTCTTGACGCACGCTACCATTTCCACCGTTTTACAAGGTTTTCTTTAATGTTGCTCCTCTGACCCCTAGATTAGTCTGGAGGGGTCGTAACAGCATTGAAGCAACTGCCATGTGATTGGTTGATTATATAATTGCATTAATGAGAAATTGAACAGGTGTTCCCTTAGGTGAGTGTATATATTATAATGTATAAACTATGGCCTATATAAATACATAAATATAAATTGTGCGCACAATATAATTATTCATTAAATCAAAATGAGGGAACAAATTAGTACACTGTGGCCATGACTTACTAAAGCGAGAGAACAAATTCTTAATTTGTGGCCACGATATATATATATATATTAGGGCCGGGACTTTAACGCGTTAATTAAGATTAATTAATTACAGACTTTAACGCGTTAATTAACGCGATAACTGATTTTAATCGCTTATTTTTGCACCGCGGAACTTTCTCACTGGATGAATAACATTCTCATTTTCCACTAGATATTTTCCTATATCTCATCAGCAATTGTGATTTCGGCCTGCTCTGCACCAGCTGACCACTGAGGAGCGAATGTACAGTGAAGTGACATCACTGCCAGATTCAAACTGTGCTTTCGCGCTGTGGCTGAGCCAAAGACGGACACGCTCAGCGCTGTCATAGGCGATCACAACTGTTCACATAATGTTTATTTTAGGTTTTAGACATTTACATATAATTTATAGCAAAACAACACATTTATAGTTTGTAAAATACACAATGGTGTCTATGGAAGCAGCAATAACAACCCAAGAAAATATATTTGCCGACGGTTTTTATTCATATCAGACACACAGTGTAAATAACTATAAAGTCAACTCTATTCTACTCCCAGTTCACCGGCCACTTACTTTCATGTATTTCGGGAGAAACTGATGAATTCACGCGCTGTAATAAATCCAACAGACAGGAATCTCTGAACTGCGGCCCAAACACGGCGCCCATCTCACGTTACAGATAATTTATAAAGATTTTTTAAACAACAAAACAAACTCACTTACACATATTTGAGAATCGGAAAAGAAAAAAGTTTATGACATGGTAAGCAAGTTTTTTTAATATTTAGAAATAAAAGCGCTAACGTTACATCTGTCATGCAGCGCTATTTTGGCTGTGGTGAATGTCACGTGTCAAGCCTGACGCGTCACCCTGGAAACCTTTTTTAACTTAAAAAAACGTTTACAGAAACGTTTAAAGTTTACAGAAGGTCTTCCTACCTATAGGCTACCTGAATTTCTAAAATGTAGGTCTACTATATTTCTAAATATGCTATTGCTACATTTAATGGCAAAAATTGCACTGGTCTGCTGGACTTGGTTGAACAAAAATAAACAATATTTTGATGCTTAAGCTTATGTATTCAGTCATTATTCAATGGTATACTAAAAATCCACGTGAAAAAAATTACTTCACACTGTTCTCAGGTCAAATATTTATGCGATTAAAATGCGATTAATTTCGATTAATTAATTACAAAGCCTCTAATTAATTAGATTAATTTTTTTAATCGAGTCCCGGCCCTAATATATATATATTTAAAAAAAAAAAATCTCTATATTGGGCATTAAGTAAAACACGAACCCTGTTGTAATTGATATCCCTCTGGGTCTTTCTCACCAGTATTGATTTAGGCGAATCTTGATTAAGTGAAGCATTCATTCAGGCTTAATCTCATATATTCATGCATTGTTTATGTAAATCATGCATATGGCAGCTGGGGAAAGGCCACCAGGCATGCTTTCTCCCTCTGAATACTCCTCTCCTGCTGAAATACCGTAGTGTTCATTAGTTACAGGCGATTTACAGCCCAGATCCTCCCTTCCGAAGACAGGCGATTACTGTGAGAGGGGGCGTACTGTCCCACACACTCAATATCAGGCTCATTTCATTCATTGCTGCTAAAATCAGCTGAAACCCTTGTGTCATAATGAAATGACCTGCACATTCAGAAGCATTTAGAAATGCTTCTTTCGATTTGCTGAGAATTTACTTTCCACGCGGCCCATCTGTCAGGATCATATTTCCAGCGTGGCTCACAGTGATCTCTGTGGCTGATAGCACTACATCAATGCATAGAAACTGATCTCTATAACTGCTGATAACTCACTCTTCGGGATATGAGGAGACCACTGAGGCCACTTATAAAACTTCTAGTTTAAAACGCAAAAACACTCTTTAACTTTCGACTCTTTGAAGAAAACTTGGCATTTAATGTGTTGCAAGTAAAGTTTCTTTACACCTTTACACATCTTCATTTTCATAAAGTTTGAAATATAGTTTGAGAGTTTTTTTTTGTACAAATATCATAATAATAATTCATAAATATCACTACATAATCATTTACAACCCAAACTAACTTTAATTAACTTGTCATATAGTCTAATATATAGTCTAATTTAGAATTTTCTTTTACATTTTTGTAAAAGAAAAGATTATGCTAAAGATTATGCTATAAGTTTTGCTTTTGAAGAATTTCATTCTTCTGTCCTAAAAAGATGAAAATTAATTTTAATTCAGAAATTAAAACACATCATAGAGAAAGAGCATGTAAGTCATTGTATGTGTTTATTTTAAAATAAGTGAATGTAATAATATTTAACAAAATTTCTGTTTTTGATCAAATAAATGCAGGCTTGATGAGCAGAAGAGACCATTAAAAATAGCAGTAGACCAGTACTGTATTTGCATTTTTTTAATATATATTTTAAATTAACTGAATGTATGACTTATTGCTATCCATGTACTTATGATATTAAACCCTTACTGTTTATTGCATTTAAGATATTGCATTTCTAATCTTCAAAGTGTCTGTTCATTGCAGCCTGTTTCTCTCTCATGTTCCCCTTGTTAACTTTAATAGTCATTAACTCCATCTTGACTCGTGAAAGACTGAAAGGGCAAAAGACGTCAGGAATCTCTCTCAGGTTAATCATGATTCTGTCTTCAAGTGTAACTGGGAGATGTTAGTTTCCCCTCTCAAGCACCCAAAAGAAGTCCTGCAAATTTGGTGTGTTTGTTTATATAAATATAAATAAAAACTAAACTGATTAAAACTGAAATAATAATAAATTAAACCTAAATTGCAATATTAAAAAAACTAATACAATTGCAAATGCACATAACAAAAAAATAAAATAAACATGAAAACTAAAAACATAAAAACAAAAGCGAAATATTAATAAACTTATAATAAATCTAAAATAACACTGCACTGAAGGTACAGCATGCATATATTGAGTTTTGAAATGAAGGCTCTTAAAGTCATAAAAGGTTGCCTAAAGGAAAGGATAAAGCATCTTTGTGCACCTGTGTGTGTATGTGGTTTCTGCTCTGAGGAACACATCACTGCAGTGTGTATACGCCGTAATAATGTTGTGGGTGGGGAATGAACCTCAGGAAAAAATGGAAATGGAAAATTGCGTCCCAGAATATTTCCTGAACCCCCGAGTGGCCCGTGTTCACTGTTGACTAAACTAGATCTGTTTTATACTGGTCATTTTCCTATGGATTAAATTATTTTCATTGAATCATACTTTTAATTTTTTGTTTTTGTAATGCAGTTGAAACCTGCACCACTTCTTTAATTTTTTTCCAGGTTTCGTGTCTTATTCATCATAGTTTTTTTTTTCAGCTGAATAGTTTCTGTGGAAACTGATACATTTGATTTTTCAGGATTCTTTGATGAATAGAAAGTTCAAAAGAACAGCGTTAATTTGAAATAGAACCTTTTCTAACATTATAAATGTATTTACTGTCACTTTTGATCAATTCAGTGCAGCCTTGCTGAATAAAATAATTAATTTATTAATTTATATCAGCACAACTTTTTCAACATTGATAATAATCTTAAATGTTTCTTGAGCATTAAATCATCATATTATCCTGATTTCTGAAGGATCATGTGACACTGAAGACTGGAGTAATGATGCTGAAAATACAGCTTTGATCACAGGAATAAATTACATTTGACTATATATTCACATAAAAAAACAGTTATTTTAAATTATAATAATATTTCACAATATTACTGATTTTACTGTATTTCTCATCAAACAAATGCAGACAACATGGGAGAGAGAGAGAGAATACTTTTTAAATTTTAATTAGAAATTCATTAAATTTAAGAGTTTGTCTGTTAACAAAAAACAGTCCAGATTAGTCCAATTGGGCACAGATGCAGCGTTACAGTAACTCCCCTTTCAGTGGGGAAAGATTGACGACATGCGTTGACTATGATTGAGTGTAATATTTTTAGCGGTGATGTACATAGGGAGACTAATTTCTTAAATAATAGGAGCCACTCAACTCCTCAGAGTTTTAGAAACAGTCAGAAAACCATTGTGTATCAGATTCACTTCAGATGTTCCTGTTGTTATGCAGAATCCAGAAATCCATCAATTCCATAAAAAAATATTAAGTAGCAAAGACTTTTTCAACATTGATAATAATGATAAAAAAAAAAAAAATGTTTGTACAATAACACAACTGGTATCTCATAACAGCTCGTACAGCCAAATACTATCTTACAATCTTTGGATATACATGTTCATATATATAATAATGCTTCTTGAGCTGAGCAGAAGAGACTTTAATAATGCAGATGCGTCTGAATCACGAATCCTCCATTACTCCTGCAAGCAGACTTTGTGGGAATGAATCCGGAACAGGGGCGTAGGAGCAATTCTGAACCTGGGGGGGACAGTAAATGCTAGGGGGGTCCGGGGGTATTCCCCCCCCTTGAAATTTTTTTTGAACAATAAACCATTAAATGCCACTTTCTGGAGAGTTTTGTGCAAATAAATGGAGAAATTTAGTTTATACGTGATATGTGAAAAACTGCAAGGTTAAGAGCATATACTTTGCATTGTTGTAGTATCAACATGCATTAGGACATTTAGCATTTAGGCTACATTACTGTTAATCAGTCATGTACCGATTAACTCAAATAAATGGTTGATTTAATTTCCATTAACCACCGAGCTTACCCCCCCAAGGATAGATTGAAAAATAAAATCAATCTATCCCTTTGTGGAAAGGTTGCTTGGTAGCTAAATGTAGATCTAGCAAGTCTTGTAATTCACACAGATCAAACACAAATATGCTGACTGAATAGATTGCTAGTTTATTTTGAGTAGTCAGCTAGCAGTTCTCTTGGCAGTTTGCTGATAATCCGGTGTCTGAACTCAAAATTAAATAACCAAGACTAGGTTGGTATTTTTCTCAGGAGATGTTTTGAGCATTGCTTTTAATTAGGGATTAGAGATGCGCGGTTGGCGGTTATAGCCGTGGACTCCGCGGATCGGGCGGATGACGTGACAAAAAAAAATATTTTAATTAAATTCGGGCGGGTAGCGGTTGAACCAAATTATGTGCCAAAATGCGTTTTCTATAAGGCTACAATGAAAATATTGTACAGTAGCCTATCAGATAAGGTCAGTGTGAAGAGGTTCAGTGTGTGTGGAAGGAAGAAGACAGGGTCGGCGTGACTGGGACTCGTTTATTCAGAAAAACAAAAAGAAACGAGGCGCACAGTAGCGCATTCGCCGCCATAAACAAAACACGCGATCCAACACTTGCTTCTCTCGGTTGCAGTAGCCGCGTGCGAAGTCCCAGTCCAACTCTCTCTCTCTCGCTCTCTCATTCCCGCCGGTTATATGCGGTCTCTCCACGCCAATTACTGCAATCAGACACAGGTGTTCATCATCTGCACTTGACCTACTTGCAGTGGCGGCCTTACCTATGTTTCATGCGTTTCAATTGAAACGGGCTCCGCCCTTCAAGGGGGGCCCCAACAGACCAGCAAAATCCCATTCATTTTCTCCGTAGGATACTGATTTTCATCCATAATGTCTAAACCATCCAAGGTAGATTGACCACGAGCTACGAGGTTGTGAAACGAAAGTTTCTGGGCCGGGTTTCCCGATAATGATGTTATTCTGCCTTCACTAGTGTGCATGAACTAGCTTTACAGATAGCTAACAGTTTCCAATAAATAACCAGAAGCTTCTTGCTGTTTCGTGGTGTTTTACTGAAAGGACTGTAAAACTGTAACATACAAAAACAAAGAAGAGTATATTACAATCTCAATATGATAAATATACAATACAAAACTAAATAAGTAGTCTAGAAATAACTAAAACCTTCAAATCACGATCGCATAACAAGCAAATAACACAATGCTAATTTACATAGAAAATGCCATAGAGAAACTAACGCTACTACCGTCACATATTTCCTTACACATTACGAATAGAAAACATGCTAAAATGACTAAATAAGATATCAAAAGGAAGCTAAGATCTCTATGAAACAAGTACTTACAGACAGATATTCGTCAGAGACCAAAATGATGGTTTATAAACTTTAACACTCCAGAGATTGACTTGCAGTGAGAATGTTATGAGAACGACTGAGCTACGGAAACTCTGCGTGGACAAAACACAAGAGACTCAAAACTCAAATACCTCTTCTCACAAGGGGGCAGCACACTCCCTGCCTGGTATACTGCTATACCACTATTCACCTTTAACTAATAACACAATTTCTGAAATAGGTCTTGTGTACACCTTGGCAGTACCTTCTTTAATTATGCGTACATCTACTTTACGTACTCTTTTATCTCGACCAGGATAAGTGTCCACAATAAGTCCAGTAGGCCATTCATTTCTTTTGACTTGAGAGTCCTTTAGGAGGACAACGTCACCAATGGCTAAGTTTGATTGATCTGCTTGCCATTTTCTTCTTGGTTGAAGGGTTGCAAGATACTCTTCTCGCCATCGTTTCCAGAATGAGTTGGCAAGACTTTGCACCTGTTTCCACTGCTTCCGGTACAAGTCCTTTGGATCAAAGTCTCCAGGTGGAATAGAAAGGGGACATATTTTCTGAGTGAGAAGAGCCCTTGGAGTCAGCAAATCAGGTTGTTGAGGATCAGATGACACGGGTACTAATGGACGACCATTCATTATGGCTGTTACCTCTGCCATGAGCGTCACAAGTACTTCATGAGTCAGATTTGGAGAGTGTACTTTCAGCATCATAGCGTCCAAAATACGTCGGGCCACTCCGATCATTCTCTCCCACACCCCTCCCATGTGTGAGGAGTGAGGTGGGTTGAACTTCCAAGTGCATGCCTCATTTTTGAGGTAGGATTGAAGCTCTGGATCTTCTGAACTTATCTGAAGCTCTTTGCACGCTCCAACGAAGTTCGTTCCACAATCTGATCGAAAGAGCTTGGTGGGGCCTCTTATGGCCAGGAACCTTCTGAGAGCATTTATGAAACTTGAAGTAGAGAGAGACTCAACTACCTCGATGTGAACTCCTCGTGTGACTAAACAGGTGAACATTACTGCCCAGCGTTTGTTCTCTACCACTCCACCTCTTGTACGGCGGATGCAGATGTTCCACGGTCCAAACACGTCTACTCCGACATGCGTGAAAGGAGGAGATTGGAAAAGACGATCAGCTGGAATGTCTGCCATTTTTTGTTGTTGTACATTTCCTCTTAACCTGCGGCAGGTTGTGCATTTGTTGAGAAGATTTGTAACCAACCTTTTTCCTCCAAGGATCCACAGTCCAGCAGACCTGATGGCTCCTTCAGTGATGTGTCTGCCTTGGTGCACAACCTGTTCGTGGTAGAACTGAACCAGCAAAGCAGCAATGTGATGCTTCTTTGGAATCACGATAGGCTGGCTTTGTTCTTGAGTTATTTCCGCAGAAGTCACACGACCTCCTACTCGCACCAGTCCTTCTTCATCCAAAAACACATTGAGATTCTTCAGTGGACTGTGTTTTAGTATGTCCTCACCTTTGTTCAGAGTTCTCAATTCTTTTTCAAAGGTCTCACCTTGAACAGTTCGTACAATGACTAACTTTGCTTGGGTTAGAGCGTCCATCTTTGTTTCATTTGAATCAGTAGCTTTTGAGATAGATCTGGCCTTTACAATGAGCTTGGCGATAGCTTGAGTGAGGCGTTTCCAACTGGAGAATCGTTCAAACCTGTGTGACCCGAGCGAATTTGCCGCGGTTGTAGTTGCAAATGTAGAGACTTGTGGGCGGACTTCAATGTCTGAGGCAGGTTCAACAAGTTGAAAGTGGTTCGATTGCACAGGACACTCTCCATCACTTTCCCTCAAGAAGTCGGGACCAGTGAACCAATTGGTAGAACTCAGTAAAGAAGCTGGCACATGCCGTGTTCCATGATCGGCAGGATTGATTTCCGTGCTCACAAAGTGCCACTGACTGGGTTCAGATGACTTTCTGATGCGAGCAACACGATTGGCTACGTAGACATAGAACCTTCGGCTGCTGTTATTGATATAGCCTAAGACTACTCGGCTGTCAGTGTAGTATTTCACTTTGTGAATTTCGATGTCAAGTTCATTTAGCAACATGTCTGCCAGCTCCACCGCCAGAACTGAAGCGCATAACTCCAAGCGAGGTACTGTGTGGACTTGTCTAGAAGCTAATTTGGACTTGCCCATGCAGAAACCTACGTGGACGTGACCTTTGGTGTCTATGACTCGAAGGTACGCAACTGCTGAAATAGCTGATGTAGAAGCATCGGCAAAGACACACAACTCTCTTTGACAGGTAGATTGCAGTGACGTGTTCACATACTGTCTAGGAATTTGAAGTTTCTCAAGGTCTACAAGCAAATCTTTCCAACATTTCCATTGTGCCTCTTTTTCTGCTGGCAATTGTGTGTCCCATTCACAGTTCTCTGAGCACAATTCTCTGATGAGAGCTTTGCCTTGCATGATGACGGGGGCAGCAAAACCAAGAGGATCGTACAAGCTGTTAACAGCTGAAAGGATGCCTCTTCTTGTGAATGGCTTGTCCTCTCTTGATACGAGGAAGGTGAAACAGTCATTTTGCAAGTCCCAGTTAAGCCCTAAACTTCTCTGTAAGGGCAGGGGCTCTGCGCCAAGGTCAAGATTTTTCAATTCTTTTGCACGTTCCTCAGATGGAAATGCTTTCATTACGTCTGGGTTATTGGAGGCTATTTTGTGCAAACGAATGTTAGAGTCCGCCAGCATTTCTTTGGCGCTTTTCAGAGTTTGAATGGCGCTAACTTCTGAAGGAAAGGAAGCCAGTCCGTCATCGACGTAAAAGTTTTTAAGAACAAACTGTTTGGCCTCGTCACTGTACTCATCTTGTGTGGACAACGCCGCCCTCCGGAGACCATATATAGCTATGGCAGGAGACGGGCTATTTCCAAACACGTGTACAGTCATCCTGTACTCTCTGATTGCCTCTGAAGGATCGTTACCTTCGTACCACAGGAAACGCACAAAGTCGCGGTGGTCCTCGCGAATGACAAAACAGTAGAACATTTGCTGTATGTCCGCAGTGATTGCCACAGGTTCTTTTCGGAAGCGCAAGAGGACCCCAATAAGTGTGTTGTTCATGTCTGGACCACTCAACAAAACATTGTTCAAAGACGTGTCTTTGTAAGTTGCGCTAGAATCAAACACTACCCGTATCTGATCAGGTTTGCGTGGGTGGTATACACCAAAAAACGGTAGGTACCAGCACTCTTGGTCTTTGGTGGATGGCAGGACGGGTTCTGCATGTCCTGACTCAAACATTTTCTCCATAAAGTTCAAGAAATGTTCTTTCATTTGGGGCTTTTTGTCAAGCACTCGACGCAATGAGTTGAGACGTTTGACTGCTTGGTCTCGATTGTTGGGTAATCTGTGCCTGTTCGTTTTGAAGGGCAGTGGCGCCACCCAGCTGTTGGACTCGTCCATGAACATTTGTTCATCCATGATCTCCAAGAAAAGTTCATCCTCCACTGACATGGCAGGTTTGTCATCATGTGGGGTACTCATGAACAATTTGTTGGTGAGACAGTCGTTTTCGTCTATGTCCATCAAGCTGGACATGTTCCCAGCGTTAAATGGGCCGCCAGAGCTCAGAACCTTTTCTTTAACGTGGAAGGAATTGGTGCAAGAGTCCAACAGAGATGTGCGTCCGTTGTTCAACACTGATGTGCGGTAAACACTAACTTTGCTAGGCACATGAGCACCCCCAAGGCAGACATCACCTATTATGACCCAGCCCAGGTCGAGGCGCTGGGCGTACGGAGCATCGTGGGGGCCGTTGTAATGTTCTCTGACCTTGTGCACTCTTGGTATGTCCCGACCGAGGAGGACCAGTATTGAAGCATTAGGGTCCAAATCAGGAATCTTGGCTGCCAAATGCTTGAGGTGAGTGTGGTGTCTTGCAGCCTCCGGTGTCGGGATCTCAGATCGGTCATCTGGGAGCATGTTGCACTCGATTAATGTGGGCAGCCGGACGCTAGTGTTGCCGTCAAGAGACTCCAGTATGAACCCGTCAGCTTGACGTGCCCTTGTCTCTCTTACGCCTGAACAGGTCTTCAGAGTGTAAATTTTGGTGCCTGTGTTAACGTTAAAGATCTCAAAGAATTCTGTCTTTGCCAAAGACCTATTGCTTTGCTCGTCTAACACAACATAGGCTTTCACTGCCCTTTCCTTGTGCCCAGCAGGATAAATGTTTACTAGACAGATTTTGGAGCATGAGCGTGAGCTGATACCTTTTCCACATACCTCTGTACATTTGGACACAATGGCGCGCATAGGACTTTCTGCTTGCTCCCCGCCATGCACGTTAGGAGCTTCAGAGCCTGGAGTTTCCGTTTTCCAGGGTGCTGGTCCAGGGTGCAGTGCGGTGACGTGTTGGTCACTTTTGCACTCATTGCAATGTACACTTGAGTCGCAATCTTTTGCCATGTGGTTGACAGAGGAACAGCACTTGTAACAAATGGCCAATTCTTTCAGAATGACTTTCCTCTGATCCAAAGTCTTTGCTCTGAAACCACGACACTTACGAAGGGAGTGTGGTTTGTTGTGGAGCGGGCACAGTTTATCCGGGTCAACCACCTTTTGGTCAGAGGATTCACGATTGCCTTTTGGAGCAAGTATTTCAGTTTTTCGAACAGATACTGCCGTTTTGAAATTGGGCTTGTTCATTCTTTCAGGCCTATAAACACTTGAACCACCAGTAGAAAGCAAGGGAGCAAAGCTTGGGTCATTTAAAGTTTTAGCTTTGTCGCACACAAACTTCACGAAAACAGGAAATGGCGGGTATGAAGCATGGTGTTGCTCTTTATAGTAGGATGCTGTGGTGATCCATTTTTCTTGGAGGTGAAATGGGAGTTTCTGTACAATGGGTGTGATGCCCCGGGACGTGTCTAGGTAACTCAGGCCATGCAGGAGCCCATCTACCCGGGCAGCATCAAGCTCTGAGATGAGATCACCTAGCTCCCTTAATTTGCAGTTTTCTCTGTTTGTGATTTTGGGAAAATCTTCCAACTTTTTCAGGAGAGCATTCTCTATCGCTTCAGGGGACCCATAGCTGTCCTCCAGTCTTTGCCATACCATTTTGACACCAGCTGTGGCATCGTAGGTGTGCACAGCCCTTAATCGTTTCGCTTGCTCTGATGATTTGGGGCCTAACCACTTGCAGAGGAGATCTAACTCCTCTCTTGGGGATAAATAGAGACCTACTGTAGCGTTCAAAAAGGATGCTTTCCAAGCCCAATAATTTTCAGGCTTATCATCAAACGTCAGGAGCCCTGAGCTGACCAACTCTCTGCGCATCAAATATTTGGCTAAGTCCGTTGTGGCTGGGAAATTGGACTCGTTTGCACTGGCTACAGGGCATGGTGACGACAGCCTAGGCTGAAAAGGGACTGACTGGTTCATAAAACGTGGCTGAAATCTGTGGTCGGTAGTAACTGGGGTAGGATACTGTGAGTGAGATGTGAAAAAGGCATTTTTGAACGAGCTTTGGGCATAAGAACGATTTGTTCCACTGGTGATGCCATACTGTGAGGAATGCGCCACTGGTAGCTCTTGAAACCCATATTCACTGATCTCGCTGTTTGGTATGTTATGCTCCTCATCTTTATGTTGTTCAATATCGCCACTATATTTTACTCGCTGAGCTGCTGGAAACGTCAGTGTGGTAGCTTGAGGGGAATCAGAGCGGTTATTAGTCGGTGGAGGTGGAGCTGGAGCTGGTATGACTACGTTGTCGCTGTTTTTTGGAAACCAGGATTCTCCACCTTCATCCTCTGCGGCTGCTTCCAGGACCTCTGCTTCGGCGTTCGCAGCAGCAGCTGCACTCTGTAGACGCAGTTTGAGGAGGTCGGCGCTGAGCTCTGCTTTCTTTTTTGTAGCCTCAGCCTCGATGTGGGCCTTTTCTTTTATCACCTCTGCTTCTCTTTCAGCGTATGATGCCTGTGCTTGAGCGGCTGCTGCTTTAGCGCGTGCTCTAGCAGCCAAAACGCTTGCATTAGACCACTGACTGGCGCGTGACCGCTGACTGGCGCGTGACCGCTGACTGGCACGTGAGGTGTTGGAACAGTTCGATCTCGTTTCCCACAGGTCACCAACGTTGCTGACTGAACTTTGGCGATCAGGGACAGGAGTGTTGTCTTCCGTGTCGACTTTTGGCTGACTTTCCATGCTGTCTTTTTACTATTCTGCCTTCACTAGTGTGCATGAACTAGCTTTACAGATAGCTAACAGTTTCCAATAAATAACCAGAAGCTTCTTGCTGTTTCGTGGTGTTTTACTGAAAGGACTGTAAAACTGTAACATACAAAAACAAAGAAGAGTATATTACAATCTCAATATGATAAATATACAATACAAAACTAAATAAGTAGTCTAGAAATAACTAAAACCTTCAAATCACGATCGCATAACAAGCAAATAACACAATGCTAATTTACATAGAAAATGCCATAGAGAAACTAACGCTACTACCGTCACATATTTCCTTACACATTACGAATAGAAAACATGCTAAAATGACTAAATAAGATATCAAAAGGAAGCTAAGATCTCTATGAAACAAGTACTTACAGACAGATATTCGTCAGAGACCAAAATGATGGTTTATAAACTTTAACACTCCAGAGATTGACTTGCAGTGAGAATGTTATGAGAACGACTGAGCTACGGAAACTCTGCGTGGACAAAACACAAGAGACTCAAAACTCAAATACCTCTTCTCACAAGGGGGCAGCACAGATGTATCTTAGCTCTTAAGAGCCCTCTCTACGTGCAAGGTTACGAACGCTCGCCGCAATTCCACGTGCGTTTCCCAAAAATGCACTTAACGAGAACGCGTTCTACGCGCTACTTAAGAGTCGCTGTCCATTCGCGAAGTGCTGAAATATGTATGGAATAATATTCTGAGCGTTTAACCTAATAATCGTCATATGTTGTGGATTAGCAATCAAGACAAGCAGGGTCCACGCCACGACGGGGCCCCAGGGGGCTTACAGCTAAAACACAATTATTTTAGCTAAAAAGACAAGCTTGTAATTTATTGTAAATCCCCATGGTTTCGGTGCTGACACTGTGGTGACGCGTTCATGTATGGAATAAAGCACCTAAAAGCTGTCACAAAGAACCGGCAAAAGTAATTATTATGAATATGTCGAATATAGCAAGGAGACATTTTAAATTGTTTACAAACGAGTGTTTTCTGTGTCACTGTCGCCAGCAAAGATGAAGTTGACGATGCCGATCGTGATCTTCGCAGTAGTGAACGCGCCAGAGAGAAATACACATTTCATACGGATTAAAGAGAGCAGTCTGTTTTCTTTCGTTTTGAAATGTTCTTTTTAGAAGTAGATATTTTTAGATATATTTCTCAGGTCTGTGACTGTGAGGCGAGTAGGCTACCTTATGGCCTATGCTGAGTTTTGGTTCATTTATGAGACGAGCTCCAGTTTACGCGCCGGCGCCTCCGTGTCGTGATCGGCTATATCTGCTATTTACTTCTTATTTATTAAATCCAGGCAATTTGGTTGATGAAACATTGAATTTCGTTTTATACTAATTGTATATTCATTTAATCACTTTAAAGAAAGGCTTTGTGCTTTCTGTTTGAGCCGGTCTCTGCAAAAGTTTTAAAGCAGTCTTTTAGTGCCGCTTTCAGAGCGCTCACGTCCAACGCAGTCTCATGAAAGTGCGTATCAATACCACGAATGTTATTTCTCGTGTCATTTATACGCCAAAAATGTTTTTTGCGTGTAAATGCTACGCACTGAAAACCGCTTGGGTAGGATTAGGGGGAGGGGGGAAGGGGGTTTCAAAACTGCGTATCATATACACGCAAAAACTATTTTTGGCGTATAAATGGCACGAGAAATAACATTTGTGGTATTGATACGCACTTTCATGAGATCGGGCTCTCACGTCCGTAACGGATTCCCCAATTTTAAAGAATTTATCCTCAACTAGTTTTGTGGTGTAGGACAGGTCTACGTATTGTATAATGCTAACTTCAAATAATAGTCATTTAAAGACGTGGCAGCATTGGATCTGGACGGTGTTGAAATAACGCGGAGCCCATCGTTATTTATGATAAGTTCGGTTCAATGTCAGTCAGATATTTTTTTTCTTTCTTTTGTTAAATAATTCAAGTTGAGGGGATTTTTTTTTAAGTCAGCACAGACAGATGGAAATATACTGCGCAAATCAATATAGTGAAGATGCCCAGCGTGAAAGGCTGAGGCTTCTTCCAACGTAAAACGCTGTATAAATGTATAGTTTTAATCAAATAAGGTTGGATTATTTCTATGTTGAGCTGCCTGTTCATGAAGCTGAAAGTGCACGTAATAAAATAATATACAATTGATGCAAACCAACAGGAATCCTTGCCTTTTCTGCTCTATGTTTATGTTTTATGTGGGTAGGGCCCCATATTAGTTATTGAAACGGGCCCCCAGATGCTTAAGGCCGCCTCTGCCTACTTGCTCACCGCACGGCTCCGTCCTTTCTCTCCCGCTACAGACTTCGCAAAATCACGCCCCCCTCGCCACAGTCAGGTTTGCAGAAGTGCGTTTAATTTATTTATTTTTGTCCCTGCGTGCCGATCGGAGACGGAGTTCACTGCTGATATTCTGAGAGCTTTCTAGTCTCGCGGCTGTCATCAGCAGCGCCTTGTATCGCCCAATCAGCGGATGGCGGGCGGGTGCGGTTTTTAAAATTGGTCAAAAACGTTGGTGCGGATGGATGGCGGACGGATGATGAGTTTTGTGATGCGGTTGCGGATGAAATAAAAGCCCATCCGCGCATCTCTAGGGGACATGTATAATGGCTCCTACGCAGAGGTGTAAAGTACTTGAGTAATTTTACTTGATTACTGTACTTAAGTATTATTTTGGGGGAGTTTTACTTTACTTGAGTACAATTAAAAATCAATACTTTTACTTAATTACATTTTTTAAGAAAAAAAAGTACTTTTTACTCCTTACAATTTAATTTACAGTCAAAAAGTACTTATGTTTTGGAGATCACTTCATTCTATTTTCGCTTGCTATTACCAAACCAATTGAATTGTGCTGATGCTCAGTTTAATTTAAATGTTATTTATTCTGCCAATGAGATTCGTTTTCACATTCCATGAAATTATGCGCGTTTGTGACGTAACGTAATACGCAATTACGTTGAAAAGGTCACGCGTCGGCGGAAGTACCGAGTCAGTGTTCACGAATGTGAGGAAGGAGGACCATATACACATATTCAAATGTCTTTGTGTCAGTTTATCGTTTAAAATGGCCATTTCGTGTGCGTATCCTGGGCGTTTTAATATTAAAAAGGCTAAAAGAAAAATTTCATCAGGACAGACGCGTGACCTTTTCAACGTAATTGTGTATTACGTGAGTCACAAACGCGCATCACAGAACAGAGCAAGGCGAGCATTTGTGCTTATAAAACTGTTTTATTTATTTGTGAAATGCCGATGGTTTGTCTAGATAAGACCCTTATTCATCGTCTGGTGTCGTTTAAAGCCCTTTGAAGCTGCACTGAAACTGTCATTTGGACCTTGAACCGTTTGGGTCCTGTTGAAGTCCATTATATGGAGAAAAATCCTGGAATGTTTTCATCAAAAACCTTAATTTCTTTTCGACTGAAGAAAGAAAGACATGGACATCTTGGATGACATGGGGGGGGGGGAGGAAATTATCAGCAAAAGTTTTTTTTAAAGTGAACTAATCCTTTAAGTTAAATGCAAGGGTTTAAAACGTACTGGCATTAGATAGTAGTCTTACAGTTTGATAACTAAATACAGTTCTAAAGCAGGATAAAACCTTGTATGTGGTTCATTCACTTTGTTTTAAGAGATTAAAAACTTAAACGGGAATCTCTAGTTTTCATTCTTGCTGTTACTTTTACTTCTTTAATACTCAAGTACAATTTTAATGTGGTACTTTTTTACTTTTACTCAAGTACGATTCTGGGCAGATACTTTTACTTGTAATTAAGTAAAATTTTCCCTCAGTACTTGTACTTCCACTTGAGTAACAATGTGGAGTACTTTATAAACCTCTGCTCCTACGCCCCTGATCAGGAAGCATTCAGATCAAATGTGCATCATTTTAATTTTTTTTGTCCTGAACTCATCTTTCCATTCTCTTTTTCGTTCTGCGTAGGCCTGTCTCGTTTTACGCCGGAAAAGTCATTTCTATTCCCTCTTTTTCCAGCAGCTTTTCATCTGATGAAGCAGGTGGTCATGTGTTTACGTGACTTCTCGTTAGCTTGGCCACAGAGGCTCTCATGCAAAGCTCTTGACGACAGGCGCACGGCAACAGGTTCCATGACAACCGCCTCTTCCTCTCAGATGCCATAAGCCCAATCTTCTCAATACACCTCAGTTCTCGAGCGCTTCTGGTTTTGTCTGATTATATTGAGCAATCGCTTGCGTTATTGCTTATAAGAGTATGCGTGTGTGTTGAAGAGCTTTATTGCCTCGCAGGAAAAGTGTGACACGACTAAGAAGGTTTATTACTTCACAGTAGCATGTTGAAATATAAAAAGAACTGTATTTAAAGTGTGGAGGCTGAAGATTGTGGGAAGATTATTCAGTTTTGCCATTTTTCGGATGAAGTTGGAAAGCAGAGCGTTGTGTGAAAGTGGAAATATCCTGAGATGCGTATTCATGCGCACAAACACACTCAGATTCCCTGCTGTCGGCGCTTCTCTTATCTCATTTGTACAGTGTGTTGTCCAGCTGAAGTCCATCTGTGTGGAGAAGCTGATAAACACGGACATCGCTCATCCGTCTCTCTCAGCTCTGAGACCTGAGGCCCATGATGGTCCTCGCGAGACAACCACAACTGACACTTAAATCCTCAAGATGTTTGGATTGTATGAGTAAAAACGGATGTTGCGTACGTGCCAAGTTTCACTTTGGGGTTTTACTGAGCATCATATCACGTTTGCACGACATGTTTTAACTAATAGTGGAAACGTTTTAATATGCATTTTGGCCGTTTATTCACATGATGATGCGTTTTGGGTGCCTGAAAACACACACACAGGTTTCAAAGTGCATGTTTTGGGCCCTATATAATCCGTTTTATATATATTACATTTTTTTGGACTCCGTTTTAATGGTTAATTTACATTTTTTAATAATCAAAAAGCATGTCTAATTATTTGAAATCATGAAACGATACAATTGAGGAATTTATCAAAAGTTTTAAAAAAATTACATATTTTTATTTTCAATTTTTCTGGATTCTATTTTTCTTTTTTCGTACTCCATTTTAATGGTTTAAATTTTTTTTTGTAATCGAAAAGCATGTGTAATTATTTGAAATCATGAAACTTATATAATTTAACAGTTTATTAAAAGTTTAACATTTTTAGAGCCCTATATATATATTTTTTTTCAAGAAACATTTCTGATTATTATCAATTTTGAGCAGATTTTTTTGCACTGTAGATTTTTGTGGAAACCGTGATACATTTTATTTCTCAGGATTCTTTGTTGAATAGAAAGCTCAAAAGAACAGCATTTATTTGAAATAGAATATTTTGTAACATTATACATGCTTTACTGTCACTCTTGATCAATTTAATGTGTCTTTACAGAATTAAAGTACCGGTATTTATTTTTTCAACCCAAAACAATACATTCAGTTAGATTTAAAGATTCGATTTACTTTAAGTTTCAAGTCGCGCTTTTTACAATACAGATTATTTCACAGCATATTTTCCTGTCTACACTTTTCCTGATCATCACAATCTTAAATATTTATTGGACCTATTGCGCAGCCCTGTATTCATTTTCATCTGTGATGTTCTTGAACTGCGATCTCCCCTGTTGTCTTGTGATCCTGTGTCCGGGCGAGCGACGAGTGTGAGTTTCCAGAGATGTGAGGTTTGCTTATTTTCAGTATGTTGCATGAGAAACCCCGTGGGAAGCTGGTGAACCTTCATGCATTTCCTCTTTAATATTTATGCACCTCCAGAATTGCTGAAAATCAGTCCTGTGGCAAATGTGAGATTGTGACAGTGTGTGTGTCTAATATAAGACTTGTGGAATATAGTGGACTATAGAGACTATAATCTCATTTAAAATCACTTTACAATAAGGTTCATTTGTTAACATAAACTAAGAATGCACAATACTTCTTCAGCATTTGTTAATCTAGTTAATATTAATTACAACATTTACTTATACATTATTAAAATCAAAGGTTGTATTAGTTAATGCACTGTAAATTTCCATGGACAAACAATGAACAGCTGTGTTTTTATTAACGAACATTAACAACGATTAATAAATACTGTAACAAATGTATTCCTCATTGTTAGTTGATACTAATGTTTACTAATGAACCTTATTGTAAAGTGTTTCCAATGACTTTACTCCTCATGCAGCATCTTTGCTGTTTCTGGCTGTGTGTAGATCATGAAGAGTGTGTAAATATGCACGTCTCAGCTGAGATGATTTGGGTGTGAAACTAAACGCGTCTCTGTTGCCAGATTTTTGCTTCTTGCGTTGTCATAATCGGCTCAGAAACCTGTGGGCGACACTTCATTAGTTTCAGGGGTTTCGCGAGAAATGTGAACACCCTAAACGAGCTCAGATAATATCATAAGTCCACATGTGAATGCAAAACACATTCACTTTATTTTCACCTCATCGCAAATATATATATTTTTTACAGGTATGTAAACTCACCTAAAGGATTATTAGGAACACCTGTTCAGTTTCTCATTAATGCAATTATATAATCAACCAATCACATGACAGTTGCTTCAATGCATTTAGGGGTGTGGTCCTGGTCAAGACAATCTCCTGAACTCTAAACTGAATGTCAGAATGGGAAAGAAAGGTGATTTAAGCAATTTTGAGCGTGGCATGGTTGTTGGTGCCAGACGGGCCGGTCTGAGTATTTCCCAATCTACTCAGTTACTGGAATTTTCACGCACAACCATTTCTAGGATTTACAAAGAATGGTGTGAAAAGGGAAAAACATCCAGTATGCGGCAGTCCTGTGGGAGAAAATGCCTTGTTGATGCTAGAGGTCAGAGGAGAATGGGCCGACTGATTCAAGCTGATAGAAGAGCAACTTTGACTGAAATAACCACTCGTTACAACCGAGGTATGCAGCAAAGCATTTGTGAAGCCACAACACGCACAACCTTGAGGCGGATGGGCTACAACAGCAGAAGACCCTACCGGGTACCACTCATCTCCACTACAAATAGGAACAAGAGGCTACAATTTGCAAGAGCTCACCAAAATTGGACAGTTGAAGACTGGAAAAATGTTGCCTGGTCTGATGAGTCTCGATTTCTGTTGAGACATTCAGATGCTAGAGTCAGAATTTGGCGTAAACAGAATGAGAACATGGATCCATCATGCCTTGTTACCACTGTGCAGGCTGGTGGTGGTGGTGTAATGGTGTGGGGGATGTTTTCTTGGCACACTTTAGGCCCATTAGTGCCAATTGGGCATCGTTTAAATGCCACGGCCTACCTGAGCATTGTTTCTGACCATGTCCATCCCTTTATGGCCACCATGTACCCATCCTCTGATGGCTACTTCCCGCAGGATAATGCACCATGTCACAAAGCTCGAATCATTTCAAATTGGTTTCTTGAACATGACAATGAGTTCACTGTACTAAAATGGCCCCCACAGTCACCAGATCTCAACCCAATAGAGCATCTTTGGGATGTGGTGGAACGGGAGCTTCGTGCCCTGGATGGGCATCCCACAAATCTCCATCAACTGCAAGATGCTATCCTATCAATATGGGCCAACATTTCTAAAGAATGCTTTCAGCCCCTTGTTGAATCAATGCCATGTAGAATTAAGGCAGTTCTGAAGGTGAAAGGGGGTCAAACACAGTATTAGTATGGTGTTCCTAATAATCCTTTAGGTGAGTGTTTATACAGGTGAAACTCGAAAAATTAGAATATCGTGCAAAAGTTATAATTTTGATGATTATGGCTTACGGCTTATGAAAACCCCAAATTCAAAATCTCAGAAACTTTGAATATTACATGAAATCAATAAAAAAAAGGATTTTAAATGCAGAAATGTCGGCCCTCTGAAAAAGTATAATCCTGCATATGTATATAGGTATATAGATATTCTAATTTATCATGTTTCACCTGTATGTATAATATGATAATATGATAATATATGACCCTGGACCACAAATCCAGTCATAAGTCGCACGGGTATATTTGCGGCAATAGCCAACAATACATTGTATGGGTCAAAATGATTGATTTTTCTTTTATGCCAAAAATCATTAGGATATTTAGTAAAGATCATGATCCATGAAGATATTTAGTGAATTTCCTAACGTAAATATATATATAAAATGTATTTTTGTGAGTGGATGCAGAAAAGTCGTGAACATAATTTTACAAATTTAAAGGGGATTTTCCTCCAATGTTTTGCACCACCACATTTTCAAATAGTTGCATATCAGCCAAATATTGTCATATCTTAACAAATCATACATCAATGGAAAGCTTGTTTATTCAGCTCAATTTAAAACAATTGACCCTCGTAACTGGTTTTGTGGTCCAGGTCACATATCATGAAGTCATGTGATCCGTCACACTGTTCTTCACTGATATTAGAGAACTCTGTATTTTATTTTTTATTGTGGAACAAATTGTGTGCTATACAACAAGTCCTTCAAAGTCGAAGTGTTGTTTCTCACATATTGTGTCTCTGTGGCGGATCTGAATGTGTGAAAGTCAAAGGATCTGTGAAGAGGACAGTCTTCCACACACACTTCACAATCCCACGCTTTGAGCACCGCTGGCTTACGGGGATCCAATTAAACGATAAACACGATAATAACTGACCCAGGAGCAGCAGGGATGCAGAATATACACATCACTGTTCATGAGAGTCTGTCATCATTAACATTATTAACAATGATGAAGGAATCTGAAGTTTGTGGCATGCGGTGTGTGTGAGAGAATATGTGTGTGTGTGTCTGTGTGTGAGTGAGTGTGTGTGTGTGTGTGTGAGTGTGTGTGTCTTTGTGTGTGAGTGAGAGAGTGAGTGAGTGAGTGTGTGTGTGTGTGTGTCTGTGTGTGTCTCTCTCTGTGTGTCTGTGTGAGTGTGTGTGTTTGTGTGTGTGTGAGAGAGAGAGTGTGTGTGTGTGTGTCTGTGTGTGAGAGGGAGTGTGTGTGTCTGTCTGTCTCTCTGTGTGAGTGTGTGAGAGTGAGTGAGTGTGTTTGTCTCTCTCTCTGTGTGAGAGTGAGTGTGTTTGTCTCTCTCTCTGTGTGAGAGTGAGTGTGTTTGTTTGTGTCTCTGTGTGTGTGTGAGAGTGAGTGTGTTTGTCTCTCTCTCTGTGTGAGAGTGAGTGTGTTTGTTTGTGTCTCTGTGTGAGTGTGTGAGAGTGAGTGTGTTTGTCTCTCTCTCTGTGTGAGAGTGAGTGTGTTTGTCTCTCTCTCTGTGTGAGAGTGAGTGTGTTTGTTTGTGTCTCTGTGTGTGTGTGAGAGAGTGTTTGTCTTACTCTTTCTCTCTCTCTGTGAGTGAGTGAGAGTGAGTGTGTATTTATGTGTGTGTGTCTCTCTCTGTGTGTGTGTGTGTCTCTGTGTGTGTGTGTGTCTCTGTGTGTGTGTGTGTGTGAGAGAGAGTGTGTATGTGTGTGTGAGTGTGTGAGTTTGTGTGTCTCTCTGTGTGTGTGTGTGTGTGAGAGAGTGTGTCTGTGTGTCTCTCTGTGTGACAGTGAGTGTGTTTGTCTCTCTCTCTGTGTGAGTGTGTGAGAGTGAGTGTGTTTGTTTGTGTGTCTGTGTGTGTGTGAGAGTGCTTGTCTCTCTCTTTCTCTCTCTCTGTGAGTGAGTGAGTGAGTGAGTGAGTGAGAGTGAGTGTGTGTTTATGTGTGTTTATGTGTGTGTGTGTGTGTATGAAGCCTCATTAGTTGGTGGCCGCTCTCGCACATTAAGGCCAGTGTGAGCTCAGGAAGTGTGGAATGTTCAAGCGTTAATCAGTAACACATCTGAGTGTGTATCGGCAGTGCACTAATTAACCAGCGAATGAGTTTGTTGAGCCGCGCACAACCTTCCTGTGACTGTCAGTGTGTTTCTGTGTTCTTCTTTCATAGTCAAGTATGGAAGAGAAAAAATAAACTGCTACTACAGCTTTTTTTCTTTTTAAGTGTAAAAAAAAATAAAATAAATAAATAAAAATATATATATATATAGTAATAATATTACTGGTGAAAAGTTTGTAATAGAAAAAAAATTACATTTATTTATTGTAATAAAAACAGTAATGTTATTACAATTTAAAATATCAGTTTTCCATGTGGTTTATGTTTTGTAAAGTGTTATTTATTCCTGTGATCAAAGCATTTCTCCATTCCTCCAGTCTTCAAATCATTCTAATATGCTTATTATTATTATTATTGATGCTCAATTACTATTAATGATTCTTATTATAATCAATGTTGAAACGGTGATATTTTTTTCAGGATTCTTCGATCAATAGGAAGTTCAAAAGAACAGCATTTAAAATATAATCTTTTGTAACATTAGAAATGTCTTCACTGTCACATTTTATTTAATGCATCTTTTCTGAATAAAAGTATTTATTTTTTCTTACTTTGTGTTTCTACAACAACAACAACAACAAAAAAAGCAGCAAAAACATTGTTTTCAACTTTACATCACAATAATAAATTACTTTTGTAAAATATATTCACATATAAAACACATTATTTTAGAATAATATTTCACAATATTACTGATTTGACTATTTTCTTTTTAAATCATTTAAATGCAGCTTTTATGAGACTTCTTTCCATAACATCTTAATTTTTCTGTCTCAGATTTCACTGAATATGCTCTCACCGGTTGTTGGGTTTACACACTAATGAATAATGTATTAAAGTATTGGAGTGTGTTATCTATATTCTGGATGTGTAGTCGTGTGTGTTCACAGAAGCTCGTTTCCTGAGGAAAGACTGCAGAATGTCTTAGTTAATGATAAACAGCCGTCCACCCATGATTGACACGCTCTTCATTTACCATGAAGATTGACATGGTCACACACACACACACACACACACACACACACACACACACACACACACGCTTACTTACTTAATGCATCGCCCACATCACTGTGGCTTTGGCACAGATGAGGAGTTTCTGATTTACACCTGTGTAATCTCATCTTTCTAGTAAAGCAAGTGTTTAGCATACTGTGGATCCCCACGGGAGGAATTCCTCTGACACGCATTTGTTGTGAGTGAAGAAATTAAATCTTATTGTTAAGTGATGAACATGGTATCAGGAAAAGTGAGCAAAAAAATTGGTTTAAAATAAAATCGAATCTACTAATTTGGCCTGATGTGGAGTTATCTTCTAGTCATTGATTAGTATATTCTGTCTTGATAATCTATAAATCGTGTTCCGGAGGCGGGGTTTATGTAAATTTTAGGGTTAGTGATGTCACTAACCCGGGAGGAAGCTCGTGTAGTCTCTACCAGTCGTTTGTTGTAGTCCTTAAAAAGCCATTTCTGTAAAAGAAAATATCTCCCTTTGCTTTGAACTTTGAGTGTTGTAACTTTTGCAGATGTTGTTTATGCTCAAACAGCAACATTACACACTAACTAAAGCCAGAAGAGCGAAATCATAATCAAACACCCCTTTAAATACATCCGTTTTTACAGTCCACACTAAACGCCAAAACGGCGTTTTCAAATGCATCCACTTTGGAGAGTTTTCAAAAAGCTTAGTTTTCATTAATAAAAACGCGTCTCAGTGTGGACGAAAGGACAAACCGGAGAGAAAAAGATGCGTTTTTGAACGAAAACGTATTAGTGTGGACAAGGCCTCAGTCAATTGCAAATGCTTGCATGGCGCTCCTGTTCTGTGAAAAACACGGGGCAGTTGTTTAGTGTCACGGCCGGCTCCGAGCTCCTTAAGGGAGGCAACCAGAACAAAAGCCAGTCAAAGAGTCTTTATTAACAATAAAGAATAATCAACGCAAACACATAAAACAAACACAGGCCTGCGAAACAAAACTTCCCAAACTAAACTAATACATAAAGCAAAACAGCAACCCAAAATACCAGAAAAAGAGAGGGTAACCCGTAAAGCCCCCCAAAAGTCAGAGAACCATTACCTTTTATAATCCTCTGCAGGTGTTTCACATTAATTACCTCAGTAGGACGGCACGTCACATTAGACACGTCTTTTTTCTTAGGCAGGGAATGTCATTGGGTTACGGGGCGAGATTTCAGAAAAACAATCATGTTAGTTTTGAGTGTGCTGTTAGTTTGAGTTTTGAGTGTGTGTGTGTGTGGGACGCCTGCGTGTGCTTTGATGCCATCAGAACGACATTCGTTTTACAGCAAAGTAACTGGCAGCACTTGAATAACTCGACAACCCGGGACAGTGTTTCCCTGTTCACGCAGGCTTTTGTCAGTCGGATGCAGGGAGCGGAAAAACCCTCAAACTCTATTGTGAAAGCAGATCTGAATCTCTCCATATATGATTGTACGCTGACTGTTGTGGCTCAACGAGTGTGCAGGTAAAACACTGTAGACGTGTGTTTTCAGACCGTGTTCAGTGTGTGTGGATGATTTAGCCGTAGGTCTGACGAGGTCAAACTAATTGTTTAAATGTCTCATTGTTTAAATGAGCATTATAATAGCTCAAGATGTGCTGAATGTTTACTTTATCCCACTCTGTTTTTATATTCATTTCTGGATTTAATTGTGCACTTTGATTTAATCCAATTAGATTTAATATTTTAATTTGCAGGTTGATCCTTAAATAGATGCAAGTCAAATTAAAAGTATAAATTATAACTATTTATTATTATTATGCATTTCATGTCAATAAGAAATGCATTTTGTAATTTGATTTATTCTGTGTTAAACTATATTCAAGTCAAGTTTGTATAGCGCTTTTCACAAGACAGGGTTTCAAAGCAGATTTACTGAAATTCATGATTTGAATGTTTATAATACCTTAATATCTTCTATTGTAGCATTTATCAGATTAGAGCTGGGCGATACTATAGTTTACGTTTGGCGACGATATAAACAATCATAGAGCTGAGATTTGCTATATAGTATGTATGGCTTTACATGAGCATACTGTATGTTTACTTATATTATATAAAAACACTACCGGTCAAAAGTTTTAGATCAGTAAGATTTTTTATGTTTTTAAATGAAGTCTCTTCTGCTCACCAAGGCTGCAATTATTTGATAAAAAAAAAAAGAAAAAAAAGTAATATTGTGAAATATTATTACAATTTAAAACAGCGGTTTTCTTTGTGAATATATAGTGAAGTGTAATTTATTCCTGTGATCAAAGCTGAATTTTCATCATCATATATATTACATACTCATATATCAACTTTATATTAAGAGCTGGGCGTTAATATTGTTACTTTTTGCAATTAAATAAATCAGGCTGTTGAGATAGAAATCTAGAGTAGGCTTGAGAATCTATATAATAAATCTTAATATTCAGATAATATTTTACAAAAAGGTCCAATGTCCTTTTGAGATCGAGTCATTTGCATGGTTTCTCCAGCAGATCTGCTTGTGCTGTATTTACTGTAAATGTGAGTTTGGGCTTGTGATGTCAAATTGTTTTAAATAAATGCATTTTGACATCCCATTGAGTTATCGGAATTGCAAATGCTTAATAAATGTTGATGTATTGCTGACTTTCCCATTGTGCCATATTGATGATTTTTATGCATTTTTTTGCATACATTTCTTTGCAAATATCTGTGTATGCAATGCATGTCTGTATTCCTCTTTTCAATGAAATGACATGATGAAATTAAATTTGAATATCAGTCATCGATCTTGTGTCTCTCCCCCCCGATGTCTTCATCGCTCATAGTTAGGACGGTGACAGCGGTTGCGTGTGTTAGAGAGGGAAGTGCACTCTTTCTTGACTTATTGGACACGACTAAGATCAACGAATCTCTTTTCACACGCTGCAATCTTCTGTGTGCTTGTTTTAATGTCTTGAGTTATGCCCGTTTCACACATACTCATGTATATTACTATACATTCTCACATACTTTTTGATGTGATGCAAACGCTGCATTAAAGTGACAGTGTATAGTTCGTGGTCAAAATCAACACACATTGACATGAAAATGTAGTAATTTCATCATAAATGCATTTAAATTAAATTAGAAAGATGACTGTAGACAAGAATTGTAGTATTTAATTAAATGCATGTATGGTGAGATTACTAAATTGTATTTAATTAAATAAAATTGAGTAATCTCACCATAAATGCATTTAATTAAATACTGGTGTTCTTTTCTACAGTCATCCTTTTACTTTAAGTAAAAAGCAAGGAAATTACAATTTACTTAAACAAGGCGACTAATGAACGACACTCGTCTCATTCGTGGAGGTGGACAAAAAGTTATTTGTGACATGCAAGATTTATTGTGAAAAGGTATGAGTCTGCTGTTTTTGTCAATTTTAAGTTTTAATTTAAAATGTTTGCAATTTTAATATAAGTACATGATTAAATATGTTACCACTTGCTTGAGCAACTTAATATATAATCTTATAGAAGTAATGCATTAAATAATACGATGTTTAAAGTGTGTTTTAACGTGAATACGTCTATTAAAGAGTGTATATGTGTACAAGAGAATCGCACCGGTGACAACTTTTTAAAAAAAAATAAAAGTTGCTGATAACTTCTGGATTTGAAATACAAATAGTGAGTAAATGTATACGTCTTAGTTCGATGTACCTTCTCTCTCTTCGGCCAAATACAATTGTTACAATCTTTATGTGTCCAAAAATTGTAACATAACGCTGTAAAATCACGAGCCAATTTGGCATGTTAGTTATTATGTTTCTCACTTTGCTGGGGAAGTTTGTGTATGCCAAATCTGTGCAGACTTAGGCAAGGCAAGTTTATTTATATTGTATACATTTCATACACTATGGCAATTCAAAGTGCTTTACAAAAGAATAAAAATAATCACAAAATAAAAGCTAGGAAAATTAAAAGTCATTCATAATGCTTTACATAGAAAGGAATTAAAATACCACACTATGGTAATTCAAAGTGCTTTGCATACAAAAATAAGCACAAAGTAAAAGCAAGGGAAATTAAAACGGTTATAAAAGGAATTAAAAGAGATTAATTATACAGTTATAAAATGAATTAGAATAAAATGAATTAGAGTAAAATTAATTAAAAGTTTCAACTCGTGAGTCTTTATGATATATTAAAGCGTATTGTGCAGAATCTGCTCATATCTGGCTTGAACACACACGTCACTACGCAACAAATAACGGCGCTTGTTCATTTGCATTGAAGCAAAAGTGAAGATTAAAAAGCATTTGGTTAACAGAAAAAACATTGCTATTTTCCAACATCGAGAACTGTATTGATCTGTCCACCTAAATACATGTTTGGTGAAGAGGATGAAAGAGGAAGAGAGGAGATGCTGGATGGATGACAGGATTTAGTTTGAATAAGAAATTCATGTATGAAATCCAACGTATTTAATCTGGTTTATTTCTTATTTTTCTTGCTTTCTTATTTTTGGCTAGTAGAAAAGCTCTGAATGGCCGGTCACTTAAAAACGGTTGAGTGAAAAAGTTCATTTCAACTTGGATTCTTGCATTGTCAATACAAGAGCTTAGCCAAAAATGATGCACCTCTTCATGGAAATAAATGTTGTAATGTTATTTTTTATCAAGACGATCATCAATGTTTGCTCAAGAGTCCAGCACTCTGTAAAGTCTCCTCCAGCACACCCCAAACACTTTCAATGAGTGGACTTTATTATTCCTCATTCTCCCTCACAACCATTCTTTCACAATCTGAGCCTGATGAATTTTGACATTGAAGAAACTGTTGGCAAACATTTAACATGCTAACATAATAATAACTC
Organism: Semotilus atromaculatus; assembly: GCA_031834385.1. Classification (NCBI taxonomy): domain Eukaryota; kingdom Metazoa; phylum Chordata; class Actinopteri; order Cypriniformes; family Leuciscidae; genus Semotilus; species Semotilus atromaculatus. Next base: position 2,652,584 of record JAULUF010000014.1, read on the forward strand.
CAATCATAGACTTTTAAGCATTTGCCTGTTTGAATCCAAACGGCAACTTTTTTTTTTTGGCCAGGCATTTTTTTTTATATATCAATATTGGTATTAACTCTTTCGGCTTTTGTGTTTTCACTTTTATACGGTAGGGGGCGCTATTACATATATTCTGAAAGAGTACTGAATCTCCTGATCAAAACACGTGACGAAGAAGAAGCAGAAATAAGCGATATCATATGTAAGCAGATGCATACAATAACTCAAACACCATATGAATCAAAACTGCCTTATGTTGCTCTGTTCTTTCTTTTGATATATTACATGTTCAGATATTCATACAACAAAGCATTCTGGGCATTAAAACAAAGCATTTCATTCCATGAAACTTTAGTGAAAATTATCAAAAATGCTAGTGGGGAAAAATTCAATGAATACATATTCAGAATTGAACTGCAATACAGCTCTACAGAACACAATAGTGTAATTTATTCAGTTTAAGCCAGTTCAGTGTTGATTCAATAGTTCAATTACAACACATTATTATTATATATATTAAAAAAATCTGTTTTTGCATAGTTCTATAAATTAAACATTTGATATATATATATTTATATATATAAATAAATAAATGTAAAATAAATGTCTCTTGAGTATTTATTATATTCTAAATTTAAATTCTGATTTAAACATTTGAAATGGTAAAACACACATTAGTAGTTGTGATGCCTAAAATCACTTGTAGCATTTAAAACGATTGATTTTAGTTTTTTAATTGTTTTATTTACTTTAACAATATAGTATTAAATTGAAATACCTGACATTTAATTGGTTATTGACCATAATATGAAAATAATGATCGTCTTTGATATAAGCCAGAATTTTAATATCAGGGCATTCCTATTTAAAGCAGTAACTTTGTTTTGAACCCATATGACTCCTTTTTTGAAGAATTTCTTGGCTTTGCTCTTCGCATATAATGAAAGTCAATGGGGACTGGGTCTGTCACGCTCCCAAATGGTACCAGTATATCCACATACCAGTCCATACACCCTGTGCATTATATTTCCCAAGTCATTTGATTACTTTATGTGACGAACAAACTGAAATTTAAGTTGTTATTAATTGAAAATATGAAGTTTTTGGTGGCGAACGGCTTTGATGCTCCAGATTTAGGCTTTGTCTATTTCAGAGCTTTGACAAAAATGACAGAATAAAATTTTTCGGTGAGCTGCCCTTTTAAATAGTCTTTAACATGCATTTGTTCGAATAAATCGTGGGTTTTGGAACTGACATGTCGTGCGGTGATAAATGCATGCACATTTGCATATCTTCTAAACTCTTTTCTGTCGCCGCAGGAGTGGCGAGACCCTTCCGGCCCTCCAACATAAATCCTAATACACACGTCTCCATCAGAGGGCTATAAATATCTTCAGGAGAGTGGGAAAGTGGGGGAAAATGAGCAGCTTCCGTGCAGCTTTGCCTCGAGCATCGCCAGCGTGCATGTCTGAGCCAGCACTGCGTTAGCTGATAATTTCCATGCATTGATCAGTTCTTGACGTGCATGTTTGACTGTCTTTGACATGTTGTTTCCTTATGTTCTCTGTGCCGGGGGTTATATCAGCAGTGTAACTCAAGGGCTCGTGGACCAGAGCCAGTGCCAGACCTCAGACTGACTCATACGGGCACAGGGGAGCTTCACTGAAGGCATGGCTTTTTATCCTGATGCTCATACTTGAGGACTCGAGAGGATCTGTCCTGCAATGCTGTGCTTCTTCATGCCTTATTTCAGTCAAGTCAAGTCATCTTCATTTATATAGCGCTTTTAACAATGTAGATTGTTTCAAAGCAGCTTTACAGAGATAAACATATAATTTAAGGTAACAGAGATTGTTTTGGCTTTATAGCGGTTCTTGGAATAATTTTATTTTCCAGCTAAAGTTAGTTTTGATTGATTCACTTCCATCGAAATGATCATTTGTTATTAAATTAAGGGCCGCTAAGTAGACGGCGTTCTCTATAAAGAGACTTAAAACTGAACCTGTGATAAACGCTGATGGCGTTCACATGCGCATTAAGAATTGATTCTATGGTTATGTGCGTTTAAATATGTGTAATTCCCTACAAACCATGCCTAAACAAACTACTTGTCTTGCCTATAAATTTTGATACAGAATTTTATTTTATCACTTCAGGGTGCGTACGTGAACCGAATTTCCCCACAAAGCTTTATCTGTAGAGTGGGAAAGGGATCCTCCATAGGGAGAGGCTAGTTGGCACTTGTCAATTGTCATCGGGTCCAGGCGAAGCTCCTCGTCAGATCTGGATACGGCCTGGATCCGGCAGGCTGCGGGAAAACCTTGGGATAAACAAAGACACTAAAATTAGACGTAGACGCCATTCTTTGTATGATGTAACAAGTACATCATGATTTAAGGGAAGAGTTCCCGGTTCCGGCTGACCTAATCTATGCAGCCTAACATTGAATTATAGAAGTCGATAATGTATTATGTGAATGCTAGGTCAAAGAGATGTGTCTTTAGTCTAGCTTTGAGCTGACAGAGTGTGTCTGCTTCCCGAACAATGGTAGGAAGACTGTTCCAATGTTTTGGTGCTAAATAGGAAAAGGATCTACCGCCAGCAGTCGATTTTTTTTATTTTTTATTTTATTGGTTCAAAGTTTCATTAGGTTTTGAAGAAATATAGAGCTGAGTATCATCGGCATAACAGTGAAAACTAATGCTATGTTTCCTAATGATATCTCCTAATGGTAGCATGCACAGCAGCAGCGGTCCTAGTACTGAGCCTTGTGGTACGCCATACTGAACTTGTGATCGATAAGACATCTCTTCATTTCCTGCTACAAACTGATAACGGTCAGATAAGTATGATTTAAACCATGCTAGTGCAATTCCACTAATGCCAACATAGTTTTCTAGTCTATTTAAAAGAATGTTGTGGTCAATGGTGTCAAATGCAGCACTAAGATCAAGTAACACTAATAGAGAGATACAACCACGATCGGATGATCAGAGCAAATCATTTGTAACTCTAATGAGAGCTGTCTCGGTACTATGGTACAGTCTAAATCTGGACTGAAACTCCTCACAGATATAATTTCTTTCAAAAAAGGAACACTGTTGTGAGGATTGTGGGTTTGTGGACAGTAAACAGAATTAGTTTTTCACACATGGTCCCACTTTCTTGGCTTTTTCAAGCAAAGAACCAGAGCGGAAAACGAGTCATTTGAATGATCTAGATTTGGCATTTTTTAAAATATTATTCTGTGGGAATTCTAGCATTTTCCCAAGTCAGACCATACATTTATTTCTATAGTGCTTTGTCTATTACTGTGAAGCATCTTTGTAACAATCTGTATTGTATAGTGTTAACGTTGCACAATTGATCAATTATGAAACAAATTCAATTTCAGCTATAAATCAGCTCTTCAACTCAATAACAGTGTCAATGTTGCAAAGTTAATCAATTATGAAACTAATTTAATTCAGCAGACAATAGTGTCATTATTCAGTTTAGATCAAGTTTTGTCAGTGCAGACAAATCAATATTATTACTGAATATTTTATACCCCAACTTTTAAACTTGAGTGGGCCTTTATGAAATGGTTTTGACTTAAATTCTGCTCACTAATTACTCCATCACTAATTAATTCATGACTCTTTTATTTTAGATAGCTTTTGCTCATGTTTACCACATTGTTTACACTAGTTTTGCATCGGCTGATGTGTGCGATTGTGAAAATCCCATATCACTGTACGAGCTATTTTATACTGTGGTATACATACAGTGAAGAAAATAAGTATTTGAACACACTGCTATTTTGCAAGTTCTCCCACTTAGAAATCATGGAGGGGTCTGAAATTGTCATCGTAGGTGCATGTCCACTGTGAGAGACATAATCTAAAAAAAAAAAAAAAAAAGAAATCACAATGTATGATTTTTAAACTATTTATTTGTAAGATACAGCTGCAAATAAGTATTTGAACACCTGAGAAAATCAATGTTAATATTTGGTACAGTAGCCTTTGTTTGCAATTACAGAGGTCAAACGTTTCCTGTAGTTTTTCACCAGGTTTGCACACACTGCAGGAGGGATTTTGGCCCACTCCTCCACACAGATCTTCTCTAGATCAGTCAGGTTTCTGGGCTGTCGCTGAGAAACACGGAGTTTGAGCTCCCTCCAAAGATTCTCTATTGGGTTTAGGTCTGGAGACTGGCTAGGCCACGCCAGAACCTTGATATGCTTCTTAAAGAGCCACTCCTTGGTTATCCTGGCTGTGTGCTTCGGGTCATTTTCATGTTGGAAGACCCAGCCTCGACCCATCTTCAATGCTCTAACTGAGGGAAGGAGGTTGTTCCCCAAAATCTCGCAATACATGGCCCCGGTCATCCTCTCCTTAATACAGTGCAGTCGCCCTGTCCCATGTGCAGAAAAACACCCCCAAAGCATGATGCTACCACCCCCATGCTTCACAGTAGGGATGGTGTTCTTGGGATGGTACTCATTATTCTTCTTCCTCCAAACACGGTTAGTGGAATTATGACCAAAAAGTTCTATTTTGGTCTCATCTGACCACATGACTTTCTCCCATGACTCCTCTGGATCATCCAAATGGTCATTGGCAAACTTAAGACGGGCCTTGACATGTGCTGGTTTAAGCAGGGGAACCTTCCGTGCCATGCATGATTTCAAACCATGACGTCTTAGTGTATTACCAACAGTAACCTTGGAAACGGTGGTCCCAGCTCTTTTCAGGTCATTGACCAGCTCCTCCCGTGTAGTTCTGGGCTGATTTCTCACCTTTCTTAGGATCATTGAGACCCCACGAGGTGAGATCTTGCATGGAGCCCCAGTCCGAGGGAGATTGACAGTCATGTTTAGCTTCTTCCATTTTCTAATGATTGCTCCAACAGTGGACCTTTTTTCACCAAGCTGCTTGGCAATTTCCCCGTAGCCCTTTCCAGCCTTGTGGAGGTGTCTCTAGTGTCTTTGGACAGCTCTTTGGTCTTGGCCATGTTAGTAGTTGGATTCTTACTGATTGTATGGGGTGGACAGGGGTCTTTATGCAGCTAACGACCTCAAACAGGAGCATCTAATTTAGGATAATAAATGGAGTGGAGGTGGACATTTTAAAGGCAGACTAACAGGTCTTTGAGGGTCAGAATTCTAGCTGATAGACAGGTGTTCAAATACTTATTTGCAGCTGTATCTTACAAATAAATAGTTAAAAAATCATACATTGTGATTTCTGGATTTTTTTTTGTTGATTATGTCTCTCACAGTGGACATGCACCTACGATGACAATTTCAGACCCCTCCATGATTTCTAAGTGGGAGAACTTGCAAAATAGCAGGGTGTTCAAATACGTATTTTCTTCACTGTATATCGCAATAGTTGTTTTTTCTTCTTCAGTAAATTACAAAATTGTCTATATATTAAAGAAATATGGTAATTTTTGTTATAGAATAGTTTAGTGAATTAAATACTTGAGATATATGGAAATACATTTACAATAAGAGTAGCATGTGTATGTGTGTATGTAGTATTATCATGCTGCACTCATACTTATTCTTCAGTTTTTATATTTTCTTGCAGACAAATGAGCGTCTAAACACTAATTAATAAACTATGCAACTTATTAAAAAATGCAATTATTAAAAATCTAAACAAAATATTCACAAAGAAACATAAAACACTATAAAAATAAATGAATACATAAACTATAAAAGTATATACCTAAATTATTTGAGCAAAACCTAAATTTGTTTTGGTAAGTTAACAAAAAAGTGTAATTTGTTGAATGCCATTTGATTGATAATAATTAAAAAAAAGTGGTAAAAAAAACCCCTGCAACCTCACATCTATATTAGTATCAGGTTCTAACATTCTATATTAATAATCAAAATAATGATGTTGCTGGGCAACCATAATCAGCATTAAACTCATGGTGATAACAAGCACAACTTGCACAACACAACTTGTTAACAACTCTAGTTGTTCCCTATTGTTGTATATTTGAGTGAAACGCTTGTGGAACAAGAACAAATGTGGGCGGGGCTTGATTTTGTCTGTTAGGAATTGATTGGATGGTTGTGGTTTGCTATTGGTGGATCTCATGTGATTGACAGGTTGCCCCGCCCACATCATCAGAGAAGAGATGCTGCAAGAGGAAGTTGTTGATGAGGCTGTGAATAATAATAAAAAAAGATGTGCTTGGATAAATACGGAAATATTCCATAAACAAATAGGAATTTATCATTTTGATTTCATGGTGACTTTAAAATATCTTTGCCTTTACAACGTTCTTGCTCGGCACATTCGTACTTCTTCAGTCATTCGGTGAGGCTGATGCCTGGGATTAATAACAGTTTTCCCGGTTGATCGCTATATAAATGACTGATGATCGGTCGTTACTCTGTTTTCTCCTCAAATAAACACAGGCTTGATGGAGTGCTCTATTTCATGCTATTAGTCACCTCAGGTCAGAGGTCAAGCTGATCTCAAACGCCATTGGCTGCGGCTCATTTAACAGCATTCATGTGTGTAGTGAACTCAATCATGCTTCTGTGATATGAAACATTAGCCGCGGGTCTGCTTGACCCAATCTCACCCCGTTTATTTGACACAATAAGTTTGTGGGACTCATCAGATGCCTATGGTTGTGTAAACATCATCTGCTGTCCCCTGGAGCTCCAATCCTGCCCGGTGTCTTTCAGTTTCTGCCCTTCTGGAATTGAAACACAATGTTGCGTGTTAAAGGACAAAAGTGATCTATCTATCAATCCATCTGTCCGTCCGTATATATATATTGGGGTTGTCAAGTGATTTAAAATGTTTTAATTTAATTAATTACATGATATAATTAATCTAATTATAAGCACACATCAACCTTTCACACATAAACTTTTAGGGCCCTATCTTGCACCCGGCGCAAATGACTTTGTTCACTGACGCATGTATCATTCCTATTTTGCACCCGCGCAAAGCGGACTTTTCCCTCCACAGACGCACGTCTGTAAACTAGGAAATGAACTTGCGCTCCCTGGGCGGGTCGGCGCAAAAAAGGAGGCGTGTTCCGGCGCAAACAATCCCTGGTGCTATTTTGCAGTTCCAGAAAACAATTGCGCCACTGACCAGAAAAAACCTCGTCTAAAGTCAGTGGCGCGTTGTGCAGTGTTCATAATGCTATTTTAAGCGCGCATACACTTTGATTCTCTCATCAAGCAGTTTTTATTTTTGCAAATCATACATTGTAACAAGGAAAAATATTAACACATGAGGGAAATCATTGTGGTGTCCACGAAGGCCTAAATCTAGCTTACACATTTACCCAAATCTTTCAGGCTAATTATAGTAATGACGGATCAGACCTGTTTGCCCAATAGTGGCAAGACACATATGTATATAAGGACATATGACAAATTAGTTTGTCCGTCAAGAACCAGAAAAAAAAAAAAAATCTGAAGGCTGTGAAATCACCTGTGTGAGCCGCTCCTGGCACGCGCCTGGTAAATCCGCCATAATAATAACAATCCGCCATGCAACATGCGCACCTGCTCTTAAAGGGTATGTTGGATGACGCTCTGATTGGTTTATTTCACGTTACGCCCAAACCACACCTATGAATAATGAAGCTACTTCAGACCAACCCCTTTTAAACTTGCGTCGGGCGCAAGAGTCATTTATCCCGCCGGGAAAATAGCAACAGCGCCCAAGACCCGCAAACCACAAAGTTACTTGCGCTTGATACTTGAGAGAGCCTTAAAATAGGGCTCTTAGGCTTCAACAGCCATGTTGGTGAGTAAATGATGGCAGAAGTTTCATTTTTGGGTCAACTATACCCTTTAATGTTTTGTTTATATGGAGTCATGTATTATTTTAATGAAAGTATGCTCTAAATATTGAGTCATTCATTGGTTTAAACGGCTGATTCATTCAGGAATGAAGCAAATGGCTCTCTTTATGAATGAGTCATTGAATCATTGGTTCAACCGATTGATTCACTCAAAACTTGGATTCATTCAGAAACGAAGCACAGTAAATATTACTGTATGGGTAATATTTTCATTGTCAAAATTGAGCAAAAGCACAATATTGTGTCAAAAAACAATATTAACTTCTTATTTATTGAATTGTTGAAAAAAAAAATCAATATCACGTTTGCACTTATGCTATTAAGGACAAAAACAGCACTAGTGTGATATTGTGCTCGTTACTCATGTGATATTGCTATATTATACTCTATCATGATATAAATATGAGACAAAACTCATACAGGGACATGTATGCCCTGATATCTTGAATTTTAGGGACGTATAACTGCATTTTATAGCTGTTGGCCGGCTTCATGTTTATCACCAATCAACTTTATGAAATGTTGAGGTGCGTGTTAAATGCATTATAAATTTGAATGCGTTATTTTTCCCCATAACAAATTAATTAAGTTAACTCATATCTACAGCCCTGAAAAAAGAAAGAAAGAAAAAAAAAAAATATATATATATAGGCCCTATATAAATTATATATTTACTAATTTATTAATTTACAATTTACATTTTATAATTAATCTATTTAATGTATATAATTAATTATATTACTTCATTGCATATATTGATCTTCTGCAGAAAGTGAACAAAAGATCTTGACAGAGCAGCAGCACAAAACATGATTGGACACTAAAATCCTGTTTGTTTTATTCTCAGGCGCATATATTTACATATTTTCATAACAGTCAGGACAATGTTGCTGTGGGGCTTGATCCGATGTGAATCCCATAATTGTCTCTCTCCATTATTATTTCTGTCTTTTGAATGCCACCTATTCAAATCGGTGCTGAATAACATTGCAGTGACCAGCGTCTGCCAAGACCCTTAGCCAGTGCTTTCAACCAGATGTTGTAATACTGATGATTCACAAACCTGTGCTGGCGTTCCTGAATATATTTGCATGAAAATGCCACCATGGAGGCATATAAAGGTGAGCTTTTGTGTTTTTTAATAACCGCTGTATGATTCGCTTTGTGGCCAGATTTCCTCTTTTTTTCTTGATTTGAACAAGACGTCCATCAGGACTCCGTTGCACTCGCTCATACAGCAACTCTAAATTGCACCAGTTAGAAGGAAATTGTCCTGATTCTCTCCCTGTTTTGAGCTGATAGCCTTTACCTTGTGTTGAGGAGTCCATCAAAAAGCTTTTTTTGAAACGACACATGATGTACTCTTGAGATGTGGTTGGTTTCTGGAGTAGTTTGTCTGGCACTATTTAGATTTTTGTATCCTTATGACCATCTTAATGTGGAAAGGTCAGGCAGGTCTATGGGAAAGACACATATTGCAGCGATATTTAATATTCTGTCTGATATAATATAATGTCAGAAAGCTGAGGTAAGATCCCTTTTTAATCCCTTTAATTTCCTCTTGATTTTCACATACATAGATAGATAGATGGATAGATAGATAGATAGATGATGGATGGATGGATGGATGGTTAGATAGATAGGTGGATAGATGGATAGATAATATATAGATGATGGATGGATGGATGGATGAATGGATAGATAGATGGATAGATGGATAGATATATAGATGATGGATGGATGGATGGATGGATGATGGATGGATAGATGGATAGATATATAGATGATGGATGGATGGATGGATGGATGGATGATGGATGGATAGATGGATAGATATATAGATGATGGATGGATGGATGGATGGATGGATGGATGGATAGATAGATGATGGATGATGGATGGATAGATAGATAGATAGATAGATGATGGATGGATGGATGGATGGATAGATGATGGATGATGGATGGATGGATGGATGGATGGATGGATGGATGGATAGATAGATGATGGATGCTGGATGGATAGATAGATAGATAGATGATGGATGGATGGATGGATGGATGGATGGATGGATAGATGATGGATGATGGATGGATAGATAGATAGATAGATAGATAGATAGATAGATAGATAGATAGATGATGGATGGATGGATGGATGGATAGATAGATGATGGATGCTGGATGGATAGATAGATAGATAGATGATGGATGGATGGATGGATGGATGGATGGATGGATAGATGATGGATGATGGATGGATAGATAGATAGATAGATAGATAGATAGATAGATAGATAGATAGATAGATAGATAGATGATGGATGGATGGATGGATGGATGGATGGATAGATAGATAGATGATGGATGATGGATGGATAGATAGATAGATAGATAGATAGATAGATGATGGATGGATGGATGGATAGATAGATGATGGATGGATGGATGGATGGATAGATGATGGATGGATGGATGGATGGATGGATGATGGATGATGGATAGATAGATGATGGATGGATGGATAGATGATGGATGGATGGATGGATGGATGATGGATGATGGATGATGGATGGATGGATGGATAGATAGATGATGGATGATGGATGGATAGATAGATAGATAGATAGATGATGGATGGATGGATGGATGGATGGATAGATAGATGATGGATGGATGGATGGATGATGGATGATGGATGGATAGATGGATAGATAGATGATGGATGGATGGATGGATGGATGGATGGATGGATGATGGATGGATGATGGATGGATGGATGGATGGATGGATGGATATATATATATATATATATATATATATATATATATATATATATATATATATATATATATATATATATATACACTCACCGGCCACTTTATTAGGTACACCTGTCCAACTGCTCCTTAACACTTAATTTCTAAGCAGCCAATCACATGGCGGCAACTCAGTGCATTTAGGCATGTAGACATGGTCAAGACAATCTCCTGCAGTTCAAACCGAGCATCAGTATGGGGAAGAAAGGTGATTTGAGTGACTTTGAACGTGGCATGATTGTTGGTGCCAGAAGGGCTGGTCTGAGTATTTCAGAAACTGCTAATCTACTGGGATTTTCACACACAACCATCTCTAGGGTTTACAGAGAATGGTCCGAAAAAGAAAAAACATCCAGTGAGCGGCAGTTCTGTGGGCGGAAATGCCTTGTTGATGCCAGAGGTCAGAGGAGAATGGCCAGACTGGTTCGAGCTGATAGAAGGGCAACAGTGACTCAAATAACCACCCGTTACAACCAAGGTGGGCAGAAGAGCATCTCTGAACGCACAGTACGTCGAACTTTGAGGCAGATGGGCTACAGCAGCAGAAGACCACACCGGGTGCCACTCCTTTCAGCTAAGAACAGGAAACTGAGGCTACAATTTGCACAAGCTCATCGAAATTGGACAATAGAAGATTGGAAAAACGTTGCCTGGTCTGATGAGTCTCGATTTCTGCTGCGACATTCGGATGGTAGGGTCAGAATTTGGCGTCTACAACATGAAAGCATGGATCCATCCTGCCTTGTATCAACGGTTCAGGCTGGTGATGGTGGTGTCATGGTGTGGGGAATATTTTCTTGGCACTCTTTGGGCCCCTTGGTACCAATTGAGCATCGTTGCAACGCCACAGCCTACCTGAGTATTGTTGCTGACCATGTCCATCCCTTTATGACCACAATGTACCCAACTTCTGATGGCTACTTTCAGCAGGATAATGCGCCATGTCATAAAGCTGGAATCATCTCAGACTGGTTTCTTGAACATGACAATGAGTTCGCTGTACTCAAATGGCCTCCACAGTCACCAGATCTCAATCCAATAGAGCATCTTTGGGATGTGGTGGAACGGGAGATTCGCATCATGGATGTGCAGCCGACAAATCTGCAGCAACTGTGTGATGCCATCATGTCAATATGGACCAAACTCCCTGAGGAATGCTTCCAGCACCTTGTTGAATCTATGCCACGAAGAATTGAGGCAGTTCTGAAGGCAAAAGGGGGTCCAACCCGTTACTAGCATGGGGTACCTAATAAAGTGGCCGGTGAGTGTATACATATGGATGGATGGATGGATGGATGGATGGATGGATAGATAGATGAGATAACTGATGTATTTTACATGTATTTTTTTTCTGTCAAAGTCACATGACCCCATAGTTCCTCATTCTTTAGTTTTTTTTAATTTTGTGTTATAACAATTGCTTCCATGTATTTCCTATAATACTGTAAATGATGATGCCTCTATTACATTTGTACATGCTCTCTAAATATGTAACAATATAAAAGGCAATGCAAACTGTTCTTAAAATAGGCGTCTTCCTCCATTCTCTACATTTCCCCACAGCGTTTAATTAATTCTCCATGAGTGATGAAAAATAAATGGTTGCATGTACGCAACGTTGTTTTCAACCACAGACGTCTGACGGCGGATTTGCTGTTTTCTTTTTGCACGCTTCACTGATTTCAGGATCAGTCTGAGATTTTGAATAATGAAAGACTTGTAAGAGGAGTCTAATTATTGCAGATTGTCAAGATTGCCAATACGAGAGCCCTTTTCATGCTGTGCATCAATGATCAGCGACTTCAAACTGCATTCAGTCGGTCTAGCTCTGAGACTGCTATCTTGAAAAGGAGATGTTGTATCTTATATTTATTCCATTCCTCCTCAGTCAAATCCAGTGGGTTTCTGAGAGAAGGGCTTGCAGGAACGGGTTTTATTGGGTCAGAGTGTGTGTCTCGAGCCCTATAGCTACAGCATGTTCTCTCGCCAGGTGGTCGAGCGAGAGCGGGTTGGTGTAGGAGTGTGTCCCAGAACTGAAGTGTTGGTCATGGTGCTTATAATCGGCATTGAAAGCATCTGCTCATCTTCGCATTTCATGTGTCACTCAAGGTTGCTGCCTTTGTGTAGATTCGAGGAATGGCATCTGGGTCATATATCTCTCCACGGTCACCAAATCCATTAAAACTCGCTCCAAATCTGGGAAATATGTATCTTAAGTGGGGTGCGCCATTTTTGAAATGAGGGTGGACTCAGAAATAGATGGTGAAATAGATTTCTAAGGATGAAAGGAAGGTTGGGAAGAGATGGACAGCGTGTCCAATTTGAGAATGGAAATTTGATATTACGAGATTGAGATTAGTTGGTTTTAAAAGAGAAGATGGCTGGGATGATAATTTTGGGTCTTGAAGATCTTATAAATGGCTTTCTTTAATCAATATGTTCTCCTCCGCCTCTCGGTTCATAATTCACACCATGTTGGATGAAATAAGGTCTTATGCCTACTTTAGGACACTTGGTGACTTCAGGTGATCTTTCTTTTTCTAAGTCATTGTTTATAAATTAAGGTGAATCTCACAGGATTTGTCACAAACATTATTTTTGATTTTGGGATGAAATGTGAGCTATTGTGTGGGGATTCGCCCATTAATGTAAATGTCATTTTGGAATTCTGGAATTTAACATCTGAAAAAAAAAAGAAAAGAAAATGTTTTTGGATTTAGTTTAAGAAAATGATTAAGAAACATTTAAAGCCCTGTGGTGAAAATCCTGTTTTTAATGTTGTTTATGTTTATACTGTAAGTTTATGTTTTAATATGCTTTAAGACAAACATGTTCATAAGTCGACAGCATTGCTGAGTATTTTCTCCTTAAAACTGCAGTGAACCAAAGACAGTCTCAAAAACACGGTGTGAAATCGCTGGTGTTTCTGACGTCACAAACGACCAATCAGATCAACGCGTGATCGTCAACCAGTGGATCTCTGAGTGAGTGAGTGAGTGAGTGGAGGCGGGGCTCATTTGCATATTCATAGAACCGCGTAGGGTGTCGAGTTACATTCAAGGTATTTTAAGGCATGAGAATTTTTTCAAGGAAAAAACGTTAAATATGTCATTTTGGTGATCAAAGATGAGTTTTAAGAGATAAAATGATTGTCTACAAGATTGTGAAATAATGGACATAATGAGCTCATTTGTGACATTCAAGCTAAAATGCTCTTTGGATGCGCAAATAATGCTGGATAACATGATCATCAGTCAGATTGTTATGCTAATAACAGTATTTTTTTAGATGTTAGAAGTTGAAAATAGAAGTATTTCACTGGTTGTCTCAGACAGTAGTAGCACCTTTACCTTTTATCTGTGGATGATAATGTCTAATAGATATTCTGAGCACCAGTAATGATCCATACCAATGTAAAATCCATCTCCATTTGTTGGATGCCTCTCTTTGAACCTCCATAAGTCTCACAGTAATCTGAGCTCATATGCCTGTGCACATCTGTCATTGTTCAGGGAGTCCAGCTGTGGAGTCTTACTAATCAAGCAGATCTCATTATGCTCACGTAATGAACGAGGCTTTGATCTGATTGGCTGCGTTTACACTTGGCATTAACATGCGACCTGTATCTGGATGTTGTCCACATACACATTGAAAAGACAAGTGTAAACGCGCTTCTGATGGGAATGTTATCCGAACAGCGTGTCCAGGTTCAGAGGGAGCCAAAGACGCATTGTGATCGGATCTCAGTGCAATGTAAACGCAAGCCAGCCATCGTGTGTGCATTCACAGGTGACGTCACACACACTGTCATTATTCCCTCTCCTCTGAGCTATGTTGTTTTGCGATACAGTCGAGTGCGAAATACATCGCAAATATACTGAAATGTTTGCTTTCGCAGCCTAAAGTTGCAGAACCATTCATTTTCTGTAAAGAATGTGCATTTTTCTCTGTACCGTTTCCATTACGGCATCTATCCACTTTATTAGTACTTGCAGCCTCTTCATCCTCCTCATTTTGCGAGATTTGTAAAACTGTTTTTAAAAGAAAAACTGGAGACTTTGCACCAGTGCCTAGTGTTGTAGTCAAGACCACCTAACCAGAGACCAAGACAAGTAAATATTTTTCCAAATCAAAAAATATTTTTGATTAAATCTGAGAGCTTGATCACTCCTCCATAGGCTTCTATGGGATTGAAACTTGCCGGCCCAGAAAAGGTATTAAAGACATCGTTAAAATAGTCCAGTGACTTCAGTGGCTCAATCTGAAGTTTATCAAGCGACGAGAATACTCACTCGAGGCCCACAGAGAAGGAAATTAATAGTTGAATAAAGTCGTTATTTTAGGGGTTTTTTTGCACACAAAAAGTATTCTCGTCGCTTGATAAACTTCAGATTAAGCCACTGTAGTCACTGGACTATTTTAACGATGTCTTTAATACCTTTTCTGGTAATATAATATTTCTGGCAAGTTTCAATCCCATAGAAGCCTATGGAGGACTGATCCAGCTCTCAGATTTAATCAAAAAATATTTTAATTTGTGTTCCGAAGATGAACGAAGGTCTTACGGGGTTGGAACAACATGAGGGAGAGCAATTACTGAGAGTTTTCATTTTTTGGGTGAAATATCCCTTTAATGCCAAGTGTAAATGCATGAGCCAATCTGGATGGATGTGCAAGTATTTCTGTAAACAGTTGATCATTGGTCCACTGGTGCTTTTTGTTCTTTAAAAGGCATAAAACAGCACTAGTTTCATGTTCACTAAGTGTAACTTCTGACTTCTTTCTAATCTTTTTCTACAGCAGATCCGCAGGAGCTTGAGAAATCCCAGTCCGCACACATGCACTTCGCCACTCTTCTCTTTCAATCACTGACAGCATTCTCTAGTCATCCAGCTGTCTCTAAGCTGGATTTCTTCACACCAGAGTGAGAATAGATTTGATGTGAATAGATAGTGATATGGTCCCTTTGCTGTGGAAAAAAACGTTTTTTTTTTTCCTGCAACCAACTCCCCAAAAAAAGCAATAGCCTTTTTCTTCACTGACTCACTCATAGGCTACGTCCAAATCCCATTATTTTTGTATCCGATTGGAATCTGATCTAAAATGATTGACGTGCACTGTGTATCGCAACGGTTCAGATCTGATGTGTGTTTCGTTTTCTGGAATATCTGCATTGGTTTCTATGGCAATGACGTTGCAATGATAGGCATATGTCAACAACAACCGCAACATGATGGGTTTGCAATACTAATGTTGTCTTATTTACAGCATGACAATGTGTAGCCACCGCGCCTGACTACTCTCCGCCGTCTTCACATCGTCATTTTCTGCTCGTCTGGCACTTTGCAACAATACACCCTTGTTTCAGCAGCGACTTTCAGCATGTTTCCTATAACATATCTGACATTTACGTTTTATGTGCATGAGGAAGTCACATAAAACATGTGGAAAACCAATCAGAGCAGTCAGACTGAAACAGATTTCCAGAAATGCATAAAAATTTGTCAAAATCGCATTTGATGTGATTTTTTTTTTGTTGCCGTTCACACTAGCTAAATCTGAATTCGAATTCGAATTTTCATCGAATTGTAATCTGATATGCTCAAAAATCGGATTTGGACTGAAAGTGTGTATGTAGCCATAAAGACAGACCTTGAGTAGGTAATTATTTTGAATAGGGATGTGAATTTCTTCCAAAAATGCCATTTGATAATCGAGGAGCAAAAGTCGAATATCGTTCAAAAAAAAAGAAAAAAAAAATATATAAATTAAAAAAACAAAAACAAAAAATTTGCATTCTCACAATGACAGAAAGTCCAGCCGCGGAGAACACTCGCTCGGATGGCACAGCTGGCACACTCAAGCAGGAGATTACTAACTTTGCCAGGCGGGGAAATTATATTGCCAGGCGCCTAGCATCCAACTTAGCTTACGTCTACCCAACAAACTAGCCATTGCAACAGAAAGCAACAGATATGTGCTGCATTTTATTGATCATCAGCTAAAATGTCAAAATAATTTTTACAAAGCTATTTTATGATTGAATTTCGCACGCAGTTCGACTATTCGACTATTCGAAGATCGCGACTCATCCCTAATTTTGAATAAGTAATTATTCTGCAACTACAAAAAAGTATGTTCTGTATATATGAATGTGTTTAGTATAAATGTAATCTGGATGTACTGCATTTGCCATGTTGTCATTATCATGTGATGTACCAGATTCAGATTCACACATCCTCTCCCGTGGCCTCATGGGATTGTAAAGGGTCCATCATAGGCACACTTCAGTCTCTCGCCGGAAGTCACGCTCATCTGTGTACTATTTGCCTACTCTTTACTGTGAATTCAGACATACTTCTGTTTTTTGCCTACTATACTTTATAGTAGGGAAGTATGCGATTTAGTATGCAGCCAGCTTTGAATCAGTGTAGTTGAATCAACTGTCACAGTCACTGGTTTCTTTCTTGAATAAATGTTACATTCAAGCCATTTTAAGGCATGGACACTTTTTTTTTTAAAGGAAAAACATTTAAATATGTCATTTTGGTGATCAAATGGTGATTTTTAAGGTATAAAATTGACTACAGGGGGACTTTTAAGCTTTCAGACGCAGCCAAAGAGTCACTTGTTTTGTTCCCAAATGAATCTGTGGTTTTGAGTGAATCATTTAATTCAATGACACACTCATAAACAGTCATTTGATTTGTTCCTGAATAAATCACATTTTTTTTTAAAGATCATTTGAATAAATGATTTAATGACTTGTTCGTGAAGGCGTTGTTTCGTTCCTTATTGAATCAGGGCTTTTAAACGAATGACTAAAACAATGAATCGCTCACAAAGACAGCCATTTGTCGCCACCTACTGGTGCTTCAATATAACCCACAGCATGCAATGACCTTTAACCAGCTAGCTGAGGTGTTTAGTGTGTGTTTGAGGTCAGTCCTCAAGTTCACACAGGCTTTCTTTCATTAACCATCAACATGTTCCAATAACATTTGACAACCACAAATTGTCCTAATACTTTTGGGGCCACTGAGAATAGGTTTACATAGTATATGAAACTTTTTTATTTCAATGGATCAATGATTTTTTCATTTTTTATGATATGATGCCATTTAAGGAGAACAATGAACCAAAGGGTCAATAACAAGTGTGTTTATTGGCCCAGTGGGCACGCCGGTGCGTGTCATCTGGTGTATAGAGGACTGATGATAAGAGCGGTCAGTGATGATATATCCCTGTGTATCTTCCTCCATAAATTCTGCTAACGGCTTGCTCATTTGGATTGATTTTGTACGTCAGCGCTCGTAACTTACCCACAAACAAAGGACAGATGATGACAAACATGATGCATTTCTTGCACACTGCCACCCATGCACAGACACGCTGGCTGTGATTAAACTGAGCAATCATTTTGTCACAATGCGTGTTCTAGTAAAATACTTGACATTCAGCTTCTATGAGTTTTTCACTGAGGGTTTCGCAAGCTTGTTTCTTCATAAGTATCAGTCGATACGATATTGAACATATATATTGGTCGAGAGGAAAATGTCACATGTTTAGAAAACCGAGGACACTGCTTGCACATGTTATTTCAATGATAAAGTATGATTTTGTTTGAGAACATGGTGTGCGTTTCATTTGACAATGCAACCGTAACGTAATAAACGGTCTGAGATTGTGAGGACATTAGATAAGAGCAATAAATTGCAGGTGTATAATCAGACTCTCATGTCTCACATACATATATACACACTTGAGTGTATAGATCTCAGACCACAGTTTGAAGAATTAAAGTATGCTATTTTAAAGGTTCCTCGTTTTGTTTTTTAGAGTCTCCTACAACAGGTTTACATGCATCCTAGAAAAAAAAAAAAACACTTTTAATTTTCTCATAATATACGTTGCAACATCAGCTCTCGTCTCACGGTGTACGGTTTGATCTAGTCTCTTTAAACACCAAAGAGACGTTCTCGATCAGCCAATGAAGAGCATAGACTGGAATTATGCTAATTAGTTATAAACACACGTAGGTTCAGCTGGAAGTGAGACTGAATCACTGACGACTCGTTTCAGGCGGTTCAGAATCAATTCTTTCTTTTAGGAGACGATAACTCCATTTATCTGCACTTTGATCCTTGAAAATTTGCAGACCTTTTACATTCACAACCAGTTATATTACATCACATGAAAGGTCATATCCCAAAGAGCAGGGGCACTTGAAAATGAAGATTTATGAAATCCAAATTGGATTTTTGTTGCATTTAGGCCACGTCCACACGAAGCCCCTAGCGTTCCCTATCCGATCTTTTTTTCCCTCGTTCTAAAAAAAAAATCCGTAAACATGGCGTCGTCTCAAGAAATATCTGCGTACACACGAAACCACTGAAACCGACTGAAAACGGTGTAGTATATATGCCAGACCAGTACGAGGCGCTGTAATTCTGACACAGATACACTAAAAACAGAGAAGACTTGCGCATAAACCCATAGACAGTATAAGAAGCATAAACCTTGCGCGCTGTATACAATAATATACAGTAATATTAGGCACAGTAGCTTCTTTTCTTTTCTTTTTTTTACCAAGAACTTTATTGAACAATATGAAAAACTATAAATGGTACAAAATATGGATGAGTCACGATAGTCGATTAGTTAGCAGACGCATAAAGCTTGCCACAAAGAACCGGCAAATAGCCTAATCATTATGAATGTGTCAAATATAGCAAGGAGACATTTTAATTGTTTATTAATAAACTAACGTTAGTGTTTTGTGTGACGATGCTGACTCGCCACCTTCGCAGTGTTGTGAAGGTGCCTATAGAGAGAAATGCACACTTTTCCCTAATCAACATATGAAATGGAAAAAATAACATTATTTAAACATAAATATGAAACTAACTTTTCTTTAATGGCTACAACATATAGGCCTACAGTACAGAGCAATTTAATGTCGGAGCGAACGCCGTGTCACCGGTGAGCATGAGGGGCAGAACAGAGGTGCGTTTTTTGAATAATAATCAAATAATTCCCAGCGATCGTCGAATATTATTTTTGCTTGACATGCCCATCCCTACAAAATACGAAATCATGACTTAATCAGACAAAATACAAGCATCATTTCATAAGAACGAAATATAAATAGGGCTAAATAAAAATAAAAATAGATTAAAGTAGGCCTAAATAATAAATAAATAAATAAAAGAGGCTCAGTAGATTCTGAAGCATGAACTCAAGCAAGTAGTCGCAGTTGTTGTTGCTGTTATGGTTACTAATTTAGCGTGTCTGACTAGTCGACACGTGGGGTGATGACATCATCGTTTCACAAAATATACGGATTGGCCGTACGGGCCGTACACACGAAACCGCAAGGGCGTCGTTTTCAGATTTATCCACTTTGGGACCCGGTTTCAAAAAATAGCGGTTTCACTCTCCCAAAACGCCGGATCCGTGTGGACGAAACGGCAATACGATAAAAAATGTATACGTATACAGCGAAACGCGTCTTCGTGTGGACGGCCCCTTAGTCCATGTATTTTAGCTAGTATAAAAAAAGTTTAACAATTGTAACTATGTATTTTTGTTTTTATTTCTGCAAAAATGGACTCAATGAAAGTGTTCAGAAGAGTTATATTTGTCCCTGCTGGCTTTTACGTCACAGCTCAAGATCGTGACATGCTTCAGCTGAGAACATGCCACGATTTATTTATTGAAATAAATAACCCTAAAACTCACACTCTATTAATGCATAGACTGATCTCATATCTGTAGCAAAAACAGTATAATGGTACCTTGTTTTGCTAGTGTGTGAGAGCGTGTGTGTGTGTGAGCGTGTCTGCGTGCGTATGTGTGTGTGAGCGTGTCTCTCTGTGTGTGTCTGTGTGTGTGTGTGTGTGTGTGAGAGAGCGTGTGTATGTGTGAGCGTGTGTGTGTGGGAACGTGTAAATGTGTGTCTGTGTGTGTGCATGTGTGTGAGTGAGTGTGTGTGTGTGTGTGTGCGTTTGGTGTGTCTGAGAGTGTGGATGAGTGTGCCTGTGTGTGAGCGTATATGTTTGTGTGCGTGCATGCGTGAGCATGTGTGAGAGTGTAAGTGTGTGAACATTCATATTTGTGTGTGTGTGTTTTGAGGGTCCAGGCTGATGAGATTTTGTCGATCTTGTCTTGAAGTGTAAGAGGTTAATAACTTGCACATTGTCGATTTTCAAAGACACGCATCAGTATTTACAATCATAAATTTACAATTTCGTCTGGAATGAGGAGCGACGATGTTCTGCTGTCACACACTCTCTTCTCTGCTAAGACTGTGTGATTATATTTCTTAAGTTCTCTCTGCATATTAAACTAACATAGAATAAAACATGAATAAATTACACACTTCATCATCCATTTCTGATGATAACCAATTCTGCTTTGTGAATATATCGTTAAATTTAATCATGTATGAACATCTGATTCATTTGTTTCTGAATTCTTGCTCAAACACTCACATACTGCAGATGATATACATTGAGGTAAATTATTTTGTTTGTTTGTTTGATTGATGATGCGTGATTGCACTGCACATATTTGCATATGTCAATCAGAAGTATGTTGAAGCTCCTCATCACATATTTTGAACTTTAATCGGAGTTATAATTTGTTCCGTCTCTGGCGCACAGAATGCTCTTGTGGTCTGATTATAGAGATTATCTATAGGGCATTATATATGTAGGGCTCTTTGGTGCTTGCTTTTTGTGATTTTCTGATATTCTTTCTCCTGTGGTCGTGACATTGGCATTTCCTTCATATTACATTTTAGAGATGAGAGGCTTTTGACTTTCCTGGATTGCCTGAAAGAGCTGCTATTGATTTCTTTGTGAAACGCAAGATGATGTGAGTGTCTACAGGCAGAGCCTCAGAGTCACTATTCATTCATTCATTCATTCATCCATTCATTCATTCATTCATTCATTCATTCATTCATTCATTCATTCATTCATTCATTCATCCATCCATTCATCCATCCATTCATCCATTCATCCATTCATTCATTCATTCCTCCATTCCTCCATTCATTCATCCATTCCTCCATCTATTCATCCATCCATTCATACATCCATTCATCCATCCATTCATTCATTCATCCATTCATTCATTCCTCCATCCATTCATTAATTCATGCATTCCTCCATTCATTCATCCATTCCTCCATTCATTCATTCATTCATTCATTCCTCCATCCATTAATTCATTAATTCATTCATTCATTCATTCATTCCTCCATCCATTCATTCATTCATTCCTCCATCCATCCATTAATTAATTTCATTCATTCCTCTATCCATCAATTCATTCATTCATTCATTCCTCTATCCATCAATTCATTCATTCATTCATTCCTCCATCCATTCATTCATTCATTCATGCATTCATTCATTCATTCCTCCATCCATTCATTCGTTCATTAATTCATTCCTCCATCCATTAATTAATTAATTAATTCCTTCATCCATTCATCCATTCATCCATCCATCCATTCATCCATTCATTCATCCATTCATCCATTCATTCATTCCTCCATTCCTCCATTCATTCATTCATTCATTCCTCCATCCATTAATTAATTAATTCATTCATTCATTCCTCCATCCATCCATCCATCCATCCATTCATTCATTCATTCCTCCATCCATCCATTCATTCATTCATTCCTCCATCCATCCATTAATTAATTTCATTCATTCCTCTATCCATCAATTCATTCATTCATTCATTCATTCATTCCTCTATCCATCAATTCATTCATTCATTCATTCATTCATTCCTCCATCCATTCATTCGTTCATTCATTCATTCCTCCATCCATTAATTAATTAATTCATTCATTCATTCCTCCATCCATTAATTAATTAATTCATTCATTCCTCCATCCATTAATTAATTAATCCATCCATCCATCCATCCATCCATCCATCCATCCATCCATCCATCCATCCATCCATCCATCCATCCATCCATCCATCCATCCATCCATCCATCCATCCATCCATCCATCCATTCCTCCATTCATTCATTCATTCATTCATTCATTCATTCATTCATTAATTCATTCATTCCTCCATCCATTCATTCGTTCATTCATTCATTCCTCCATCCATTCATTCATTAATTCAATCATCCATTCATTCATTCATTCATCCATTCATTAATTCCTCCATCCATCCATCCATTCATTCATTCATGCATTCATTCATTCATTCATTCATTCATTCCTCCATCCATTAATTCGTTAATTAATTCATTTCTCATCCATTCATTCATTCATTCATTCATTCATTCATTCATTCATTCCTCCATCCATTCATGCATGGATTCATTCATTCATTTCTCCATCCATCCATTAATTCATTAATTCATTCATTCCTCCATCCATCCATCCATCCATTCATTAATTCAATCATCCATTCATTCATTCATTCATTAATTCATCCATTCATTAATTCCTCCATCCATCCATCAAATCATTCATTCATTCATTCATTCATTACTCTATCCATCAATTCATTCATTCCTCCATCCATTCATGCATTCATTCATTCATTCCTCCATCCATTCATTCGTTCATTAATTCATTCCTCCATCCATCCATTAATTCATTCATTCATTCATTCCTCCATCCATCCATCCATCCATCCATCCATCCATCCATTCATTAATTCAATCATCCATTCATTCATTCATTCATTCATCCATTCATTAATTCCTCCATCCATCCATCCATCCATCCATCCATCCATTCATTCATTCATGCATTCATTCATTCATTCATTCCTCCATCCATTAATTCGTTAATTAATTAATTCATTCATTCATTTCTCATCCATTCATTCATTCATGCATTCATTCATTCATTCATTCCTCCATCCATCAATTAATTAATTCATTCCTCCCTCCATCCGTCCGTCCGTCCGTCTAAATTTTGCATAAATAAATGAATATTATCTTTACATCTGATGTTCTTGACCCATATTGACAGAAAAAATGCATTAATAATTGAGATTTGTGGGAGATTGCGCATAAAAAGGTATATATATTTATTACATTAAATAGTACTGATAAATTCATAATAATAATGTATGAATAGTGTATAATAACTGTATGCATTTTATAAGGTTATTTTGTCACCGCTGTAATTAAAGCTGTGACAGTCGAGTCCAAGTGTCCAATCCCACATTTGGAAAAAACTGATGCTTTTGGGTGATTTTGACTCTTACCCATAAAGAGCAAATAATCAATATACGCAACAACGTCTCCCTCTGCTCTAATGGAAGATACGCAATCTGCAGTTTCAGAACAGAAGAGTTTTTTATGCTCGCATCTGCTCATAATTTGACTCCAGCATGGTTTGCCACATACAGAAGATGACATTATTAAAGTGTTTGCTTTGAGACGTGAAGTCACATGAATACAGGAACGTTTAGCTGAGGTATCAGATTTAAATGGTTTGCGGAGTAGAGTTATGCAGCGTTTTCTTTGTTTTAAATGGTCAGACATTCGTACAGTGTGATTACATCATTTATTTGATTATCATATTAAAATGTAGAGAAATGGTAAACATTGCTTAGTGTGTCATCCATTATTCAGCTCAATTTCAGCCTGGCGGCGTGTATGTTTTTGTTGTGCACTAGATTTCCCCCCGTGTTGACTTCTTAATGCCACATCTCTCTCTGTGCCTTTACTTATTCAGAGCCGTGCAACAGCCCGGGGTTCGTTATTAATGGCAGCTCTCAAATAGATGCCTGCAATTTCACTGTGCTTCTGTTTTCAAAAGCTAATCTTTTTCTAGAGACAAATATATATATATGAGGTCGATATACGTGACTGAAACCCCATTGGCATTCTGTGTTTGCGTAGGGAGATATTTTTCTTGGTTGACATCTAGACAAATCGTGTCACTATGCCTTGAAAATCAAAAATAGTGCAAGGCTTTTCAAAGGCACTGATGCAGCATGTCAGATTTTTTTTTTATTATTATTTTTATTATTATTAAAGATGAGACCTCATTCAATAGTTCACAATTCAATGGCATTTTTATAATGTGTTTATTAATCTGTTCACTTCATTGTTTTCTGCAGGGCATCGTGTCGGACCCTCATATGGCTCTGGCGCTGCCGTCTGATGGTAAACTGGGCAATAAGAAGAAGAAGAAGAAGAGCTCTCTGGCTGGCCTGTGTGAGGAAGAGGAGGATGAGGAAGAGCAGATGTCCATCAGGATAGGTAGAGCAGGAGTTCACTCAGGCAAGCTCTTCTTCACGACCCCACTCTCTTCTCTTCTCACACGTTAGATGTGTGTCAGCTGTGTGATGGCTCTCTCTGGGGCTCCTGCGCTTCTGAATCACATCTTTTTGTAATGGCGAGGCTCACTCTATTTTTAGGGTTTTCTCTGGGCTCTTCTGAGACTTTATTGTTTCTCTTATGTCTCTTTAATGTAGTGTGTGCTACGAAGTGCTGGTGGTGGGTCTCTTTTCAAAAATTGCTTTTTTTGCCATGAATAGAGCACAGAAGGAATACACAGTTATCTCAAGTGGTGCTTAATGCATTATTTATGGAAATATTACACTATTAAATATTAATATCGATTTAACTTTTGAGGTTTACCACCATGAGAAGAGCACAGACGGATCAGACACATGCAGAGTCCAAGAGTGCTTTAGGTGATATTTATGGTAACAATAAAGACAGAAAAAAAGAAATATATATATTAAAATGCATGGAATAAAATGAATGGAATTTATATTTATATATTAAAATGAATGGAATAAAACATGCCACAAAAAGTCAGAAAAAAAATTTTATTCTTTTTTTTCAGGGCTGATTTTATTATTTAAATCATTACAATAATTCAGAATTATTCACTAAAGGGATACTACATTTTTGCTCCCATATTTGGCATATCTGCATAATATCAGACTTATATCAGCTTTTCTGAATATTCCATCATGCATAAACTAAAATGACTATTCTTCTTCACCCATTAAACATAATAGCTTTTCACTTTGATGTCAGAGATTCCCAAAGAAATGTAGTTCAAATGACTCATAAAACATGGATTTGATTAACTCCGTATAGACAGAACATTGTTGAAAGCTGTAATTCCTGAGGCAGAATCCACAGTCTAATTATCAGAGCTAAACGAGTGTGAAAACATTACATGCTGAACGAGTGTAACGGGCTTCTGACAGCTGCAGGCGCTTTATGACATTATCAACATGTTTACAGAGAACAGCACACATTAATTCATCATTTATATATATATAATATAAAGCTTATTCAAGGAAATGGGTAAATTGATTAAATGGATTGTCAGTTTGGTGTAATTATCACATTTTTGCTATAGTTAATGGTATTATTAGCTATTTATAATTTCATTATTGTATTCAGCTAATGCAGTAAACCATTTTCACACAGGATTAAAATTACTCATACTGGTCTTTTGTGAATATAATGATTATCAATAATAATAAAAAAAAATCCTGTGTGAATGTATTTTTTTTAATCTATAATAAAAACAATACCAGAATAAACTACTTAATTTTTTTATTACATAAATAAATAAATAAAAGTATGATAGTACAAGTAACTATGATCAAAAATCAAAACAGTAGTAAAATGAATTTTTTATTTAAATAATGTAATCATTAAATCAATTATGTTTCTAAAGTAACATACATTTTTTATGTATTATTTATTTATTTATTATCATAAAAGCGGTACTAGAAAAAAATATAAAAGTAAATAAATTTTTTATGTATTTATTTATTATCATAAAAGCGGTACTAGAAAAAAAATTTTTTTCAATAAATAAATAAAAGTGAAATTATTTATTTATGAGTTCAAGTAACTGTATAAACAAACATCGAAACAATATTACAAATAATAAATAGTTTTATTTTAATAATTTATTTCATTAAATAAATGATGGTTACTTAAATAAGTGAACAAGTTAATAAATAAAATGAATGTATTTATTTATATTATTTCTGCATAAAATAAAAAAAATATTATTATATTTATTTATTTATAGTTTATTTAATTTATAAGTAAATAAATGCAATTAAAGTATTTATTTATTCATGATATAATGTTACATTTTCAATTTTTTCCAATAATAATTTTATTTCCAAATTAGCTAGCTTCTACTGAGTGTCCCCTTATTTTGCAATTTGCTTTTATTAATTTTGTTTGTTTTACTTTGATTATAAAATTTATTGCTAGAAGAGGTTTTTCAAACATTATTTACAGTGCTATGCATTCGTTTAGACTAAAAAGTTGGCTAAAAAGAGGAATAAAAAATTTATCTTTTGGAAATTGATGCCTTAATTAAAAAAATTAGGGAAAATCCAACCTTTAGGGACACCGATTTTCTTTGTGAATGAATAATAATGTATCGTAAATAAATAAATGTTCTTCCTTAAAACACAGCGTGCATAAGTCAGGACAGCCCTATGTTAAATCCCCATAGAGACAGCAGATTTATACTTTTAAAGCCTAATTATTTCATGGATCCAGGACACTATGCATCCTGATAAAGTTCCCTTGGCCTTTGGGAGTAAAATATCCCACACTGTAAAAAAAAAAAAGTTGGATTAACTTAAAAAAGTAAAGTTACCTGGTTGCCTTTAAAATTTTGAGTTCAATGAAATAAAAAATTTGAGTTAATACAACAAAGGAGATTGGTTTAATAAATAGAAACTCAAAATATTATGTTATCTGACCTACATTAATTATCTAAGTTGATTTGACAAAATGTAAAAAGTTGTGATAACAAATCATCAAAATTCATTTTTACAGTGCACATCATCACACACACTTCCCCACACCGAGAGATCGGCATGGTTTTATTTCAGTCAGCCTAATCGCTGGTTTGATTTGCATTGAGAGATGATCTTCTGGAAACTACCCCATGCCGATCTCCAGGTATGGTGTGTGATGATGTGTGGATATTTTAATTCAAAATAAATAAATAAAGAGGCTTTGGAGTGAGATTCGCTGGCTTCAGTTCAGAGAGCTCAGCTATGTGTGTGGAGTTGGTTATCCAGCATGAAATAAAGACTGATACAGGAGGTTATTATATCTGACCAGCGCCTACAGCCACCATTACATCTCACACCACATACAGGCTTACAGAGACAAATCTGGTGTTTGCGTGCTGTTTCTTCATCATCTGGTGGCTGAGACTGCCTTTACATGTGACACATTCTGTTTGCACACGATCAGATAAAGGGTTTAAAAGGGAAATGGTGTTTTTGTCAATTCTATCTTCTTCCTGCTCATGTGCCGCTGTTCTCAAATCTGTTTCTCTTGATGATTGATCTCCAAACAGAAGAAATCAGTTTCCATGAAGCCTGTATATGCAATGTGTTTGGAAGGGATTCATAATGTCTCATAGCACAGCATAAATATATTGGTTAATAAATGTTAATATGTTACTTAAAGGGATACTTGAATGTGTATTTAAAATGGGTCATTTATGTAGAAGCTAATTCTGGTCATTAATTTGGAGCTTTCTAGACTGAGAAAAGCCACATTTTTGGCTTATGTGGATGAAAGACAACAACTCCCAGAATGCACTAGGCCACGCCTAGAGTGCACTAACTGTGGTTAGAGTTATTTAAAATGCATTTTGAATCCCTTTAATAATGAATTATAGAGGCTTCATAGACTGTGTTATCATACTTCTGCTTATTATTGTGTGTTTTCTTTTCTGGGTGATTTTCCTGTCCGGCCATCACAGTGCACATCACCCATCAGACATGTCCAGATAAGAGAGAGGTGTGTGGTGTATAAGTGAAGATGTCTGTTTGCCATTTCTTCCACCGCATGTATTGTGCTGCTGTTTTTGTGAGACAGGTGTGTGTGTGTGTGTGTGGGTTGTGTTGTGGCCGGTGTGTGTCGGTGTATTCTCACTCTCAGATGCTCTTCTTCGGGTTCACTGAACTGACTTCAGTGTGAAGCTGCAGTGAGGAGCCGTGAGAGCAGAACCCACACACACACACACACACACACACACACTGCCTGATGCGTCTCTGTCGTCTCAATAATATTCAATCTTGGGGATAAAAGCAACATTTGGCCATCCTGAGATTTAGACAAAAGGTTACAGTTATATTTAAAAGAAATCTTGAATGACAAATTAATAAAGCTCTCTCTCTCTCTCTCTCTCTCTCTCTCTCTCTCTCTCTCTCTCTCTCTCTCTCTCTCTCTCTCTCTCTCTCTCTCTCTCTCTCTCTCTCTCTCTCTCTCTCTCTCTCTCTCTCTCTCTCTCTCTCTCTCTCTCTCTCTCTCTCTCTCTCTCTCTCTCTCTCTCTCTCTCTCTCTCTCTCTCTCTTTATATATATATATTAGGGCTGTCAAATGATTAATCGCGATTAATCGCATCCGAAATAAAAGTTTGTGTTTACATAATAAATGTGTGTGTACTGTGTATAATTATTTTATATATATAAATACAAACACATGCTTGTATATATTTAAGAAATATTTGCATGTTTATACTATATATAGATTTATATATAATTTATATTATATATAAATATAAATATTTTATATATAAATAACACATTTTTCTTAAATATATAAATATATATATATATATATATATATATATATATATATGTGTGTATATATATATATATATGTGTGTATATATATATATAAAAAACTGTTTGCCAAATGCTTTATTGATCTTTCATTCAAGATTTTTACAAAATGTGACTGGACACTGATTGTTATTTTTATTAGTATTATTATGATTATTTAAAATGTATTATTTATTTAATTTATTAATTTATTTAATTTTATTTATATTTATATAAATTTACTACATTTGTTTTTTAAAGATAAATATTTATGTATTTAAGATTTGATAAATTGATTCCTCGTTTGTTTCATCACAAATCAGGAGTTCAAATGATTTTTCTCATAGTTTTATTGGCTTAATAGAATACCTACATTTTTTAATTTATTAATCCTACTGAGTCTTTCATAATCAAAGAGGTTGTTATTGAACATCGTAGCGGTTAAAAACTAAAACGAAGCTTCCCAGATGTGAAGAACGTGTTTACATGCGGCTGAACAGCCCGACTCATAAAATAATTACGTAAAATGAAAATATGACGGTTTAATTATTTACTATCTAATTGGAAAAATCAAAGACCTTCTTTATTTGCGCGACGGGAAAAGATCATGTTTGTTGTCGCGGCCCGCCTGCATTTATGTGTTTGCACGTCTTATTCTCCTGCATCGGTGTTTATGAAGTGCTGGGAACATTCGCTGTTTATTCTCTTATTGTGTTTTTTGAGAGATTCCCCCGGAGGCT
The DNA here is from genome assembly GCA_031834385.1 of Semotilus atromaculatus. Lineage (NCBI taxonomy): Eukaryota > Metazoa > Chordata > Actinopteri > Cypriniformes > Leuciscidae > Semotilus > Semotilus atromaculatus. Next base: position 2,682,625 of record JAULUF010000014.1, read on the forward strand.
CCTCTTGTTATGTGAGATAGTATTTGAAGGTGAAGATGGAGCTGGAGCTCATCAGGAGGAGGATTTGCCCAGAAACACAACAGGCCTGAATAGACGGGCATTATCTCTGGTTGTCTCGGCGTTCAGGATGGAGATGTGATGAGCCGACCGTAACTTGGCCGCCTTCACCACATGTACATTTTTCATATTGCACTAACAGCAGGCCTTCAGTAAACATACAGTAAACGAACAGTGGCATCATGATTGCCTCAAGGTAACATATCTTGGCAATGGATATAGCATTTGGCAAACGGAGCAAGGAAAGCAATAGGCAAATATATACAGGTGACACTCGAAAAATTAGAATATTGTGCAAAAGTATTTCAGTAATTCAAATTAAAAGGTGAAACTAATATATTTAGTATATATAACTATATACATATGCATGATTGTACTTTTCAGAGGGCCGACATTTCTGTATTTAAAATTCAAAATTAAATGTAATATTCTAATTTTCTGAGATTTTGAATTTGGGGTTTTCATAAACTGTAAGCCATAATCATCAAAATTATAACTTTTGCACGATATTCTAATTTTTTGAGTTTCACCTGTGTGTGTGTATATATATATATATATATATATATATATATATATATATATATATATATACATACACGACGGTGTGTGTATATATATATATACACACGACGGTGAAGATCGAGAGAGGACAGGCCTGAATTTTATTTGATGTTTTGTTTTATTATGTGTGGCGGCAGTCGACCGTGAGGGACTTTGTATTTGTTTTATTTTGTCATTAAAATGTGTGAATGTTCGCCGGTTTCCGCCTCCTCCTTCCCATAACAACGAGCCCCGTTGGTCAATGGTCAATACTAAACGAATGGGTGGGTCATACGTCATCTCCTTCATCGCTCTGATTGGTTTTTAGGTCTATCCAATTGCGCCAAGAGGCATTTGAGGGACGTCTAGGGCTGTGCTCAGAATATCGATACTGCGATACATCGTCATGAACTCCTGGCGATGCGCGTATCGATACAGCAGCTTCCGAATCGATACTGTTGTGCTTTTGAATGTAGCCAATTCAGGGCTCGAATTTCTGCGCGGCAGGCTATTGCGCAATTTGAATCATTCCCGCAAACATTGATTCACTTTAGCATGTAGGTACGGTTGTATTAGTAAATGAATCCACACAGATTATAAATCGAATCAGTCATTTTAAAACTTTCTGCGAGATGCAATTTCACAGACAGCGTGAGTTCAATGGTGCTGCGTCTTCTCTCTCTCGTCTCTCAACGGCTGCTCAAAGCAAGCGTCCAGCGCTGCAGCCGGTGAAACTACACGCTCGTGTTCAGGAGTCGGGACACAATATTCACTTGCATATTCGGGCCAGCATTGCATCGTGACTAAAGTTTACCATTTGCACGTCTTTAAGTCTTACCAGTTTAAACATTCAAACGATTTTAAACTATTCAGTGCTTGCGCGCGCTCCCTGAGAGTTGTTTTTCTCTGCGTGCATACATAGACTAAAGCCGCCTCACATACAGCTCGCGAGATTATATCGCTTTAACAGACTAAAACACGCAAAATGATGTCAAAAATTTCGGTCTCAGTAAGTATCCTCTAAACACAGTTGGTTATGTCTTAAATAAGCATACAAGTTTTTAACAGAAACGGCAATTCCCCGGTTGTAGTTAAGCGAGATATTCTGCTGTCACTCTCTTATGAGCATGTCAATCAATTGTTGTTTCTGCATAAAAATCTGAAAATGTAATAATTTAAAATGATTTCAACGTAGGAGAAATGACTTTGTTTGTTGCACATTCCAACACTTAAGACCAAATTGTTAAATAGGTGTTTAAAAGAGTTTGAGAAAACCAAGTTAAATTTAAGTTGTTACCATTTTTGCTTTTATGAAATGTTTTAAGTTTTGTTTAGTCATTGAGCAGTGTAGATATGCTTCAGTGTCACTATAATTATCAGTTATCAGTTTTCAGTTATTGAGGCAGACTTTAAAAGCAGAAGGAAGAGCCATTCTAAGTTTTTTTTATTATTTAACTCAAAAACTAAATAGTTTTACAGTTACCACAACTGTTATAACACTGGTTATTCAATAAACAGATATTACTGTTACTAAAAGCTCAAAAGAAATTTTAAGTCCAAATTGATCCATATCGTGATACGTATCGTATCGTGGCTTTAGTATCGTGATGTGTATCGTATCGTGACATTGTTGGTGATACACAGCCCTAGGGACGTCCGTTGGTGACGCCCCTTTAGAAATGATTTGTCTATGGAGCTTTGCCAGACCCTAACTCAGTTTAAAACTGAGAAGGGTCTGGTTTTAACCAGGCTAGTCAAATATAGTCTTTACTATTAAACTAAATAACTCCAGTCATAAACCTAAAATCCGATTGGTTGGTAAATAAATTAATGAAAAATTGTCCTACTTTGGCAGTCACGGTAAATAGCTTTTATTAAAAAAAAATATATATATTAATGCATGTTTACTGCAAATAAACCAAGACATAATTGTTCTTTTCCATTCTCAAAATACCAGAGATGTTTGCTTGGACTGTTTATTATACTGTACCGAAATTTCATAATGAATTCTCTTTCATGTTGTTCACATTATGTTAAAATATGTGCAGACAAAACCAGTCTGGAGTGTATCGTAGATCTTATGAGCTGCTGAGAGACCTCTGGTGATTTCACATTATTTGTTTATTGATGTAATGTAATTCCCCCTCTCTGAATGTTCTTGATATTTCTCAGCTAATATCTAGTGTTCATGCTGCTAAATGCCCAAACTAAACTCTAGTATCTTTCAATAATTTGCCACTATCCTGGACAGCATTTTTGCCAACCGTACCTATACATACAATCCTCTAGTTTCTATAACTTTGATTCCTTTTCACACAATTAAAATTACAGGAGCAATTATTTTCTTAAAAAAGGTTCCTTGCACAACACTATTACGAGCTGAAAACACGTTTCCCATGGTGCATGATTTGTAAACTAACACATTTTGACATTTGCATCACATATGTGTGTTTTCTGCTGTAAACTTGAACGAGTCCCGTGAAACACCAGTCACGATAAAAGAGCTCAAAGACTAAAATTACACTGTTGCTTCCGGATATATGTTTTATCTCTTGTTTTCTGCTGTTAACTCGTCAGCTTTAGTGTCAGTGCTGCGCTATTTTCAAACCTTTTAGCGTCCATTTCATTTACAAACTGTTGCGATACGATGTAATAAAACTGCCAGATTCATGTTCGTCTGTTTCAGATAAAACTGAACGTGCTTTTAGCGTCACTCACTGCGTCTTGCAACACTTTCAAAGTGAAATGTGCAATGTAATATCATTTTACAGAAATATGGCCACAGGCACACTGAGTCATATCAGCCCTGTGAAAATGACTGAAAATGGGTGGTTTAGTTATACTTGTATTCAGTAGACTGACCGTGATCAAACATCTCCAGCAACGTCTCTTTAAAAAAGAAATGTAATGCTGAATGTCTGCAGTTTTCTGAAAAAAAGTCTATTTACTGTGATGAAATAAACTTTTTGTTTTGTAAGCCATCTGATCAATTTTGAGACATGTCCTAAAAAACGGACTAGTTATTGCAGAAGTCGTTTTTTTGTAGTGAATCCCATAGTGAATGTTTTTCATGGTCAGTTGCATTTAATATCAGAGATGAGCTTGTTTGCTTTGATCGAGGCAGTTTCTGATGCACAAGGATTCCCCCGTCGTCTTCCTATTTGCATTTTAATAATGTAATCCTTTTTCTGTTGAGTTGAACACATTTGAGTTGATGCCGAACACGAACAGGCTTTAGTACTTGAAGGAAAATTCATAACTGTGAGCTTTGAAACTTCTTTATTCTGCCACTGAAATTACTGATTCACTTTGCAAACAAGGTCGATAGTTGTTTGTAGAAGATTCCTGCATTGCAAACAATGTTTTTAATAATTTGATTTTAATTACATCAGGAGGATCATGGGATATCAGATCTTGAGTAATCAGTTCATGCAATTATTGAGGTATTGTGATTCGTATCATAAGCCTCTGATGATGAGAGATGAATTCCCAATGGTGATGCATATTATTAATTGCAGTGCCATGTACAGTATGTATGCGCGTGTGTGTATGTATGCGTGCGCGTGCGTGCGTGTGTGTGTAATAGATAGATGGAACACAAAGCCCTTCCCTAAACACGTTTTCACTTAGAAAATAGAAGTCAAATCCATGTGAAATAACACTTATGATTTGACATCAAACAGCTCTCGAAGTGTTTTTCAGATAGCTGAAGGTCAGGGCTTTGTGTACATGAGTGTGTGAGTTTGTGTCGACTTGCTGTAGTCAATGACACGTGACACTGAGTGCTAACCAGACGCAACTTGATAAAAGGGACGAGATAAAAACCTGTCACATTCACACTGACAGCTGGAGGTTCACGGCTTCTTGCCGGACTGTGTAACCGCTTGTGAAAACCTGAACACAAAACATCATAGTATTGTTATGTTTGATGAGAAATTTCATGCTGTTAGAAATTAATATTGTATGCAGAGGAAATAAATTTGTGCTGTGCATGATGCATCATATTTTGCTCATTTGCATGTAATTGAAGTAACTGCATCACTGGATACAAGTTTATTGTTTTGAATTTTTAATTTAGTTTTTTTTATATAGAATTTTTTTTATTAGTTTGTACTGTATAATTGTAGTTTTAGTTTATTTCAGGCCATTTTTTTTGTAGTTTAGTGTTATTGTTGTCTAGTGGCATTTTCATGGCTGATTGTAAATGTTTCAAGCTCATTATACGAGCTTGACAAAAGACATTCTACGGAAACTGCACTGGTGAAAGTTTCAAGTGATATCTTGATGTCAGCTGATTCTGGGAAGCATACAGTGTTAGTTTTGTTGGACCTTACATCTGCCTTTGACACTAATGATCACAATATTATGCTTAATAAACTTCAGGATCTATTAGGGATATCTGGATCAGCTCTGAAATGGTTTTCATCTTACCTTACTGGTAGAAGTTTTAGTGTTTTTATAAATCAGAATATGTCAGATACTGCAGGTTTATCGAGTGGTGTTCCTCAGGGTTCTGTCCTGGGACCGATTCTTTTCCTTCTGTATATACTCCCTCTAGGACAGATAATAAGCCAGTTTCAGGATGTCTCTTATCACTTGTATGCAGATGACATTGTTATACTGTTCCTTTAAGCCTACTGAGTTATTTAAACTGTCATCTTTAATCAACTGTCTGAGTAGGATCAAGCAGTGGCTAAATGACAACTTTTTAATGCTGAACTCAGCCAAGACTGAAACTTTAATTATTGCCCCTGAGCAGAGCATCCCTCAGATTAAACAACATATCGGAGCCTTAGGTTCGTCTGTTCAACCGAGTCTCAGGAGCTTAGGTGTTGTTTTTGATGCGGCCATGTCTCTGGAGAAACACTCGAAACAACTTATTAAAAACTGTTTCTTTCAATTAAGGAACATTTCTAAGATAAGAGCCTTGGTGTCATAAGCCGAGTTGGAGATGATTTTTAAGACTGAGGGCCCTATTTTAACGATGTAAGCACATGGTCTAAAGCGACGGGAAAAATGGTCGGCGCTCCCGTTGCATGGTCTAAAAGAGTTGTTCCTATCCTCTTAATGAGTAATTGGTGTGTTTTGGGTGTAACGTGCAAAAAAACTATCAGAGTCTCATCTCCCATTCCATTTAAATGCCAGTTGCGCTCGCGCCATGGCGGATTCGCTATTTACATGGCGGAATTAGATAGTGAATAAACTGAACGCGTCTCCAGAGCGCAAATGGATCTGCTCGTGCGCAAGGTTAAAGCTGTGTGTGTGTGTGTGTGTGTGTGTGTGAGGTTAAAGAGCGTAAGCAGACCATCTACGGGACAAGCCGAATTCCTTTATGTGCACAATAATAATCTTTTACATGGTAATCCTTTTATTTTTAATATTTGGCATGTTTGTGTGCTGGTGCGCGTCCCTGTGTGTTTAATAAGCAGATTGTACGTGCGTTGTGGACCCGCTATAAGTGCACATTACTAACGCGCTCTTTAAATAACAAAAAAAATTGCGCCATTGACTTTAGACCAGGTTTTTGTTGGACAATAACTCTATTTCAGTTCCTCAAAATAGCAACGTACCAACAATGCACCTGGTTTTCAGACCAGCAGCTCATGGGCCACACATCCATCGCTATTTAAACAACGTGGCGCAGGACGGGAAAATGAAAACTGTGTCGGGCTGAAACTAGCAGGACACACTCGCGTCGCGCCTGGCGCTGCATTGCACCGTGTGTGTGATAGGACTCTGAACCTAAAGATACAAAACAAAATAATGGCTTTCATGACTATATTTTGTGACAGAACATCCAAAACAATGCTGTGTTCTGGCTCAATGCGCTCGTTGTGTGTTTGTGGTGTTTTTCCCAGCTGAGAATCACAGAGAGCTTATGAAATGTGTGAAAGAGTCAAAACGACTCCAGTAATTCCTCCGTTACACACACACTCAGATCTGCTGCAAGGAGACGCGGTTCTGACGCCTGAACTGTAATGGGCAACATCTCGACTATCGCCTTTCTGTCGTTTTTAGGGTCTCATCTTGTGACATCATGTCCATGGGAAGTTCGGATCATTTTACTGACTCTCTTGTTTTTTCGAGTCATTTCGTTCATTTGTCACGTGACAGACGCAATGAACGACTCATCGCTTCGTTCAGATGTCTTTGGTCCGTGTTGCCTTCATACTTCAGTCGAAACGAGACCCATCTTTTTATAGGTTTATAGGCTTTTTATAGGCCGCTTGTTTGGTGGGTTTATGCCAGCGTTCACACTTATTCCAATGAACTACAATAACAGAGCAATCAAGAGTTCATTTTAATCTGAACTAAACCTGCTAAGCATTAGTTAGGTTTAACAGGCATGAAATGCATTTCAGTTTAGTTTAATTCTTCACAAAATAATAATGTAACATTGACTGATTGCCACATTGCATCATCTTCCTCATAGAAAAGGAATGATTTAAAGTAGTTTTGTCAGTGTGGTCATCTCTGCATACACAATCAGAAACACAGACCTGAAAGCCTCAAGGGCAGCGTGTTCTTTCAGAACGATAGCAGGTCTAATGAATACAGATCTCGGTGTGCTTTTCTTCATAATGGCATGTTACGTTTCTCGTTTTCAATGCCTGATCACATAAGCACAGATAAGGTGAGATGAGGTTAAAAGCAGCGTGTGCGCTTTACTTTCGTCAGTCTCCGAAGCTGCTGCATTATGCAGAGAATATGCTGGTGGCGTGAATCCATGAATACACACGCGGCCGGCACACGATGAATGTATGCATGGGTGTGACGTGTGTTTCTATGGCAGCTGAGCCTCATAGGGTTATCAAGACTGCGAGTTTGGACCCGATTACAGAAATATCCCAGAAATAACCCGATCTCGATTAAGATTGTAAATGTTGCAAGCTAATTATATTCTTTTGATCTATAGTCCAAAAAGGAAAATAATACATTTAATTCTGGTTCGCTTGGCATTTACACTGTCATTTTTAAGACTGAACCCAAAGTTACAAAACAACATAAGGGGCCCTATCTTGCACCCGGCGCAATTGACTTTGTACACCGACGCATGTATCATTCCTATTTTGCACCCGCGCAAAGCGGACTTTTCCCTCCACAGACACACGTCGGTTAACTAAGAAATACACTTGCGCTACCCGGGGCGGTTCAGCGCAAAGAGGAGGCGTGTTCCGGCGCAAACTTTCCCTCATGCTATTTTGCAGTTCCAGAAAACAATTGCGCCACTGACCAGAAAAAACCTAGTCTAAAGTCATTGGCGCGTTGCGCGTACATTCAGATGCTATTTTAAGCGCGCGTGCTTGGTCATAATACAGAGTGTGAACAACGCGCATACACTGTAGATGATTCTCTCATCTACACAGATGCATTTTCCTTTTTGCAAATGATACATTATTATAAGGAAAAATATTAAAACACGAGGGAAATCATTGTTGTCCAGTCAAGTCAAGTATATTTATATAGTGCTTTTCACAATAGAGATTGTATCAAAGCAGCTTCACAGTATTAATATGTTGTGTCCATGGCGATCGGAAAAATAGGCATAAAGCTTAGGCCTACATATTTACCCAAATTATTATATGCATGTATAACCAAAGCTAATTTGGGTGGGTTTGTCCCATCTCCAATGCCACTTCTCTTTCTTTTACGGCCCTGACGAGAACATCGATCTCCTCGGCTGTGAACCGATTCTGAAGCGCTCCTGGTAAATGCGCCGTTATAATAGTATTGCGCCATGGAACAAGCGCATCTCGTTCATCATGCTCTTAAAGGGAATGTGATATGACGCTCTGATTGGTTTATTTCACGTTACGCCCAAACCACACCTATGAATAATGAAGCTACTTCAGACCAACCCCTTTTAGATTTGCGCCAGGCGCAAGAGGCATTTATCCCGCAGGGAAAATAGCAACAGCGCCGGGATCCGCCCACAAAGTTACTTGCGCTTTGCGCTTTGACACTTGCGTTTCAGATCGTGCGCTGAGTGCAAGATAGGGCCCAATGTCTTTTATGACATAATTTGTGACCGAACATCCAAAACAATGCTTTGTTTTGAACTAAATGTGCTCATTATATGTGTATATTTACCAGCTGAGACTCATAAAGAGCTTATGAAATGCGGTTTCATTTTAGACAGGTGAAATTTCTGTCACAGCGTTCTCTCAGAAAAGGATTCTGCTAATAAATTGCGATCTACAAATCAACAGGGGTATTGTTTGTATTCTGAACTTATGACAGGGTAAAACGACATGACTTTATCATCAAGGTCATTAGCATGCGAAAGTCATCTGTACAATATGACATATCTATAAATTGATACAAGTAATATTAAAAATATTTTTGTGGTGTTTTTATGTGACATGGTAGATATAAGATAATATAAACACATTTTTTACAGTTCAATGACAGTAGGGCTCTTCACATGATTTCACTTGTACTTCTTTAAAGCAACACTATGGAACATTTTTTACCTTAAAATAATGTTTCCAAAATCTTCTCAGCGGTTCATCAAGTCGTAACAGGGTGAAAGGCTAGGGTGACCAGACGTCCCGAAAAATTCGGGACAGTCCCGAAATCCAAGCAGTTGTCCCGAATCCCGAATCCTGCCCTAATTGTCCCGAAAATTAGAACAAAGTCTTAAGAGCAGACTCTCGAGTAGTTATAGTCTGATAGAATATTAAAAACTCCTCATGGTTGTCCTGCAGCCAGCTCATTGCAACCATAGACAGTAAAAGAACGTAGAGAGCTGCAGTACGCTACGTAGACTACGACGTAGGCGGCAAGGCGCGAATTTCATTCATTCATTCTTGAAATGGAGGCTCACGCCCGTTTCACACATACTCCGTTTGCAGTGCGTATATGCGGTGCGTGTTGCGGTGCGTATACGGTACAGCTGCAGTACGCGCTATAAAGCTTTCTGCGTTTGCAGTGCACTAATGATCCGCAGTTTCTGTGTGACACAAAATCAAAAATGGTTAAGTAATTTTGATTTTAAATCAAACGTTAACTTTGACATTGTTTAAGACATTGAAATAGTATGAAATTGAATTCTAATTATTGTGATTTTTTGTTTTAGGCTACATGTAGATCGAGTTGTTGACAGAAGAAAAGCTATATCGTGCGATTGCCTGCTGTGATGCGAGTGTTCCCCTCAACCCCTCCCCAAAATATATATCATGTATTTTTTGAGGAGGGGGGGGAGGGGGGGGTCATATAGCCTATGATGGCATTTTGCAACTTTTGGGACTAATCATACTTTTTTGTTTTCCTTAACCCTTTAATTTAGTAACTGTAGAACACATTAACTGTAATTATGCGTAGCCTATATGATGACATTATTACAGTTTCTTGTCAATCTGTGTCTATTTTAATGTGAACAATGCGCTGCCACTTTAATTCAACCCCCCCCCCCCCCCCCCCCCATAAACATCATATGTTTATGACATATTTATGACAGATTGTGTTGTCTTGGTAATGTAAAAGTTGTCATAACTAAGACATCTCACACAATGTCATATTTACATTAAAAATGTCATAATTGAGCGAATAATGACAGTTGTCATAAACATGCATAAGACCTCCTTCATATTCATGACATGTGTCATGTCAGTCTTATGCACAAGTAAAGTGTTACCCAAATTTTACTTACTTTACGTCGTGTTACAATAGTCATTATTTCATTTTTCTTTGTTTCTGATGTCACAATACTTCATACTTTCATGAAATCATGTAACATACTCGACCTCGTCTGTGGACATCGTTTCCTCTAAAATGCCGGTGATAAACAGCGAGTGTGCGTGCGACGCTAGGCTACATTATTTACAACAGCGGTAATGGACAATGTCGTTGGGCGACCGAAGAGGAAAAGTTCCCTGGTGTTACTAACCTCACTGTGAGTATATCGGGGCATTAAACATCGGGTTGTTGTTTTTTCATACTTCGCTTTGGGGTAAAATCCCAACAACTCGCGCGCAATATAAATATGTAAATTCAGCTGGAGTCATCAGACTACTGTCTTTCCCTCGCAAACTACATCTCCCATAATTCTCTGCCTGGACTCATCAGCACTCATTGTGTCCACCTGTATGCCATTATCTTGTTTATTCACCCCATGTAATCCTGGTTTTCACATTCATTCCCTGCAAAGTCTTGTTTAGTGTTACACTGCTAACATTCTCCCTGGTTTCATGACTCTTGGTTTTTCGTGCCTGTTCCGTGGATTACTCTTTTGCCCGTGTTGGTTGTGTTTGTGATTGTTTGGAGTGATTACCTGGTGTTTATGACCTTTACCTGTGGACTACCCTTTCAATAAAACTCCATTTGGATCCTCAACCTTTGTGTCTCGGAGCCGTTCGTAACAGTTTTGGCCTGATTTTGTTCTAAATGACGTCACACCAGTTCTCACGTGAAGTAAACCAAATATTTAATATAATAATATATAATTCTATAATATATATAATTTATATATACATTTACTATTCTATCCATAATAGTTTAATCGTGTAATGATATATCTGTTATATTTTTGATATTCAATTCATATATTAAAGCTTGCACAACATTTATTTTTGTGTTTTATTGCATTCAGATGCTCAGATGTTGTGGACACACGGCTCTCCATTCATCATATGATTGTGGAGTGACAGAGATGGATGGGGCTTTCAACAATGTTTGATGTATAGATATGTGTATGCGCTTCTCTATACTCAATCAAACACATCTGTGATGACATTTGTGAGATAAATTATGGATGTGGGTTATTATAACAAGATCTTTCTTTTCCTCTGACTGAATCTCTCAGCTTGACTGACAGCTGTGTGTGTGTGTGTGTGAGAGACATTGCTTTTAATGGCTCGCTTGTCATGTAAATGACCAGTAAGCTCATAACAGATGTTAAATATTACCGTACTCCCTGTCCGTTGAGTATTAAGTTAATTCCATTTCTGATTTCAACAATCCTTCGGCATGTGATGGAGGAGTTGTGGGAAAAGATAAGGAAGGAGTGTGTGTGATTAGATTACAGTCGTTACAGTGACCCCAAACTGGGTCAAAACGCCTCGGTCCCATCGGGTGTCACATGTGGCCAGTAGAGGGCGCTGAAACCTGCTGCTTTTTTCATCCATACAATAGATGTTTTTTATGTATGAATTAAACTACAATGTATTTGGCAGGATCAATATATTATATCTGTAAACTCACATCAAGCAAGCTCATATGACTATTTATTCTGACAAACACAAAAGGAGATGTTCAAACTGAACTTTTCCCTATCAAGCTCCAAAAAATGACATATAGTGCATCATATTTACTTTTATTTACTTACTTTTACGGTGCTTTTATTTCAGGTCTTTTAAAGCCATGATAGTTTTTTTTAATTAATACTTTTATTTATCGAAGATGCATGAAAGTGATCAAAAGTGACAGTAAAGACATTTATAATGTAACAAAAGTGTCCTATTTGAAATAAATACTTTTCATTTGAACTTTCTATTAATTAAAGAATCCTGAAAAAAAAGTGCATCACAGTTTACACAGAAATATGAAGCAGCACAACTGTTTTCTACATTGATAATAATAATATATGTTTCTTAAGCATGAAATCATATTAGAATGATTTCTGAAAGATCATGTGACTTCTTTCACAGGAATAAATTACACTTTACTATATATTCACATAGAAAACAGCTATTTTAAATTGTAATAATATTTCACAATATTAGTATTTTTACTGTACCAAAAACAGCATTGGTGAGGAAAAGAGGCTTATTTTCTTACAAAAGTTAAGTGTTTTTTGTTTCTTTCAGATCCCTCATGCATACATTGACAATTTTAGTCATTTTAATGATATACCTCCGTTGTCATGAAGTGTTCAAGGCCAGAAAGTTAATTAGTTATTGAGTTATTAAATTGTCACATTCTAGACTTTCTCTTTACGCCACAAATTGTGCAAGTATAATTGTTTTGTTCTTCCGAAAGTGACTTATGACTGATTGCTGAAGACGGATTTGAGCCTCCTGGTGCCAAACGAAGCATATGCAAATAAATAAGTGATATGGGATGTAACGGCTTGAACAGAAATTTGCATAATGTCAAGAAAACCAGCAGACAAGCAGTAATCAACAGAAGACCGGACGCCCGTGGAGAGTTTGAGCGGCACAAATAGTAGCCCGCTGTTCTCAGGCATGCTGTCGTGAACTTTAAATAATAATATGTTTGAGTTGAAGATATTTTTTGGTTTATATGTGACATTATATGATGTTCAAATGATATGTTGAAGCTGGAGAAGTTCCTCAGAGATTGAGTGTGTGACGCTGGAGCTGTGTGTGTGTTAATTGGGTTTGGTATTTGTTTGTTAGCGACAGAGATGGTGCAATTCTGCTTTGTACAATCCATAAAACAAGTCATTATTAGTGGTGCTTGGTACGGTGAGCTGCGAATATGAATGATTTCTCAATTTGCACGGCTTGTGAAGGGGTGTGCTATTACTTTTCTAAGCCATTTTTGCCTGGCAGACGATAAAACAAGGAAAGTGCAGAGTCACATCGAGGGTCCAGAGTATCACAGAGATTTGCAGATGCAAGTGTTTGATATTTTGTGGCAAGAAACCACCCAAAACACTTTAACAACTGCATTGCAACCACCGACAACATCAAACTAGCATAATTGTAAGAAGGTTTTCATGTGCAAACATCTCAAATCTAACAATCTGGAATTTCATTGCTAAATCTTAGCATCTAGCCATTATATAATGGACAAAGCAGCCTTGGACAGATTGTTTAAATGTATTATTTTTTAGAGATGCTGTGTTGGCCAACCTGAGACTTTACAACAAATCATTGAAAATTGTGGGAGAATTTACACTCCAGCTGAATTATGAAATAAATTGTCCATCCATCCATCCTCAAACGCCCATTTTCTGGCCATCCATCCATCCATCCTCAAATGCACATTTTATGGCTATACAACCATCCATCCATCCTTCCTCAAATGCACATTTTATGGTTATACATCCATCCATCCATCCTTCCTCAAATGCACATTTTATGGTTATACATCCATCCATCCTTCCTCAAATGCACATTTTATGGTTATACATCCATCCATCCTTCCTCAAATGCACATTTTATGGTTACACATCCATCCATCCATCCTTCCTCAAATGCACATTTTATGGTTATACATCCATCCATCCTTCCTCAAATGCACATTTTATGGTTATCCATCCATCCATCTATCCATCCTCAAATGCACATTTTATGGCTATACAACCATCCATCCAACCATCCATCCTCAAACGCACATTTTATGGTTATCCATCCATCCATCCATCCATCCTCAAATGCACATTTTATGGCTATCCATCCATCCATACAACCATCCATCCATCCATCCTCAAAGGCACATTTTATGGCTATACATCCATCCATCCATCCATCCATCCTCAAACACACATTTTATGGCTATACATCCGTCCGTCCATCCATCCATCCTCAAATGCACATTTTATGGCTATACATCCATCCATTCATCCTCAAACGCACATTTTATGTCCGTCCGTCCATCCATCCTCAAATGCACATTTTATGGTTATACATCCATCCATCCTTCCTCAAATGCACATTTTATGGTTATACATCCATCCATCCTTCCTCAAATGCACATTTTATGGTTATCCATCCATCCATCCATCCATCCATCCATCCATCCTCAAATGCACATTTTATGGCTATACAACCATCCATCCATCCATCCTCAAATGCACATTTTATGGTTATACATCCATCCATCCATCCTTCCTCAAATGCACATTTTATGGTTATACATCCATCCATCCATCCTTCCTCAAATGCACATTTTATGGTTATACATACATCCATCCATCCATCCTTCCTCAAATGCACATTTTATGGTTATACATACATCCATCCATCCATCCTTCCTCAAATGCACATTTTATGGTTATACATCCATCCATCCTTCCTCAAATGCACATTTTATGGTTATCCATCCATCCATCTATCCATCCTCAAATGCACATTTTATGGCTATACAACCATCCATCCAACCATCCATCCTCAAACGCACATTTTATGGTTATCCATCCATCCATCCATCCATCCTCAAATGCACATTTTATGGCTATCCATCCATCCATACAACCATCCATCCATCCATCCTCAAAGGCACATTTTATGGCTATACATCCATCCATCCATCCATCCATCCATCCTCAAACACACATTTTATGGCTATACATCCGTCCGTCCATCCATCCATCCTCAAATGCACATTTTATGGCTATACATCCATCCATTCATCCTCAAACGCACATTTTATGTCCGTCCGTCCATCCGTCCATCCATCCTCAAACACACATTTTATGGCTATACATACATCCATCCATCCATCCTCAAACACACATTTTATGGCTATACATCCGTCCATCCATCCATCCATCCTCAAATGCACATTTTATGGCTTTACATCCATCCATCCATCCGTCCATCCTCAAACGCACATTTTATGTCCGTCCATCCATCCATCCGTCCATCCTCAAACGCACATTTTATGGCTATACAACAATCCATCCATCCATCCATCCTCAAATGCACATTTTATGGCTGTACAACAATCCATCCATCCATCCATCCTCAAACACACATTTTATGTCCGTCCGTCCGTCCGTCCATCCATCCATCCGTCCATCCTCAAACGCACATTTTATGGCTATACAACAATCCATCCATCCATCCATCCTCAAATGCACATTTTATGGCTATACAACAATCCATCCATCCATCCATCCATCCATCCTCAAACGCACATTTTATGTCCGTCCGTCCGTCCATCCATCCATCCGTCCATCCTCAAACGCACATTTTATGGCTATACAACAATCCATCCATCCATCCATCCTCAAATGCACATTTTATGGCTGTACAACAATCCATCCATCCATCCATCCTCAAACACACATTTTATGTCCGTCCATCCATCCATCCGTCCATCCTCAAACGCACATTTTATGGCTATACAACAATCCATCCATCCATCCATCCTCAAATGCACATTTTATGGCTATACAACAATCCATCCAACCATCCATCCATCCATCCATCCTCAAACGCACATTTTATGTCCGTCCGTCCGTCCATCCATCCATCCGTCCATCCTTAAATGCACATTTTATGGCTATACATCCATCCATCCATCCATCCATCCTCAAACACACATTTTATGGCTATACATCCGTCCATCCATCCATCCATCCTCAAATGCACATTTTATGGCTTTACATCCATCCATCCATCCGTCCATCCTCAAACGCACATTTTATGTCCATCCGTCCGTCCATCCATCCATCCGTCCATCCTCAAACGCACATTTTATGGCTATACAACAATCCATCCATCCATCCATCCTCAAATGCACATTTTATGGCTGTACAACAATCCATCCATCCATCCATCCTCAAACACACATTTTATGTCCGTCCGTCCGTCCATCCATCCGTCCATCCTCAAACGCACATTTTATGGCTATACAACAATCCATCCATCCATCCATCCTCAAATGCACATTTTATGGCTATACAACAATCCATCCATCCATCCATCCTCAAATGCACATTTTATGGCTATACAACAATCCATCCATCCATCCATCCTCAAACGCACATTTTATGTCCGTCCGTCCGTCCATCCATCCATCCGTCCGTCCATCCTCAAACGCACATTTTATGGCTATACAACAATCCATCCATCCATCCATCCATCCATCCTCAAATGCACATTTTATGGCTGTACAACAATCCATCCATCCATCCATCCATCCTCAAACACACATTTTATGTCCGTCCGTCCGTCCATCCATCCATCCGTCCATCCTCAAACGCACATTTTATGGCTATACAACAATTCATCCATCCATCCATCCTCAAATGCACATTGTATGGCTATACAACAATCCGTCCGTCCATCCATCCATCCGTCCATCCTCAAATGCACATTTTATGGCTATACAACAATCCGTCCGTCCATCCATCCATCCGTCCATCCTCAAATGCACATTTTATGGCTGTACAACAATCCATCCATCCTCAAACACACATTTTATGTCCGTCCGTCCGTCCATCCATCCATCCATCCATCCTCAAACACACATTTTATGTCCGTCCGTCCGTCCATCCATCCATCCTCAAACACACATTTTATGTCCGTCCGTCCGTCCGTCCATCCATCCGTCCGTCCATCCATCCATCCGTCCATCCTCAAACGCACATTTTATGTCCGTCCGTCCGTCCATCCATCCATCCGTCCATCCTCAAACGCACATTTTATGGCTATACAACAATCCATCCATCCATCCATCCTCAAATGCACATTTTATGGCTATACATCCATCCATCCATCCATCCATCCATCCTCAAACACACATTTTATGGCTATACATCCGTCCATCCATCCATCCATCCTCAAATGCACATTTTATGGCTTTACATCCATCCATCTGTCCATCCTCAAACGCACATTTTATGTCCGTCCGTCCGTCCATCCATCCATCCGTCCATCCTCAAACGCACATTTTATGGCTATACAACAATCCATCCATCCATCCATCCTCAAATGCACATTTTATGGCTGTACAACAATCCATCCATCCATCCATCCTCAAACACACATTTTATGTCCGTCCGTCCGTCCGTCCATCCATCCATCCGTCCATCCTCAAACGCACATTTTATGGCTATACAACAATCCATCCATCCATCCATCCTCAAATGCACATTTTATGGCTATACAACAATCCATCCATCCATCCATCCATCTATCCTCAAACGCACATTTTATGTCCGTCCGTCCATCCATCCATCCATCCATCCGTCCATCCTCAAACGCACATTTTATGGCTATACAACAATCCATCCATCCATCCATCCTCAAATGCACATTTTATGGCTGTACAACAATCCATCCATCCATCCATCCATCCTCAAACACACATTTTATGTCCGTCCGTCCGTCCATCCATCCATCCATCCGTCCATCCTCAAACGCACATTTTATGGCTATACACCAATCCATCCATCCATCCATCCTCAAATGCACATTGTATGGCTATACAACAATCCGTCCGTCCATCCATCCATCCGTCCATCCTCAAATGCACATTTTATGGCTATACAACAATTTGTCCGTCCATCCATCCATCCGTCCATCCTCAAATGCACATTTTATGGCTGTACAACAATCCATCCATCCTCAAACACACATTTTATGTCCGTCCGTCCGTCCATCCATCCATCCATCCATCCTCAAACACACATTTTATGTCCGTCCGTCCGTCCATCCATCCATCCATCCATCCTCAAACACACATTTTATGTCCGTCCGTCCGTCCATCCATCCATCCATCCATCCATCCTCAAACACACATTTTATGTCCGTCCGTCCGTCCGTCCATCCATCCATCCGTCCATCCTCAAACGCACATTTTATGTCCGTCCGTCCGTCCATCCATCCATCCATCCATCCTCAAACACACATTTTATGTCCGTCCGTCCGTCCGTCCATCCATCCGTCCATCCTCAAACGCACATTTTATGTCCGTCCATCCATCCATCCATCCATCCTCAAACGCACATTTTATGTCCTTCCATCCATCCATCCGTCCATCCTCAAACGCACATTTTATGGCTATACATCCATCCATCCATCCGTCCATCCTCAAACGCACATTTTATGTCCATCCGTCCGTCCATCCATCCATCCATGCATCCTCAAACGCACATTTTATGTCCATCCATCCATCCATCCATCCATCCATACATACATACATCCATACATCCATACATCCATACATACATACATACATACATACATACATACATGTATACATACATACATACATACATACATACATACATCCTCAAATGCACATTTTATGGCCATCCATCCATCCATCCATCCGTCCGTCCGTCCGTCCATCCTCAAACGCACATTTTATGGCTATACAACAATCCATCCATCCATCCTCAAACGCACATTTTATGGTTATACATCCATCCTTCCATCCATCAACGCACATTTTATGGCTATACAACAGTTGTGCACCTGTAACATGGACATTTAGATCCAGAAATGTTCCTGGATTGACATATTTTGCTCTACACCAATGACTGTCGGAGTATAGGCATATTAGTATGCTGATGATTCTGTGATAATTATTCTTCTGCAGGATCACGAGGTGGGCCATGGACCAGTTTTGGACAATTTTATCTCATGGTGCAAGACCTCATATCTAAAACCAAAGATATGTGCATTGACTTTCACCGTAAACCTCCAACCACAGCTTCAACTTTGATTAATGGCATAGCGTTAGATGTGGTAAGCCAATACAAGAATTTGGGCACCATTTTAGATGATAAATTAGATAAAATAGATGATAAAACTTTGATACCAATACAGATTATATATGTAAAAAAGCTAATCAGAGACTGTTTTTTTAAGAAAGTTGAAGTGCTTTAATGTTGATAGATCACTTCTGAAAATCTTTTATTCATCCTTTCCTATGATCTGCTGTTTTGGCAATTTGAGTGTAATTAACAAAAAAAGACTGGAAAAAACTGTAAACATATGTCGGAAAATAATTGGCACTGATCTCAACAGCATTGATGTGTACGAGGCCAGAGCTTCACAGAGGGCAATGGCCATTTTGGCTAACATCACCCTACTTAAAACGACCCAAAACGTCATTTGTAGATCATTAGCTGTTGGGTTTCTCAACAAACTATAGGTACATGTGTATTTATATTTTTATCTATTTATTATCTCATGGTTTTAGGTGTTTTTTGTGCAAATGTGTGTTGGCTACCTGTTGTGAACCAAATTGCCCCTTGGGGACATAAAAAAAAAAAATCGATTAATTATTCCATCAACAAGAACTGAACTTGGTAAAAAAGCTTTCTCGCCATATGCACCAAAAGTCTGGAATGAACTCCAAAATACCATAAATTTAGAATCACTTCCACCTATTAATACTTTTAAAAGCCTTTTAAAGTCAACTCTGACTGAACAATGTAATTGCTTTTAACTAGGTGCCCTTTAAATTGGATGTTTGTATTTGCTTATGTAAGTAGGTAAAATGTTTTGTTAGTGTATGTTTCGAGATTTGTGGTGTAATATGTCATTTTTGTCCTGTCTTTTATTCTTATTTTTGAAACTTTTTGGCCGCCTGTCTTGGCCAGGACTCCCTGTGAGAAGAGTTACTGTAACTCAATGGGACTTTTCCTGGTTAAATAAATAAAAATAAAAATACATTTCAATTCAATTCGATCCTGTAACAACATTACTGTCTGAAAATGTAGTCCTAACCATATCCCTACACCTAAACCTAACTCTACCCATAAGTTATCCCTAAAATCAGAGTGAAATGATGAATAACACTGATGTAGAAGCACCTAGCCCTGGTCGTAAGCCTAAACTTAACTTCTCCCTCAAATCCGTTAATTGGAACGATACGCCGGTATTAACAAAGATGTCGATCCATGAACATGTTGCACTTGGTGAAGTCAGGTTTCCCGTGGTGTGACAATGATACCATTCATCGGCCTTCACATGTTGTCCATCATCATGATTTATTCGCAAGCGATCCGTCGGTCTCCTAACAGAAATTATATTTTATATTCCACATGTGAACTCACCTCACTCTTTATCTAAAAACTCCTTCCAAAAAACTGTACAGGCTCCGATCACGCATGACGGATGTGCCTCTTATGACCTTTAAGCCCAAATAATCTGCATTCATTATATTCTTCCATGTGTGGTTGGGAGAAATTGAAACTATATTATTGACATGTTCTTCTACCCAGTCTGAGGGATTTAATTTTAGTGAGGAACGATTCAGGGTCATTCTCTTCTATTTGCTAATTCTCACCGCACACATTCATAATTGCGCTCTAAAGTGACGGGTAATTGGTGGCATTAGTTTCAGATGCACTCTGGATATAATTTTTTATATCCAAAGGAATTATTTGACGATTGCCGCTTAAAAAAGGATAAAAGCTAGAATAAGTACAGTGTGAGATTTGAGGGTCCTTGAGGAGATAAAAGCTCGGCTTTGAAACGAGTCGTTGTTCTGTACAATCTGTACAAAGTGTTCATATTGATTGTGGGAAAAATAATTTGACTACAGTAAAGAGACGTGATTGATTTATTGGATGCATTGAAAAGAGTAATTTTCTGACATGCACAATCTGTGACTGAACAACTGATTCATTTTTCATGCACAAGGTACATGCAGGTCTTTGAAAACTTCAAAAACAGGTCTTTGTTTTTAGGTTCTTCTGTATATCTGCTTTATAGTTGAGTTTGTTTCATAACTGAAGAACTTTGCAACATTGACAGTTATTATATATAACTACATTTTGCTGTAAAATATAACTAAAAATAGCTTTACAGCTGAAATGTATTTGTTTTATAAGTGAAAAAAATGAAAATATTAATGCAACTGTTATTTCCCCGTTTATTAACTTGATTTCACATAAATACAGGTGACTTGACTTCAACAAACGGTCAGTGAAAGGAAGTGTTATAGAAAATATGAATCATCAACCTCAAACTGTATGTGCTGATTTATTGTCTTTTGGTTTTCTGTGAGGTTTACAACCGTTAACAAGGTCTAAATACATTTAAAACCCCTATTTTATGTGATTCTGCAACACTGACTAATGAATTGTTGTTATATTGAGCCTTTCAGTGGATAATTTGCATCCTGAAATGTGTTTGTTCTCCAAAAAATTACGTTTGAGAAGATGTTTGACGTGTATTTTCTGTTTCTCGTACAGATAAAGTAGAAAATGCAGAGGTGTACCTATTGTACTATTAACTAACATGAACTAACAATGAGCAATACATTTGTTACAGTATTTATTAATCTTTGTTAATTTAAGTTCATAAAAATACCGCGGTTCATTGTTTGTTCATGTTAGTGCATTAACTAATGTGAACAACCTTTGATTTTAATAACGTATTAGTAAATGTTGAATTTAATATTACCGCTGATTTATGTGATTTTGCAACATCGACTAATAGGATAATTTGCATCTTGAAAGTGTTTGTTCTCTAAAAAATGCCGTTTGAGAAGATGTTTGACGTGTCTTTTCTGTTTCTCGTACAGATAAAGTGGAGAATGGAGAGGTGTACCAGAGACGTCGGGGTCCCAACACCGGCCATACAGAGGAACAGGAAGTGATCACGAAACCACAGGATCTGACGAGCCAATCAGGAAGCAGCTGGCGGCGAGTCGTTCTTCTGATCCTGGCCATCACCATTCACAACATTCCCGGTCAGTCTTTCCCCTCATGATTACTTATATTATTACTCAAGTCCACATGTCCCTTTCTACATAACATTTTAAAGCGATAAAGAATCATTGGTAACACTTTACAATAAGGTTCATTAGTTTACATCAGTCTTTTCTTCTCCTGACCACGTCTCTTCAATTCCTGCATTATTCAAGTCCACATGTCCCTCAAGAATAATCGGTAACACTTTACAATAAGCTTCATAATTGAATGTATTAACTAACATGAACTAACAATGAGGAATACATTTGTTACAGTATTTATTAATCGTTGTTAATGTTAGTTAATAAAAACACATTGTTTGTTCATGTTAGTGCATTAACTAATGTTAACAAATACAACCTTTGATTTTAATAACGTATTAGTAAATGTTGAAATTAATATTAACTAAGATTAATAAATGCTGAAGAAGTATTCTTAGTTCATGTTAACTAATGAACCTTATTGTAAAGTGTTTACCGAATCATAAGCTATGTCTCTTTTTAATGATTGAAGATAACGTTACAATCCATCATTATTTATTTCAAGAGGAATGAGTTTATTTAGGTTTTTTTTGTGCTGCTTTTCTTCCGTGTTTGAAGTCAACAGGGACTCGCAATTATTCATGAGCCTCTGTGGCCTAATCCTATGAGAAGGCACTGTCTTATGA
Organism: Semotilus atromaculatus; assembly: GCA_031834385.1. Lineage (NCBI taxonomy): Eukaryota > Metazoa > Chordata > Actinopteri > Cypriniformes > Leuciscidae > Semotilus > Semotilus atromaculatus. The sequence goes on from JAULUF010000014.1 coordinate 2,705,238, forward strand.
TTATTCATATCTGCATGTGACCTTTTCCTATGAGAGGCGCTTCAAACTGTGATTTGAAACCACATTGAAACATGAGAAGCTTATGTTCTGCTGCACGGCACAAAAATACAGGTGTTTCCTCTCAATGCTGACAGAGCGACAAAAATGAACATTAAATATTTGATAATGTATGATTGCTATTGAGATTTCTAACTCCCGGACATTAATGAAAGGGAGAGCATGCGCTTTATTACAGTTCATCCGAGTCGTTTCACGGATATAAAGTTCACCAGTTTATTAAGCACCCCTGAAAAGGCATGAGGTGTGTATATATTAGTTTACTGTTACTTGTAACGAGTGTTTTGTGTAATTCGCTGTGTATGTTGATGATAATGAAAGGGAGAGAGAGAGTTTATGAATAAGACTTTAATGCGCACTTCTCATACTGTGTTTATTCAGCTCTTACAGTGATTTTCTGGATTTTCTTCATCTTTTGTGTGATGTACAATAAACTTCATAAAACTCATCAGTAAAGTCCTGTCCATCATTCGGACGGGCTTGCACTAATAGTGGATAAAAGCAAGGTGACACATAAGTTATAACCGTAATTAAACTAAACTACACCTGTTCTATCTCCATGCAGCATAACAGGTGAAACTCGAAAAATGTGAATATCGTGCAAAAGTTTGTGTATTTCAGTAATTCACATTAAAAGGTGAAATTAGTATATATAACTATATACATATGCATGATTATACTTTTCACAGGGCCGACATTTCTGTATTTCAAATTTTTTTTTATTGATTTCATGTAATATTCAAATTTTCTGAGATTTTGAATTTGGGGTTTTCATAAGCTGTAAACCATAACCATCAATTTTTCGAGGTTCACCTGTTTATTCTCAGGCTCTGTGGGCATTATGTCTGAACACACTGCTACTGACAGTTTCTGACATTTTCAGTGCATGAGATTGCCTTGTTGTGTATGAACTCTTGAAGCTCCGCCCCCTTCTTGAAAGGGGGCGGGGAGCACCAGCTCATTTGCATTTAAAGGGACACAAAAATTGCTCACCCCCAAAAAGTGGCAATTTTAACATGCTATAAAAATGATCTGTGGTATTTTGAGCTAAAACTTCACATACACACACTGGGGGCCATCAGAGACTTATTTTACATCTTGTAAAAATAAATATAATATTTCCCCTTTAAAAAAACAATAAGAATGATCAGTTTTGATTTCATGCTGACTTTAATATTGGCTGTATCAATATGAAATCTGCATTCAGAAATGGAAAATGAACAAGTCTGTCAAAGTGACGGATAATGATTATTTCTAGATTCCCCCTCTGTGCTCAAACTGTGCTGGTTTTATGACACTTTAAAAGTCTCTTGCCTCCAGTGCTTTTCATCTACTCTTTCTCCTTTGCATTTGCACCATGCTGCCTTTATTTTCCTCTTTATCACGAGCGCTTTCGGCAGCACTTGATCACGTCTCAGCTGGGCCAGTCGCCCCTCGGATGCATTTGTTAATCATTCCAGCGCCGATCTCTTTCACCGTTCCTGAGCGACAAGGAGCATGAGTGAGCTGAATATAGATGACAGGTAGTCTGTGTGTGTGTGTGTGTGTGTTCATACTGTGACCCCAGATGTCCTAGATGTCCCATCTATAACCCCTAAAACCTGGCACATTCTCTCAGAGGCCTTGAGTGCCGATGGACGACCTCAGGAAAACCTCCAGCTGTGTGTTTTTAGTCAATATGTGAAACACATCAGATGTTTTCCTCACTTAATTACACAGTGACTCATTGCTTGTTCTTTTCAGCCTCAATTAGATTTTTTGAGCTTTCCAGCAGACTCTTCAATAAATGGACAAGCATTTTTCAGGATGAATCATCAGAATGAGACGCGATCAATAGAGCGCTGTGGTTTAGCACAGGTTTAAGAGGAAGGGACGAGGTCACTAAGAGGATTAACTGATAATTAGTCGTGATGGTCCATCATTGACAAATGCACCAGAGTGATCAATTGATTTGCAATCATTATATTGAAATAAACGAGGAAAATCTGCACACCGTTTAACAATAAGTCAAGTATATTTATATAGCGCTTTTCACAATACAGATTGTCTCAAAGCAGCTTCACAGTATCAATCAAAACAACATAACAATGTTCGTTTCTTAGTGGAAAAACATCCACGTTTGGTAGAGCTGATCAATGGTATTAATGATTGGTTAATTAATTTGAGTATCCCCAACTGAGCAAGCCAAAGGCAACAGTCTGCAATAAATATAATGGAATAGTTATACAGTGTGTTTAGTTATAATAGTTTGTTTTAATCCTGCACCTGTTGGAGATCGTTCGAATCTGCTTTTTGTTAAATCATTATATCCAACACATGTTTCATTATTGGAAAATTACCTTTAATGCAATTATATAAGTGATTATGATAAAAAATACACACTACCACTCAAAAGTTTGGGGTCAGTACATTTAAAAAAGAATGAGAAATATTATACTTTGATTCAGCAAGGACACATTAAATTGATCAAAAGTGACAATTATAATGTTACAAAATATTCTATTTAAAATAAATGCTGATTTTTTTTTTACTTTTCATTAAAGAATCATCAAAGAATCCTACAAATGTTCTCAACACTGATAATAATCATAAATGTTTCTTGAGCATCAATCATCATATTATCCTGATTTCTGAAGGATCATGTGACACTGAAGACTGGAGTAATGATGCTTTGATCACAGGAATAAATTAGATTTGACTATATATTCACATAAAAAAAAACAGTTATTCTAAATTATAATAATATTTCACAATATTCCTAATCAAATTAGTGCAGCCTTGTTAAGCAGAAGATACGTTTTTCAAAAAGAATTCCACCAACCCCAAACTTTTAAAACGGAATATGCATTATTAATATTTAAAAATAAATATCTTAATTATTGTTTCGTCATGTATATTCGTTTACAATTTGAAATCATGAAATTCAATGGAATATACATTCAAATGAATGAATTGAACAGGGAAAAAAAACAAGTATTAATTGATTTTCCCCGCGCGCTGGCGTCTGCGAGCTGAGGTTCAGAGAGTGTCACCTGTCGGGACATGTTATTCTGCTTTCTCCTCATTACCGCGGCTCATTTCCACTTCTTTACTATTCACAGCCTTGTCTATTGGGGTTGTTAGTCAGCGAGGGCGAGCGGTCTCGGTTACAGCTCAGTGTCTCTGTGCCGGTGTATTCTGTTCCTCTCATGACATGATGATGAGTTGACCTTTTCCCCTCCGCTCTCTGACGATCTAAAGCGCTGTTGGTCGTTGTGATCTTGATAAGGTCAGTATGATAGAAGCACAATGCCATTGTACGGTTTGCACCTTTACGTCCCTTCATTTGGCACTGTAGCTTCAGAAAATCCCTCCCGAAAGTGTCAAAAGCATTGCTAGTTCTCTTGAGTGACATTAGCAGTACATTAGAGCTTTTTGAAAGGTTATCCAGACTTACATTAGTATAGAGACTTGACCTATACACCTAAAAGAGAGACTTTTAATGGAAGTCTTGAGTGTTTCTACTGCACTTATCTTGGCATCTGTAGTTTAAAAGTTTTATTGAATCCTTCGAGTGCTGTGTGAAATTCTCCTTATTCTCCTTTGTTACTTTTTCGAAGTCTTGCTGTTGTTTTTGGGCTCTACTAGAACAGGTTTTTATGCTTGAATGGTGATTTTTTTTTTTTTTTTTTTTTTCATATTCTCCTTTTTTGCGTCTCCTCTCTTCCCAGTCTGTCAGTAACGCTCTGTTTACTTCCTGTCTCTATGAAGCCCCTCCTTCTGTAAAGCACACTGTGCTCTGATTGGTCGGCTGGATCAGTGTGTTGTGATTGGTCGAGCTCTTCGAGTGAGTTTGGGAAATGTCCCGCCCCTTACCATAACCTCCAGTTTAACACACTACTAACTAACTCAACCAGGCCCCGCCCCTTTATTCTGCGCATGAATTATTTAAATAAGGAATAGTGTGACTTGTTCGTTCCCAGAAGAAAACTCAAGACTACAATGAAGTTGTAACTGAACTTCAGGGAGTTCAGAAAAACTGACACTGATGTAAAGAATAATTTGTAACTTTCCAGAGCTTTTTCATGCTCAAACAGCAACATTACACACTAAAAGAAAGGTGAACTCGTAAAAAAGCACAATATAGGACCCCTTTAAAATCCAAATTTGTATCTGTTAATATTATTTAATGGATCTGAACTAACATGAACTAATAACGAACAGATGTATTTTTATTAACTAATGTGTGCATAGATTAATAAATACTGTAACAAATGCTTTGCTCATTGTTAATGTTAACAAATGGGAGCTTATTGTAAAGTATTTCACCTTATTTTAATCCATCCAAGCAAAATTATAATTTGATCAATCCTTCATCTAAACCCTCATTTGATCTGTTCACGTCTACAAAAGCCAAAAACCCCATATGAATATCCATGCTGGTGTCCACAGCATCATTAGGATTTCATGCGTTTTAAAAGCCATTGGAAAGGCAGCTTGACAGTCATTCTGGATATTTATTTTTCACAGTGTGCAACCTTAAAAATTGCAGGAAGTATGTCTTAGCAAAGTCAGTAAATGAACCATCAGTTCAAATGCGAGTTTAAATGCGGTCTCTCTGTTGTAAGCGGAACGTTTTTTCATTGTAGTCCACAATTTTAAAGTGCTTTAATGCAATTTATTGCAATTTTCTTCTCTGAAAGATAATTCTGACTGCAATTGCCTGTGCATTTTCATTCAGCATCTAGGACAGGTTCTCAAGAGACTACAAAGGTACAAAGTACATGAAGTAAATCGTACACCATTTACTGTGGCTAGTACAGCCGAAATAAAAATAGGCAAATGTCAAAAGCATCCATTTTTCGTTTACTTGATTATCCTTTCATTTTTTTATTAAGAGAATAAAATATGATCATCAGGCTTTTGAGGACGGTCTATTAGTTCATCTCTCAATCATCATTGTATTGCATTGCATTATATGTTTTAAAGCTTTGATTATGAAACTAAGCATTTAAATATCAACTTGCTTAGACATATTATTGGCAGATATTGATATTGATATTTATATTACATTACGAGCATCAGAATGTCATCACTTTTTGTCCGCATCTGCAGAAAATTACATATGTTTGCTCAGTTTGAGCTGTTTTTTCCTTCATATTCTTATTATATAAGCCATAAAAGCCTGATGTTGACACACAACATAACACATATAATACTTTAAAGGTGCATTGCGCAACTTTTCATGTTAAAAATACCTGTTTTTCTATCCTATACATGCTCAAAGAACTGCCTGATGGGCTGAACGAGCCCTTCTCTGCTCACTGAGATCGCCTCTATAATCCTGTACAGTAAAATATATAAGAGGGATTCGGGCTCGAATCTTAGACTGGGCGTGACGTCATGCGCGTTCACGCTCACCAGGCTGTGTCTCGCAGGTTTGTGTATAAGCCGCCATTCTCCGCATCAGCGAAGACAACTCGTGCGTCAAAGGTAGAAGATGGATTCAAAGAGACCGGCTTGTAGTCCATTCCAAACCCCAACGCAAACTCCACGTAAAGTAAAGAAAAGAACAATTTTGTCTAGTGCCACCACTCTGGTTGCAGTTTCGCTTGTCGCCAGAGGGGGCGTAGTTCTGCAAAAACTCAGAGACTTGCGTTTTGCACCTTTAAAAACTGCATTTAAATGAGTTGAAGTTATCTTGCCTTGTTATAATGGCCCTCCTAGTGTTTTACTTTACTTTCAGTTGAATGCCAGTTTCATTCAGCGCTTCCACTTTGAAACTATTCCTTTGAGAACATCATTATTACGACCTGTCGACCGTGACTTGTTGTAGCCCATGATATCGTGACCACTCGTTACTTTCTCCGATAAAGTGTTCAGTGTTCATGTCTTGTCAGCTTTGCAGCGTGCGAGAAAACAGCACATGAGCTGCTCACTAGTTCATTATTACCAGGAGCTTTCATCTTCTGCTTTGTCACATCAAAGATAGAAAGCAAAGATTTTATTCTCCAAAGAGGAGTCTGTCCTTGAAGGATCCTCCAGTGCTATTAGGATCAGAAAGAGATGTTTGGAGGTTTTGGATGTCCGAGCTCTTCGTCGGCTCTTCAAACCTCAGATCTTGATTGTAAAGCCTCAAGGTTTTACTGACATGTTAACGAAGCTCTGGAAGTGCACTTTGAGGGAAGTAACAACACATGTGGATTTAGTTTTTTGCTGGAGTCTGGATGTTTGATAAGGCTGAGTTGAGCGTTTCTGCTCTCTGATGGCACGGCGCAGGGCTTTGCTTGCCTGATTCCTCCGGTGGTTTCATTAGGTTTCTTAAGCAGCGGTCAAACCCAGCAGGCTTTGTGGAGCCTCGCTGTTTCTTCAGTCCTTTTCTGCTTGCTTTCTCTCCCAGAGGTCTGTTTTTCTACTGAAACAAAGAGAAATGTGGCACTTTGAAGAGTGAGTCTGTGCTTCTGCTTTGTGAGACGGGTTAAAACGCTTGGATGAAGCATCATCTCGCCTGCATTCTAGACTTATATATTTGAATTGCATAGAACATTTCCATCCTTTTGAATTTTACACAGTTTTAACATCAACTAATAAACTTGTCTGGTTATTTTGCTCTTAATGATACATTTAGTCCTGGTTTGCTTAGTGTTCATTTTTAATACCGGACCTAAAGATACAAAACAAATGGCTTTATTGAGTGCTGTATAACTATATGGACGAAATTTACCACACCTCTGAAACAATGCTGTGTTCTGGCTCAATGCGCTCGTTGTGTGTTTGTGGTGTTTTTACCAGCTGAGAATCACAGAGAGTTTATGAAATGTGTGACAGAGTCAAAACGACACCAGTAATTCCTCCGTTACACACACACACACACATCTGCTGCGAGTAGACGCGGTTCTGACGCCTGAACTGTAATGGGCAACATCTCGACTATCGCCTTTCTGTCCTTTTTAGGGTCTCATCTTGTGACGTCATGTCCTGTTTTTGGTTTGTTCAGATGTCTTTGGTCCGTGTTGCCTTCATATTTCAGTCGAACCGCACCAGAATTCGTTTGGAAGTGGACCGAGACCCCCTGAAAAGGTTCGGTCTGTCTTGTTTTCCCGGTTTTGTGTTGTGGGACTTTTATTTTGAAGTGCATTTCCTGGTCCCCTTGTTTCAGTGTTTCATCCCCTGTCATTTGTTCCTGTTTCATTTGTTTCCATTGCTGTGTTGTTTGTTCCCATAACTAGGGATGTCCAGATCCGATCGGGCCCGATCACGTGGTTTCAGACTCGGACGTTACCTCCCGATCAGGACTCGGATATATATGTATATATATTCTCATTATTTTTTAACACATCTATAGCTATGCGGTGGCACAGAGTTAGACCCTTTTGACTCCACACAGTAACAGCAACGCGTGCGGCATGACATCACTTTGTTGCAGAGACGCTATTGGTTAAATGCCGGCAAAGTAGAACACGGAAGCAGCTTGAAGCGGAAAGCGCGAGTATGTATTATAAACAGCAAACGTTGCAAACGTCCTTGATGAGAACAGAAACAGGCTCAAACCTGACAAGGTAGAGATGTTAGTTTTCATGGTAACACTTTACTTGAAGGGGTGTGCATAAGACTGACATGACACATGTCATGAATATGAAGGAGGTCTTATGCATGTTTATGACAACTGTCATTAAGTGTCATTCGCTCAATTATGAAATTTTTTATGCAAATATGACATTGTGTGAGATGTCTTTGTTATGACAACTTTTACATTACCCAGATAACACAACCTGTCATAAATATGTCATAAACATGACATAACAGATTAATTATCAAACTTAAGAAACCACTTAGCTTTATGGGTTAACATGTCATTAAACTGTCAGGTTGTTGGTTTTGACATTGGCTGTCATGAAGCCATTATGACATTTTAATGACAAATTACATGTGTACCACTGTAGTTGAGGTCAAGAAAAACATTCATGACACAGTTATAATGGCCTCATGACAGCCAATGTCAAAACCAACAACCTGACAGTTTAATGACATGTTAACCCATAAAGCTAAGTAGTTTCTTAAGTTTGATAATTAATCTGCTATGTCATGTTTATGACAATTCATGTTGTCTTGGTAATGTCAAGTTGTCATGACAAAGACACTGACAGGTTATAATGTATTGGTTTATGTCAAGTTGTCATAACAAAGACATCTCAAACAATGTCATGTTTGCATTAAAAATGTCATAATTGAGCGAATGACACTTAATGACAGTTGTCATAAACATGCATAAGACCTCCTTCATATTTATGACATCTGCCATGTCATGATTATGACGGTGTCATGTCAGTCTTATGCACACCCCTTCAAGTAAAGTGTTACCGTTTTCATTAAGAAAAACATTTCCTTCTGTGAAACTTACTACTGTGCTGACAGTAAGAGTTAGGAGTGTAATTCCTAAAAGCACATTACTGGCTTTGCAAACACTGTGGCACTTTTATATATATTTTTTGTTTACATGCCTGCCGGGTATTTTAAGTTGAGGTACTATTTGTTTTTATATTAGACTTTTTTTATATTTACTGTTGCACTAAAGTCCAAAAGTGAAGAATTTATGTTATTTATTACTTGATTGTTCAAGCTACCTCACAGAAGTGCTCTGTTTGCTAACAGAGTTGTTGAATGTTAAAATAAGGTGAATGAAATAAAAAATTAGGAACATCCTGGATCTGTTTTTTCGCTGTTCTTTTTTTATGTATTATAGAAGTATCGGATCGGGACTCGGTATCGGTAGATACTCAAAATCAAATGACTCGGACCTGAGGGCAAAAAAACCTGATCGGGACATCCCTACCCATAACTATCCTTGTTTGTTACCATAGCTACCATTGTTTGTTTCTATGACGCTTAATCATGTCCACCTGTCTCTTGTTATCTCCTCTGTCTATTTATTCCCTTGCTCTTCGGTCTTTGTTGGTCGTCGTTGTCTTCATCAAAAGATACATATTATAATTTAATGGACCTGAACTCACATGAACTAACAATGAAATGTTTAATTGTATATTTTTTTTGTATATTTATTTGTATAATTATTAACCAACAATAACAAATATGAATAAATTCTGTATCAAATGTATTAATCATTGTTAGTTAAACATTTAATAATGGAACCATATTGTAAAGTGTTACAAATCAAAATCCATCATATTTAGTTTATCCATTTCCAAATGGATGGAAATTTTATGTGCATTTGAATCTAAAACACGGGCCTTTTTTGTGTGTTTTGATGTCTTAGTTATAGGCTACCATTGACTTGAGCCTTTTATTACCATTGCTATAATGAAGAAGACTGTGTTAAAACATCTGCAGACTTTTTATTCACAGTGTAGAGGTCAAATGTCTGCAGAACTAAATTGCGTCCATGCTAAATGTCACAGGACTGAAGACAGCAGAACACACACTGGTGAGCGCCTGAGGAGTGTGTTTTTGTCTTCAGTGAAGGCCTGCCGTAACCTCTGTCATCCACTAAAGCTACTTCTGTCAGGACGTAATTACAGTGTTTGCAGTGCAGCGCTCTATTGATATTCCTCATACAGTACGTTCTGTAAAAATGTGCAATTATTTCAGCCTGAACCACTTACCGTACACTCTCTAGATCAGACTAGGTCAGTCTTGTGTGATTTTTATTTAAATTTTTTTTTAATCATTTTAACAGCTTTTACAATAAATCTAAAATATTTTTCTTGGAGATAGGGCTGGGCGGTATGACGATATATATCGTGACCAAAGCATAAAATGTCTATCGTTAGAGATTTTGCTATATTGTGTAAATTGCGGTATGTAAATATATAGCACTATTGACACTTCAGTGTGATGAAATGCATAAATGAGAAAATAAAGAGAGGAACATGCTTAATGTTAAAAAGAGATATAAGCGCAATATGAAAAAGTTACAAGTGCATTATATCCTGAAAAGGAACTCGTTAAAAAGTGTTATTCAGCAAAACATCAATGCAGTCACACACTTGTTGACACACAGCATTAGCCACGTCTCTCAGCATGCGATCGCGATTTCTGTTCTCTTTCACGTCTTATTGTAGCCTGGATGCCAGACCAACATGTTTTGGTCGGGAAGTTCGGTCTGGACTCGATCCATTGAGGAGTAATTATGATCGGTTCAGAAATCGTCGGGCCAATCAAATTGCCAGGGCGGGCTTTATACGATGATGGACAGATGATCTGCAGTTACGTAATCATCACGTCATCAAAGAGCGCTTGGTTTACAACAAAGATGACATTTGCTCACACTACTTATAGCCGGACTCAAAATCAGGATGGCTTCCAGGATACACACAAGGCTACCATATCGGAAAATATGACTAATATAGTTAGTGTGGGAATGCACGTGTGTTAATCACACTGTATTTTAAACACGACTCACTATTGACAAATGAAAAACTTTGCAATCAAGGTTATTCTCATAGTCATATCATAAGAAGTAAAAAATTTAAGAAAACAAACTGATTACCTCTGTCATGCTTTTTCGTGTTCTTGTACCGGTTGGAGTTGTAGGCTGATTGGTTGTAGGTCTATCCAATTGTGTGCAGAGGTTTTTTTTTTTTTTTTTTTTTTTTTTCTGGTTCGATTAAGACACGCCTCATAAGCAAAGCCCTATGGAGCAGTATCAGACTCACATTCTGAATAGAATATGAGTATGACGTAGTCAGGCTAGTCTTATTGTGCTTGAATGGTCGAATACACGTGCAATTATGTCAAAATGTCCATCACGTGGAGTATTCATGTACACACCGCCGGTTATATCTTCAGTGAAAGTAAAGAGTTAGGTGTAAACCGGATATGTATCAGTATAATGGATCCGTGTGTTTGGTCTTAAAGTGACAGCAGCCTAATAAACCTGTCATTAATGTGAATCAAACAAGAGAAAATTACTTACTCTTGACTGATTCACTTTTTTAGCTTTTTTAGCTTTAATAAGAATACATTTATATTTAATTAATACAGTGAAGACTATGCATCATTTTATTCATTACATTTCATACTACTTCTAACTACATGTTAAATAAACCTATTGTACCTGAAAAACTTTTTTTCACATTTTTGTTATATTCCAAATGTCCTATTGTTTTTTTATTTGCTAATTTTTTTTCTTATTTTTAATAACAGAAATGAGATCAAATAACACAAAATGACTATATCCTGATATATATGGTTATTTTGAAATAAAATTTCTCATCATGAAATAAGAATTTGTTCATATCGCCCACACTTACTTGCAGTGTAGCAGGTAAAGACACTTTCCCCCTCAAACGCAGGCTTATCCTGATTCTGTGTGCGGACTGATAGCAACTGAAGTGAAGCACAGGAAAAAAAGTCATTTTCGGTGAGAGTGGCGAGTGGAACGGAGAGCAGCTGCAATCCTGTGAAACAGTCATATATGAGAATGTGTCTGAGAAGATCTAGACTACTTATAATGGCACATTTCAGGGTTTACCAATGCTTAAAGTCACCATAATATCAAAATTGACCATTTTATTTATGTATTTATTATAAATAATTTATCCGTGCACATCATTATTGTTTTAAATTCATGTTCCTGGTAATCTTGAATCAGAATAACTCCCTCTTGCAGCATCTCTTCTCTTCTCTGATGATGTGGGCGGGGCAACCTGTCAATCACATAAGATCAGCCAATAGCAAACCACAGTCATCCAATCAATTCCCCACGAACACAATCAAGCCCCGCCCACATTTGTTGTTGTTCAAGAAGCGTTTCACTCGGATAAACATCACAATTAATAAGGAAGAAAAGATGAGCGCAACTTTTCTAATTGTATAATGGGGTCACATACAGTATGTATTGGCTGTTAAACAAAGTTAAACAATGGAAAGATATAAATAGTTAGCTAAAATGGATCATTAAGTTGGCTTGTGAGAGCCAACTTACTGAAATCCTATTTAAACTTATTATTATTAAGTTGGCTTGTGAGAGCCAACTTACTGAAATCCTATTTAAACTTATTATTATTATTAAGTTGGCTTGTGAGAGCCAACTTACTGAAATCCTATTTAAACTTATTATTATTATTATTATTATTATTCTGTCGCTGAAATTTCTATATCAAACTCCTCCTAGAGCGTTAACTCCACATACTCCAAACTCGGCTCAGACACTCAAACTGTTCTGACTCGGTATGCTATTTCTTTTCTAACTGATCGGACTTACGGTTTTCCTAAAAATGACGATCAAACTCGGAAAAAACTCCCATTGACTTAACATTGCGGAATTTTCAGATTTTCAAACTCCCCAACTGTCAAATATTCAAATCTAAATCCCTTGAAACCCTAGACTAAATCAAACTGCCATTCTATATACTATATGAGCCATTGAGACTCATTGAAACTCGTCTATCTATCAACTTCAAACTATTTTAAACTTCAAACTAAATTAAACTTCAAACTAATTTAAACTTTAATCTTCAAACTAATTTAAACTTTAAACTAATTTAAATTTCAAATGACTAAATTTACTTCATTTAAACTTATAAACTCTAAACTCATATAAACTCTGAGTGTGTAAGTGAGTGAGTGTGTGAGCGAGTGAGTCTGTATGTGTGACTGTGCGTTTGTGTGTGTGTGAGAGAGAGAGTGTGTGTGTGTGTGTGAGTGTGTGTGCATGTTAGTGAGCGTGTCTGTGCGTGTGTGTGAAAGAGAAAGAGTGTGTGTGTGTCGGTGTGTGTGTGTGTGTTAGTGAGCGTGTCTGTGTGTGTGAGTTAGTGAGCGTGTCTGTGTGTGCATGTTAGTGAGCGTGTCTGTGCGTGTGTGTGAAAGAGAAAGTGTGTGTGTAAACGAGTTAGTGTGTGTGTGTGTGTGTATACCAAAATACCTTAGAACACCCTAGCAACACCATAGCAACCAACCAAAATACCTTAGAACACCCTAGCAACACCATAGCAACCACCCAAAATACCTTAGAACACCCTAGCAACACCCTATCAACCAACCAAAATACCTTAGAACACCCTAGCAACACCCTAGCAACCACGCAAAATACCTTAGAACACCCTAGCAACACCATAGCAACCAACCAAAATACATTAGAACACCCTAGCAACCACCGAGAACACCCTAGCAACCACCCAAAATACCTTAGAACACCCTAGCAACACCCTAGCAACCACCCAAAATACCTTAGAACACCCTAGCAACACCCCTAGCAACCACCCAAAATACCTCAGAACACCCTAGCAACACCCTAGCAACCACCCAAAATACCTTAGAACACCCTAGCAACCACCCAAAATACCTTAGAACACCCTAGCAACACCCTAGCAACCACCCAAAATACCTTACAACACCCTAGCAACCACCCAAAATACCTAAGAACACCCTAGCAACACCATAGCAACCAAACAAAATACATTATAACACCCTAGCAACACCATAGCAACCAACCAAAATACATTAGAACACCCTAGCAACCACCGAGAACAACCTAGCAACCACCCAAAATACCTTAGAACACCCTAGCAACACCCTAGCAACCACCCAAAATACCTTAGAACACCCTAGCAACACCCCTAGCAACCACCCAAAATACCTCAGAACACCCTAGCAACACCCTAGCAACCACCCAAAATACCTTAGAACACCCTAGCAACACCCTAGCAACCACCCAAAATACCTTAGAACACCCTAGCAACACCCTAGCAACCACCCAAAATACCTCAGAACACCCTAGCAACACCCTAGCAACCACCCAAAATACCTTAGAACACCCTAGCAACCACCCAAAATACCTTAGAACACCCTAGCAACCACCCACAATACCTTAGAACACCCTAGCAACACCCTAGCAACCACCCAAAATACCTCAGAACACCCTAGCAACACCCTAGCAACCACCCAAAATACCTTAGAACACCCTAGCAACCACCCAAAATACCTTAGAACCCCCTAGCAACACCATAGCAACCAACCAAAATACCTTAGAACACCCTAGCAACACCATAGCAACCACCCAAAATACCTTAGAACTCCCTAGCAACACCCTAGCAACCAACCAAAATACCTTGGAACACCCTAGCAACACCCTAGCAACCACCCAAAATACCTTAGAACACCCTAGCAACCAACCAGAACACCTTAGCAACCACCCAAAATACATTAAAACACCCTAGCAACACCATAGCAACCACCCAAAATACATTAGAACACCCTAGCAACACCATAGCAACCACCCAAAATACCTTAGAACACCCTAGCAACACCCTAGCAACCACCCAAAATACCTTACAACACCCTAGCAACCACCCAAAATACCTTAGAACACCCTAGCAACACCCTAGCAACCAACCAAAATACCTTAGAACACCTTAGCAACACCCTAGCAACCACCCAAAACACCCTAGCAGCCACCCAAAATACCTTAGAATACGCTAGCAACCACCTATAACACCTTAGCAACCCACTAGAAACACCCTAGCGACTTTACTTTAAACTATTTTAAACTTTAAACGAAGTTAAACTTTAAACTACTTTAAACTAGAAACTACTTTAAACTATTTTAAACTTTAAACTACTTTAAACTAAGTTAAACTTTAAACTACTTTAAACTAGAAACTACTTTAAACTATTTTAAACTTTAAACTACTTTAAACTTTAAACTAAGTTAAACTTTAAACTACTTTAAACTAGAAACTACTTTAAATATTTTAAACTTTAAACTAC
>JAULUF010000014.1:2727500-2737500 GCA_031834385.1 Semotilus atromaculatus
ATGGATGGATGGGTGGATGGGTGGATGGTTGGTTGGTTGGATGGATGGTTGGATGGATGGATGGTTGGATGGATGGTTGGATGGATGGATGGATGGTTGGTTGGTTGGTTGGTTGGATGGATGGATGGATGGATGGTTGGATGGATGGTTGGATGGATGGATGGTTGGTTGGTTGGTTAGTTGGATGGATGGTTGGATGGATGGTTGGATGGTTGGATGGTTGGTTGGTTAGTTGGATGGATGGATGGATGGATGGATAGATGGATGGTCGGATGGTCAGATTGGGAAATCTTGCTCAATGTAAAAGCAATCAAACAGACGTCGTAATTTGCTATCTAACAGGGGACTTTAGTGTTAGTGTGACACCTATGTGGTTGCTTTGCCATTTCTTCATTTTCATTCTTTTGACCTCAAAAATCTTATTACAGTGTATGTTTATGGCAAGAACCGGTCTTTAAGTATTATTGTAAACATTGCTATCACTTTCAGAGATAGTCAGAATATGAAATACTGCTAAATGTAAAAGGACTCAAACACATATCATTAGTCACCATCCAACAGGGGACTCGTGTCCTTTTGTGTAGTGAAATGACTAAAACATGTTCATGCTGCTTCTGCTGCTTAAATTTAGCATGTGCACTTTAACTTGTGTGGACATGGGCATGGAATGATGAATAAAAATGGTCAAATCTAAATTAACTTATTTTGTTATAGTAAAAAATATTATTAATGGATGGATGGTTGGATGGATTGATGGATGGATGGAAGATTGGATGGATGGATGAAAATATGGTTGGATGGATGGATGGATTTGACAAAGCGACATCAACTATGGCCTGGCTTGCATAATACTGCCCTTTTAGTGTTTCTAGGGTTTGTTTGTAAACAATGTTGTAGTTGTATTTAACAATATTTTACATTTTACACGCAGGTTTGGCTGATATGTGTAGTGCATTACTTAGTTTGAAAATGACTTAAATGATCTTTTTAACTGTTAACTGGTTATAATCTTATTTATCGAACAGAAGTTTTTGGTCAAGATAGGTCATTTCTCCTCTTCTGTCGCTCACGTCTCCTGTGTCTCCACAAGGATCGATCTTGGCGCCCTCCCTTTACTCGTTGTACATGCTACCATTGGGTTCTATTTTAATAAGACATGGTGTTTCCTTCCATTTTTATGCCGACGACACCCAAATATATATACCTATCAAGAGAAATGATCCATCTGCATTCATTTCTCTTTTATTATGCTTAGATGAGGTTAAATCTTGGCTTGCTCAAAACTTTTTGTCTATAAATGAAGACAAAACTGAGGTGATAGTTTTCGGCCCCACTGATAATTCTAAGACCTCCAGCATTGATTTGAGGAGCTTATCTGCATTCAGATCTACGCATGTGCGGGATTTGGGTGTGCTTTTAGATGGGCCTTTAAAACTGGACAAACCAATATCTTCGGTAATTGGATCCAGACAAAACACTAGAGATGGCTGTTCATGCTTTTATTTCTTCACATTTAGACTACTGCAACTCATTGTATTGCGGTATTTTCTAAGTCACAAATCGCTCGCCTTCAACTGGTCCAAAATGCTGCAGAAGATTTATTCGCAAAAGTCTTAAATATGATCACATCACTCCAATTCTAAGAGATCTTCACTGGCTGCCTAACCGGTATAGAATTGATTTTAAGATTCTTTTATTTGTATATAAATGTCTGCATAACCATGCTCCTATCTACTTATCAGAATTGCTGCATTCCTATACCCCTCCCAGAAGCTTAAGATCAAGTGAGCGTAACCTGCTTCTAGTCCCACACTCACGACTCAAACGTAGAGGGGATCGAGCGTTTTCTGTGCTTGGGTCACGGTTATGGAACAACATGCCCTTAGAGATTAGAGTCGCATCTTCCCTGACAATTTTTAAGTCTCTTTTAAAAACTAGTTTTGTGTATTAGAGTGTGTATATTTAGGATATGTATTTAGTTGTCTTATACAGCACTTTGGTAAGGCTTGTGGCTGTTTTAAATGTGCTTTATAAATTAGTTAAACTTGAAACTACTGATTGTAATAATAGATCTAACTCTGGGCCGATACTATGTAGCTGTCTGGGACTGGTGTGCCATCACATTCAGAGATAGTCAGAATACGAAATACTGCTAAATGTAAAAGCACTCAAACATATCCTTCTTTATGTAAGCAATAAGGTACGAGAGGCTGTGCTGTATGGTGAATTAGTCACGGCTGAAGGGCGTTGTTAGGCTCAACGCGAAGCGGAGTAACCCCTTCAGCCGTGACTTATTCACCATACAGCACTTGCCTCGAGTACCTTATTGCTTTTATGAAACGGTTACCACACAATCAAAATATTAAAGTAAAACAAATATGTATTAGTGCAACTTTCATGAAGTAAAATCACTAAAAGCCTTCCTTCCGCTAGAAAAAAAATAGTCCCTGACCGTGAACAGCAACAACGTTCCAATGTGTAATATGCAGGAAAGCTCAAATAAAAACAACACAGGAACCGCAGTGTTGCGCAGCGATCAATAGAACCGTTGGGTGAAGCGGTCATAGCCGTGTTATATCGTGAATAAAACACAGCTGTTGACCAATCAGAATCAAGGATTGGAACTAACCGTTTTATAAAATCAAACAGGGGACAAAATAAGTCATTTTGTGTAATGAAATGAATATAACATGCACATGCTGCTGCTGCTTATCTTTAGCATGTACAATTTAACTCGTGTGGAAATGGGCATGGAATAGCGAAAAAATGGTGACCTAAAAATGGTCAATTAAATTAAGTCAAAAATATTACTTAACATTAATGAACCAACCTATATACAATAAAACTAAGTTTTTTGGGGTTACATCAAGCAGAAACATATTTTTAAGGTAACAATCACCACACAAGTTAAACTGTACATGATCTAGACTCTAGATAAATCAAATGCAATCGCAGCAGTAAGTCAGGGGAATGCTTTTTTTTCTTCCTTTGGTTTCAATTTTGAACATGTTACAGTTCTTTTTAAAAAGGTATACATTTTAATACAATTATAAATTGATATAACATGATTTGATACTGTAAAAACATCACACAAAACACATCATTCATGTCTCAAATTAAGTAATTCTTCCAGAACACTAGTAATTATTTCACCCAACAAACACAATTAAAAATACAAAACAAAAAACACAAACAACAGGCAGCAATATGCACTATTTTCTGCTGTTCAGAATTCAATACAGTTTATGTTACATGGATCATGGTAACATTAATGTACTAAATTATTTCCTTTTTTGAGCTCAGTTTAGCCACAGACTGATCTTCTGATCACTGTGTGAAGAGTTTTGAGAAGGTGTTCAATGTTCTATTATGTTTATCAGTTTTGAAAAGAGCGTATAAAAATGGGCTCTGAGATTTGGCAGTGGTTGTTTCTAAGTGAAATATGTAGTTTGGAAGATGTAGTCGCTGAATGCATTAATACGCTGAATGCGTTAATGCATTAATACAATTGAATGACAGACATTTGCAACACTTCTACAGTAATACCATATTAAAATATATTCAGAATCTAAAAAAATAAATACAATCAAAACAATTAGATGTAGCTGAACACATACAGAGGTATTAATCTTTCAGTTTCATCACCATCTATACAAAAGAGGAAGCTTGGGGGGAAATGTGTACTGTAATGTAAACATTGACCATGTGACATAAACTGCTGTGAATTCTGAACAACAGAAAACAGCAGAAATATTTTATAATGCTAAAAAATGGGGAAAAATGGAAACAATGAGTATTGAGAAATCTGTCAAAAGGGGGGAAAAAGAAAAAAGAAACAAACCTGTAATAGCAGCTGTAAATGGAGCCTTATTTATCACTCAGAATTAGTGTTAAATACATTTACACATACACATGTAGATCACTGTCTCTCTAGAGCCGTCCACACCGTCATAATGAGGGACAGAAGACACAATGATAATGTGTTCCCCACATCACACCAGGATATTTCACCCACAATTTAAAATTCACTCAATAAACTGATTCACGCATGGTCAACTGATGTTAAAAACAAAAACATTGAATGGTGACCTCTCCACATTCTGTGTTGTTACAGCACTGCAAAAATGGCAGAAATGTTTCTTTATGAAATAGCAGACACAATACCACAGATATTCTTTGAAAAAGATCTAAATAATTGAATGATTTGACCATAACTCATTAATGTCTTTGATATTCTTCTAACTTAGGTAATTTCATGTGTATAGACTAGTTGCTGCACATCCCCCCCCACACACAAGCAATTTGCATATCAATGGAGGAAGGCTTGTCAGGTGAGGAAGGCCTAAACTCTAACAATACAGTTACCAATGTCCAAGAAGCGGTGGAACTTCTCAGATAAACTAGAGAAAACGCTGGGATTTACCCTGCCAAATTAAATTACAGGTTTTTACAGTCGCTAGGACACATTTCTCAATATTTAGGTACATTTTCAAAACTCTTCACTCAGTTCTCCTAACCAACTTTCAGTTGCACAGCAGTTCTTTTCACATTCAAAATGCCCTGAAACTCCATTCATGTCTCAGATCAACTCATTCTTCCAGAACACTAGTAAAGTTTCACCCAACAAACACACTTTGTCACTCATAAAACAAAACACAACCAACAGGAGCATTACACAATGTTTTCTTTTGTGATGAATAAAAATGGTCAAATCTAAATTAACTTATTTTGTTATTGTCAAAAATATTATTATTATATATTTTTGTTGAACAGTTAAACTGAAATGTTAGTTGACACAACTATTCAAAATTTAGATGCAATAATCAACATAAATCTTCAAACAACAGCATTTTAAGTATATTGTCTGGTTTTATGACAATTTAGATATTCCTAATATCACTGAGGACATGAGTACATTATCACTGTTCTAGTTGTTTTGATAGTATAATTTTTTTAATTCAGAAAGAATATCAATTTGATTTAGAAATGTAGCTAATTGATGTCTTATTCAATGTTGCATTATGTTGTATGTTTTTTGTAAGTAAGTTGAAAATATTTGAAAAGAGCATTAAAATTGGCCTGTATAGACAGGGCCTAAAATTAACACTTGCCAAATGCGAGTAAAACAAACTGTGGTGTTACAGTGCTGCAAAAAATGGCTGCAAGTTTTCTTAATGAAATAGCAGACACAATAGCAGATATTTATATTAGATATTTTTGCTAAAACTACAAATCAACTTCAAGGTTTGGATGCAGTGAGAAAGTCACAGAGACAGAACTAAAAACTGAATGAGTCAAACACACTTTTTGTTTAAGATATATTTTAAAACCGGCGTTACTGTTAGTCTCAGTTTCATCACCATCTACACAAAAGGTGAATTATAAACAGTAGATAGTGTCATTCTTGCTTTTTTTAAATACATTTTTTTTCTAAAGAAAACTTTACAAAAGAAATTTGGCAGGGTAAATCCCAGCGTTTTCTCTAGTTTATTTGAGAAGTTCCACCGCTTCTTGGACATTGGTAACTGTATTGTTAGAGTTTAGGCCTTCCTCACCTGACAAGCCTTCCTCCATTGATATGCAAATTGCTTGTGTGTGGGGGGGGGATGTGCAGCAACTCAATCACACTAGAGTCTATACACATGAAATTACCTAAGTTAGAATATCAAAGACAGTAATGAGTTATGGTCAAATCATTCAATAATTTATACCACAGTCTTAAAATATATCTTAAAACAAAAAGTGTGTTTGACTCATTCAGTTTTTAGTTCTGTCTCTGTGACTTTCTCACTGCATCCAAACCTTCCAACCTGCTGCATGTTGTTTGTGTTTTTTGTTTTGTATTTTTAATTGTGTTTGTTGGGTGAAATAATTACTAGTGTTCTGGAAGAATTACTTAATTTGAGACATGAATGATGTGTTTTGTGTGATGTTTTTACAGTATCAAATCATGTTATATCAATTTATAATTGTATTAAAATGTATACCTTTTTAAAAAGAACTGTAACATGTTCAAAATTGAAACCAAAGGAAGAAAAAAAAGCATTCCCCTGACTTACTGCTGCGATTGCATTTGATTTATCTAGAGTCTAGATCATGTACAGTTTAACTTGTGTGGTGATTGTTACCTTAAAAATATGTTTCTGCTTGATGTAACCCCAAAAAACTTAGTTTTATTGTATATAGGTTGGTTCATTAATGTTAAGTAATATTTTTGACTTAATTTAATTGACCATTTTTAGGTCACCATTTTTTCGCTATTCCATGCCCATTTCCACACGAGTTAAATTGTACATGCTAAAGATAAGCAGCAGCAGCATGTGCATGTTATATTCATTTCATTACACAAAATGACTTATTTTGTCCCCTGTTTGATTTTATAAAACGGTTAGTTCCAATCCTTGATTCTGATTGGTCAACAGCTGTGTTTTATTCACGATATAACACGGCTATGACCGCTTCACCCAACGGTTCTATTGATCGCTGCGCAACACTGCGGTTCCTGTGTTGTTTTTATTTGAGCTTTCCTGCATATTACACATTGGAACGTTGTTGCTGTTCACGGTCAGGGACTATTTTTTTTCTAGCGGAAGGAAGGCTTTTAGTGATTTTACTTCATGAAAGTTGCACTAATACATATTTGTTTTACTTTAATATTTTGATTGTGTGGTAACCGTTTCATAAAAGCAATAAGGTACTCGAGGCAAGTGCTGTATGGTGAATAAGTCACGGCTGAAGGGGTTACTCCGCTTCGCGTTGAGCCTAACAACGCCCTTCAGCCGTGACTAATTCACCATACAGCACAGCCTCTCGTACCTTATTGCTTACATAAAGAAGGATATGTTTGAGAGCTTTTACATTTAGCAGTATTTCGTATTCTGACTATCTCTGAATGTGATGGCACACCAGTCCCAGACAGCTACATAGTATCGGCCCAGAGTTAGATCTATTATTACAATCAGTAGTTTCAAGTTTAACTAATTTATAAAGCACATTTAAAACAGCCACAAGCCTTACCAAAGTGCTGTATAAGACAACTAAATACATATCCTAAATATACACACTCTAATACACAAAACTAGTTTTTAAAAGAGACTTAAAAATTGTCAGGGAAGATGCGACTCTAATCTCTAAGGGCATGTTGTTCCATAACCGTGACCCAAGCACAGAAAACGCTCGATCCCCTCTACGTTTGAGTCGTGAGTGTGGGACTAGAAGCAGGTTACGCTCACTTGATCTTAAGCTTCTGGGAGGGGTATAGGAATGCAGCAATTCTTAGGCAGCCAGTGAAGATCTCTTAGAATTGGAGTGATGTGATCATATTTAAGACTTTTGCGAATAAATCTTGTGCAGCATTTTGGACCAGTTGAAGGCGAGCGATTTGTGACTTAGAAAATACCGCAATACAATGAGTTGCAGTAGTCTAAATGTGAAGAAATAAAAGCATGAACAGCCATCTCTAGTGTTTTGTCTGGATCCAATTACCGAAGATATTGGTTTGTCCAGTTTTAAAGGCCCATCTAAAAGCACACCCAAATCCCGCACATGCGTAGATCTGAATGCAGATAAGCTCCTCAAATCAATGCTGGAGGTCTTAGAATTATCAGTGGGGCCGAAAACTATCACCTCAGTTTTGTCTTCATTTATAGACAAAAAGTTTAAAATGTAAAATATTGTTAAACACAACTACAACATTGTTTACAAACAAACCCTAGAAACACTAAAAGGGCAGTATTATGCAACCCAGGCCATAGTTGATGTCGCTTTGTCAAATCCATCCATCCATCCAACCATATTTTCATCCATCCATCCAATCTTCCATCCATCCATCAATCCATCCAACCATCCATCCATTAATAATATTTTTGACTATAACAAAATAAGTTAATTTAGATTTGACCATTTTTATTCATCATTCCATGCCCATGTCCACACAAGTTAAAGTGCACATGCTAAATTTAAGCAGCAGAAGCAGCATGAACATGTTTTAGTCATTTCACTACACAAAAGGACACGAGTCCCCTGTTGGATGGTGACTAATGATATGTGTTTGAGTCCTTTTACATTTAGCAGTATTTCATATTCTGACTATCTCTGAAAGTGATAGCAATGTTTACAATAATACTTAAAGACCGGTTCTTGCCATAAACATACACTATAATAAGATTTTTGAGGTCAAAAGAATGAAAATGAAGAAATGGCAAAGCAACCACATAGGTGTCACACTAACACTAAAGTCCCCTGTTAGATAGCAAATTACGACGTCTGTTTGATTGCTTTTACATTGAGCAAGATTTCCCAATCTGACCATCCGACCATCCATCTATCCATCCATCCATCCATCCATCCATCCAACCAACCAACCATCCATCCATCCAACCATCCATCCAACCATCCATCATCCATCCATCCATCCAACCATCCATCCATCCATCATCCATCCATCCATCCGACCATCCATCCATCCATTCATCCAACCATCCATCCAACCATCCATCCATCCATCCAACCACCCATCCATCCATCCATCCATCCATCCATCCGACCATCCATCCATCCATCCATCCAACCATCCATCATCCAACCATCCATCCAACCATCCATCCATCCATCCAACCACCCATCTATCCATCCATCCATCCATCCATCCATCCAACCAACCAACCATCCATCCATCCAACCAACCAACCAACCATCCATCATCCATCCATCCATCCAACCATCCATCCATCCATCCATCCAACCATCCATCATCCAACCATCCATCCAACCATCCATCCATCCATCCAACCACCCATCCATCCATCCATCCATCCATCCATCCAACCAACCAACCAACCATCCACCCATCCACCCATCCATCCATCCATCCATCCATCCAACCAACCAACCAACCATCCATCCATCCATCCATCCAAACAACTGATTAATTTGATAGGATTTTCTCAATGAACACAGTTAAGTCCTTCACTGTTTTTTTCAACTGGTGCAAGACATTTTTGAAAGAATCATGTTGTAAAGAAAAATTATAGAATTATATATTAATATGAATATATATTATATAATTATAATTGTATATATAGAGATTATTGCATCTAAATTTTGAATAGTTGGCTCAACTAAAACTTCAGTTTAAATGTTCAACAAAAATATTTAATAATAATTATATTTTTGACTATAACAAAATAAGTTAATTTAGATTTGACCATTTTTATTCATCATTCCATGCCCATGTCCACACAAGTTAAAGTGCACATGCTAAATTTAAGCAGCAGAAGCAGCATGAACATGTTTTAGTCATTTCACTACACAAAAGGACACGAGTCCCCTGTTGGATGGTGACTAATGATATGTGTTTGAGTCCTTTTACATTTAGCAGTATTTCATATTCTGACTATCTCTGAAAGTGATAGCAATGTTTACAATAATACTTAAAGACCGGTTCTTGCCATAAACATACACTATAATAAGATTTTTGAGGTCAAAAGAATGAAAATGAAGAAATGGCAAAGCAACCACATAGGTGTCACACTAACACTAAAGTCCCCTGTTAGATAGCAAATTACGACGTCTGTTTGATTGCTTTTACATTGAGCAAGATTTCCCAATCTGACCATCCATCCATTCATCCATCCATCCATCCATCCATCCATCCATCCATCCATCCAACCATCCAACCATCCATCCATCCATCCAATCTTCTATCCATCCATCCATCCAACCATCCATCCAACCATCCATCCATCCATCCATCCATCCATCCATCCATCCATCCATCCATCCATCCATCCGTCCGTCCATCCATCCATCCATCCAAACAACTGATTAATTTGATAGGATTTTCTCAGTGAACACAGTTCAGTCCTTCACTGTTTTTTTCAACTGGTGCAAGACATTTTTGAAAGAATTTTTTTTTTACAACATTATAGAATTATATATTAATATGAATATATATTATATAATTATAATTGTATATATAGAGATTATTGCATCTAAATTT
>JAULUF010000014.1:2750000-2782500 GCA_031834385.1 Semotilus atromaculatus
ACACCATAGCAACCACCCAAAATACCTTAGAACAGCCTAGCAACACCCTAGCAACCACCCAAAATACCTTAGAACACCCTAGCAACACCATAGCAACCACCCAAAATACCTCAGAACAGCCTAGCAACACCCTAGCAACCACCCAAAATACCTTAGAACACCCTAACAACACCATAGCAACCACCCAAGATACCTTAAAACACCCTAGCAACCACCCAAAATACCTTAGAACACCCTAGCAACCACCAAAAATACCTTAGGACACCCTAGCAACACCATAGCAACCACCCAAAATACCTTAGAACACCCTGGCAACCACCCAGAACACCTTAGGAAAACCATAGCAACGCCCTAGCAACACCCTAGCATCCACCCAGAACACCCTAACAACCACCCATAACACCTTAGCAACCCACTAGAAACACCCTCGCAACTTTAAACTACTTAGAATTAGTTCAACTTTAAACTACAAACTACTTTAAAACTACTTTAAACTTTAAACTAAGTTAAAGTTTAAAATACTTTAAAATATAAACTACTTTAAAACTACTTTAAACTAAGTTAAACTACTTTAAACTATAAACAACTTCAAACTAATTAAACTTTAAACTAATTTAAACTTTAAACTTATTTAAACTAAGCTAATCTTTAAACTACAAACTACTTTAAACTTTAAACTAATTTAAACTAGAAACTACTTTCAACTTCAAACTACTTTAAACTTCTTCAAACTTTCTGGTCCAAACTTTCACAAGCCAACTTAAAGTTTGTCTCGACGAACTTTTTCTAGTTATTATTATTCTTCTTACTCAAAATTTACAATTTAAACTCCTCCTAGAGCTTTAACTCCACATACTCCAAACTCGGCTCAGACACTCAAACTGTTCTGACTCGGTATGCTATATCTTTTCAGACTGATTTGACTTTCAGATTTCTTAAAAATTAATATTAAAAATCATAAAAATCCCATTGACTTTCATTGCAAAAGTTCAAATTGAGCCAAGACTACGGTGGCCCAGTAGTGTACAACACAAAAACTCAAATCTAAACTCCCTGAAGCCCTAGACTCAATTAAACTCCCATTCTATTTGTACTAATGAACTTATCTATCTATCTATCTGTCTATCTATCTATCTATCTATCTATCTATCTATCTATCTATCTATCTATCTATCTATCTATCTATCTATCTATCTATCTATCTTTCTTTCTAACTAATCTATCTTTCTTTCTTTCTATCTAATCTATCTTTATTTCTAACTGATCTATCTATCTTTCTTTCTAACTAATCTATCTAACTAATCTATCTATCTATATCTAACTTATCTTTCTTTCTAATTTATCTATCTATCTATCTATCCATCTTTCTAACTAATCTATCTATCTATCTATCTATCTATCTATCTATCTATCTATCTATCTATCTATCTATCTATATCTAACTTATCTTTCTTTCTAACTAATTTATCTTACTTTCTAACTAATTTATCTTTCTTTCTTTCTAACTAATCTATCTTTCTTTTTTTCTAACTAATCTATCTTTCTAGCTAATCTTTCTTTCTATCAAATCCATCTTTCTTTGTTTTTTAAATAATCTATCTTTCTTTCTTTCTAACTAAGTTATCTTTCTTTCTAACTAATCTATCTTTCTTTCTTTCTAACTAATCTATCTTTCTAACTAATCTATCTTTCTTTCTAACAAATCTCTTTCTTTGTTTTTTAACTAATCTATCTTTCTTTCTAACTAATTTATCTTTCTTTCTAACTAATCTATCTTTTTTCTAACTAATCTATCATTCTAACTAATCTATCTTTCTTTCTAACTAATCTATCATTCTAACTAATCAATCTTTCTTTCTTTCTAACTAATCTATCTTTCTTTCTTTCTAACTAATCTATCTTTCTTTTTTCTAACTAATCTATCATTCTAACTAATCTATCTTTCTTTCTAACTAATCTATCATTCTAACTAATCTATCTTTCTTTCTAACTAATCTATCATTCTAACTAATCAATCTTTCTTTCTTTCTAACTAATCTATCTTTCTTTATTACTAATCTATCTTTCATTCTTTCTTTCTAACTAATCTATTTTTCTTTCTAACTAATCTCTTTCTTTCTTTCTAACTAATCTTTCTTTCTTTCTTACTAATCTTTTTTTCTTTCTTTCTAACTAATCTATCTTTCTTTCTAACTAATCTATCTTTCTTTTTCTTTCTAACTAATCTATCTTTCTTTCTTTCTTTCTAACTAATCTATCTTTCTCACTAATCTATCTTTCTTTCTTTCTTTCTTACTAATCTATCTTTCTTTCCTTTTTTCTTTCTAACTAATCTCTTTCTTTCTTTCTTACAAATCTTTTTTTCTTTCTTTTTTTCTTTCTAACTAATCTTTTTTTCTTTCTTTCTAACTAATCTATCTTTCTTTCTTTCTCACTTATCTATATTTCTTTCTTTCTTTCTTTCTTTCTAACTAATCTATCTTTCTTTCTTACTAATCTTTTTTTCTTTCTTTCTTTCTAACTAATCTATCTTTCTAACTAATCTTTCTTTCTTTCTTTTTAATTAACTTTCTTTCTTTCTAACTAATCTATCTTTCTATCTTTCTTTCTACCTAATCTATCTTTTTAATTAACTTTCTTTCTTTCTTTCTTTCTTTCTTTCTTTCTTTCTTTCTTTCTTTCTTTCTTTCTTTCTTTCTTTCAACTAATCTATCTTTCTTTCTTTCTAACTAATCTATCTTTCTTTTTCTTTCTAACTAATCTCTTTCTTTCTTTCTTTCTAACTAATCTATCTTTCTTTCTCACTAATCTTTTTTTCATTTCTTTCTTTCGAACTAATCTATCTCACTAATCTATCTTTCTTTCTTTCTTACTAATCTATCTTTCTTTCCTTTTTTCTTTCTAACTAATCTATCTTTCTTTCTTTCTTTCTAACTAATCTTTTTTTCTTTCTTTCTAACTAATCTATCTTTCTTTCTTTCTAACTTATCTATATTTCTTTCTTTCTTTCTTTCTAACTAATCTATCTTTCTTTCTTACTAATCTTTTTTCTTTCTTTCTTTCTAACTAATCTATCTTTCTAACTAATCTTTCTTTCTTTCTTTTTAATTAACTTTCTTTCTTTCTTTCTAACTAATCTATCTATCTTTCTATCTTTCTTTCTACCTAATCTATCTTTCTTTCTTTCTTTTTAATTAACTTTCTTTCTTTCTAACTAATCTATCTTTCTTTCTTTCTAACTAATCTATCTTTCTTTTTCTTTCTAACTAATCTCTTTCTTTCTTTCTTTCTTTCTAACTAATCTATCTTTCTTTCTCACTAATCTTTTTTCTTTCTTTCTTTCTAACTAATCTATCTTTCTCACTAATCTATCTTTCTTTCTTACTAATCTATCTTTCTTTCCTTTTTTCTTTCTAACTAATCTATCTTTCTTTCTTACTAATCTTTTTTTCTTTCTTTTTTCTAACTAATCTATCTTTCTTTCTTTCTTTCTTTCTAACTAATCTTTTTTTCTTTCTTTCTAACTAATCTATCTTTCTTTCTTTCTAACTTATCTATATTTCTTTCTTTCTTTCTTTCTTTCTTTCTTTCTAACTAATCTATCTTTCTTTCTTTTTAATTAACTTTCTTTCTTTCTTTCTTTCTAACTAATCTATCTTTCTTTCTTTCTAACTAATCTCTTTCTTTCTTTCTTTCTAACTAATCTATCTTTCTATCTTTCTTACTAATCAATCTTTCTTTCTTTCTTTCTAATTTATCTTTCTTTCTTACTAATCTGTCTTTCTTTCCTTTTTTCTTTCTAACTAATCTATCTTTCTTTCTTTCTTACTAATTTTTTTTCTTTTTTCTAACTAATCTATCTTTCTTTTTTTCTAACTAATCTTTTTTCTTTCTTTCTTTCTAACTAATCTATCTTTCTTTCTTTCTTACTAATTTTTTTCTTTCTTTTTTCTAACTAATCTATCTTTCTTTTTTTCTTTCTTTCTTTCTTTCTAACTAATCTATCTTTCTTTCTTTCTTACTAATTTTTTTTCTTTCTTTTTTTCTAACTAATCTATCTTTCTTTTTTCTAACTAATCTTTTTTCTTTCTTTCTTTCTAACTAATCTATCTTTCTTTCTTTCTAACTAATCTATCTTTCTATCTTTCTTACTAATCAATCTTTCTTTCTTTCTTACTAATTTATCTTTCTTTCTTTCTTTCTTACTAATCTATCTTTCTTTGCTTTTTTCTTTCTAACTAATCTATCTTTCTTTCTTTCTTACTAATCTTTTTTCTTTCTTTTTTTCTAACTAATCTATCTTTCTTTCTTTCTTTCTTTCTAACTAATCTTTTTTTCTTTCTTTCTTTCTAACTAATCTATCTTTCTTTCTTTCTAACTTATCTATATTTCTTTCTTTCTTACTAATCTTTTTTTCTTTCTTTCTTTCTAACTAATCTATCTTTCTTTCTTTCTTACTAATCTTTTTTTCTTTCTTTCTTTCTAACTAATCTATCTTTCTTTCTTTCTTACTAAACTATAAACTAATTAAACTGTAAACTTCTTTAAACTTCTTCAAACTTATTGGTCCAAACTTTCACAAGCCAACTTAAAGTTTGTCTCGACGAACTTTTTCTAGTTCCTGTTGTTCTTGTTGAAATCTAAGACTTTTTTCCCCACTTTTTTTTTTTTTTACTTGATTACACAACATGACATTTTTAGGGTGATTAAATTAAAACTTTTCTATAAAATGGTAAAAAAACAACAACAACGTAAAACCATGACCCTGGCACATGTGTCGTAAACCTTATTTAAAAAGGTTTTTGTTTTTATTTTCCTGGACACTCTTCTGAATGATTTAACCGTTTGAGGTTTAGTGGAGTTTAGTGTAGTCTCAATGTTTCTGTGTGTCACTACTAGAGTGTGTTTCAGCTCTAAAGCCACTCTGCTCACTTCTACATCCACTTATGTTAACTCTTCTTCATTCGACATCTATTCTTTAAGCATGCTAATGTATGCAGCAGTCACATGCTTCGTCCTGAACTAGAATTACGACAAGATTCAGATCTTAGGTTGAATGCATGCATGCATAAATGTCATCTCCCAAAATGCTCTCCGTTCTCTTTCTGCTGCGTTCCATCAGCGTCACAGCAGACTCAAGGGTTTGAGGTTTTTAATGTTTAAAAGAAGTCTCTTCTGCTCACCAAGACTGCATTTATTTGATCAAAATACAGTAAAAACAGTAATTTTGTGGTAAAATAGCAGTTTTCTATGTGAATATATGTTATACTGTAATTTATTCCTGTGATTAAAGCTACATTTTTGATGAATAGAAAGTTCAAAAGAACAGCATTTATTTGAAATTGAAGTCTAAATCTAAAATGATAAATACTTACTGCTAGTTTTGAAAACCTACACTAGATGTTTTGAAGCCATCACTGTAAACCCGAATAAGTTGGCAAAACTCAAAAAATTTAATGCAATCAGTTGCCTCAAATTTTTTAAGTTAAGAAATTCAAAGTTTGAAGTAAGCAGAACAGATTTCTATTTTGTACTTATACATTTTAATTGTTCTTAACTTGAAATGTTTCAATACACTAATTCATACATTTACCTTAAAATGTTCATGTAATCTCAATGTGAACAGTTTTATTAATATAAACTTAGCTAACTTAAACAAGCTAGTTTGCTAACATACTAACTTGTTAATATGTTAACAATAGTATGTTATACAGTAGCACTTGCTGTATGAGTGCAGCAATATAAAGGTTTTATTTGCTCTCAAATCAAGCTCATGCACCACTCGTCACCATGATGGTAAATATCCTAAAACCAACATTAACAGAAATTCATCTAAATTAGCGTAACAAAACATGAATCACTACTAGATCTCCCATTTAACATTAATCTTGCACAAAAAACCCCCCCATTATATTACACTTAATTTTAGCATTTACTCTCCCTTTCGAGTGCCATCAGCAAAGCATGCTGGGAAATATACATCCCAGCCATTTCTGTTAAACTTAAGTTTGTCTAAATTAAAAGAAATAATTTCTTAAAACTCAAAACAATAAAACAGTTCAGTTTACTTAAAATATATCAGTTCTGTGAACTTTTAAGAAAAAGAAAGTGCTAATTTCTCATAAAAGTTAATTTGACTGAGCTAATTAGTTTAATCTAAGTTTGTCCTACTCAAACCAATTCATTATTTTGAGCGTTAGGGTTTTTTTCACATGTAAAGTCTAAAAAAATAACACGCGTGATTTCTTGACACAAGGCTTGCGTTTTCATGTACACACAGTATTCTGTGAGAGCAGTGTGGGAATGATGTTGTCTAATAACATACATGAATCCTTTGGCATTCACTGCATGCATAGACATGATTAGTTTAAGCATGAAGAGGTCTTAAGTGTGTGTGTGTTTAGGGGTAGGGTTAGTGTAAGGGGATAGAATATACAGTTTGTACAGTATAAAAACCATTAAATCTATGGAGAGTCCCCACAAAGATAGTAAACCAGATGTGTGTGTGTGTGTGTGTGTGTGTGTGGGAAAACACTGGGCTGATTTTCATATGTTGCCTGCAGTTCATTAAGTTAAGTGCAATTGAACGCATGGAAAAACCTTGTGAAATATGGTCGGCATCATTACATTTGATTGGAGGTTTTGTTAGCACTGTGCTTATTGAGAATGTTCAATGCATCGAACAAAGCATAAAATACGTTTCTGTAAAGATTTCACAACTAATCTGAAGGGAAACAGATGGTCCTTTGAAACGAAACCATCCCTGATTAAATATATAGATTACACTCAGGAAAAGAAAATGATATTTGCTCTTTTGGGAATGGGTGAAATTGCACTGGACCTGTCCTCTGTTCCCCATTGGTTTGTTGTCAGTGAGGAATGAAACGGTCATAAATTGGTCAGTTATTGTCAGTCATGTCTCTTGTGTATAATCAAGTGTGTTCTCTAATCCTCTAGTGCATGCATGAAGCCACTAGTATGACTGTGCATCCCACAACTCATTGAAACAAATGCACACTTGAAATCCCTAACAACTCTGGAAGTGTGTATTTGATTACTAGACACTTTGTTATTGTGTTCAATGTGTGAAAGAGACTTTGTAATTCCTCATATTGATCTTGTCCATCAATTGAATCTTGTTTTTGTCCAATGACAGCATGCTGTCAGTGCTTTAGATTCATTTTAGTGCCGCTGTGTTGTCATGCATGTCTTATATTAAATGTAATGTTTTTTTTAGTAACCTTTACATTATTATTACATTAGATCTATTTTACATAAATATAGTAATAACAGTAAATTATGCATAATTATATGCAACTATACCTAAACCAAACCCCAATCCTAACCCTATAGTAAGTACATGTAGTTAATTATTAATACTCAGAACTTAAATGTATAAATGCACTATAACACAGACACCTTAAAATATTATATTTGTGGTTTTCTATTGTATTGCAGTATTAAATAGGGCTGCTCCATTGTGTAAAAAAAAAAAAAATCACGATTATTTTGGTCAATATTGTAATCACGATTATTTAACACGATTGAGAGTGGCCATATGACCAAAACCTTTTATGAGTAATTTATTTAACGATAGCAATATGTGTGTATATATATATATATATATTTGCTGCAAATAAGGTTGTTGTGACATCTAAAATATTTTGGATACCAGCTAAATTTTTACAATTCTAAAAAAACTATTTCGACACAGCAGAATACTAGGCTAACTAATGTAAGTAAAAAAAAAAAAGTCCTCAAAATACAATGAAAAAATAAAAAAAGCTAAGTACAAACAATAGGACAAATACTTTAGAAAACATTTATTTTAGAAAAGTCTGTAAGTATTCAGCTAACAGCCTACTACACAAATTGACTAATCTAATGTAAAATAAAACAGAATAGTCTTCACTGTATAAAGCTATAAAAGTCATTAAGTCTAGTGATTCTTCTCTTTGTATTTTGTTGTTTGATTAACAGTACTGACACACAGCAGCAGGTTTATTAGGCTGCTGTCCCTTTAAGACAGAACGCACGGATCCAATATACTGATACACATTTCATTTGTGTTGTTTCGTCAACGGTTTATGTTCACTTAAGACATAACCGACTGGATTAATACTCGCCAAGCCCGGCATTTTTAAGCATATTTTTGTGTATTTTACCATTTAGACACACACCCGAAGCTCAAAGTTCAGTTTGCTTCTCCATGTCAAGAAAGCCTCTTTCGTGCATTAATAACTTTAATATAAAGCACATTCCTTTTTACAAAAGTCACTTTATTTTACTGATTTGCTTGTTAAGTTTGGGCTTTTGATGAGTGAAAGCGCACCGCTGGAAAGGAAAGGAACGGAATGGAGTACAATAATCATTTTGCAAATTAATTGCTCTGCCCTAAAAAGATGTTATTACTACTATAACAAGATATGATATTTAACTCTAGGCATAAATTACCATTTAAATCATAAATCAGGAATATCAAAAGTATATAATATATAAATGAGTATTTTGATTTACACATCTGTTCAATGCAATTAAAGATTATATAAAATATGTGCATCATCACTTTCATCATCCATGTTGAATTAGTTTACTATCATAAAAAAAACATTATGACATCTAATGAGGGATTACAGAATTATGAGTAAGCATTAAGGTGTAAAATCTTAATCTGAATTGGTAAAAATGCCTTTTAACAAATCTGTGCACTGCAGATGAAGATACAAGTGTCTCTATGCTTGTTTTGTGACATTTGTATGTTTATTTTGGTTAATGTATTGTGATGGGAGCCCAGAGACCCCGAGGCAAAGAAATAAAGCACAATTTGTCCATTAATGATGTGCATGACTCACTTATTAAAATAAATTAAACATCAAGACTGTGTTGCATCACTTTTGCCTGACAAATCTCAGAGAGCAGGACCAGATCTGTGGAATGAGATATGCCATCATATTTTATTAAGCACAAATATTGCAGACATGCATCCAGCCTCAGATGTTGATGAATACACTGTAATATTGAAATCAGCATTAGATATTTCAAATTAGAATTATTCATCTTGCCTTTTAAAGAGGCCATATTAAGTCCTTTTTCAAGGTCTTGAGTTTGTTTTTGGCCTCTACTAGAATAGGTTTTCATATTTGAATGTTCAAAAAACACACATATTTCAGATT
This sequence comes from Semotilus atromaculatus, assembly GCA_031834385.1. NCBI lineage: Eukaryota > Metazoa > Chordata > Actinopteri > Cypriniformes > Leuciscidae > Semotilus > Semotilus atromaculatus. The sequence goes on from JAULUF010000014.1 coordinate 2,759,174, forward strand.
GTTGCATCTCCTCTCTTCTCAATCTGTCAGACCTGATCTGGTGTGTGTTTCCCAAGACCATCGCTCCAACAAACATTCGCAAACAGCATCGCAGAGTTTCTTGTTTGCATGACATGTGGACTCAATAAATCTTTATCTTGAGCAGAAGAAGCAAGCTTACATTCAGTACAATCTATATCTTTTATATATACAAATGTCATTTACATCTTTTAGTTTGTCAAGGGGTTTAAAGCACCGTTTTAAGCACAAGAGTGCGCATCTGTGAATGTGTTCTAGTTGGTAAGAACGAGCCTATGATTGAATCTGGAAATAAAGCAAAATGAGAAATAGTCCTCAGATGCCATGTCAGTAATTTATAGCATTAATTCGATCTTAAACAGATTCATTAAAAGAAGTTATTACTCCAACACCTGCGTGACATCATTAACCAACATGGTTGAACGACACAATACGGTTTCAGGAGACAGTCGTGACTAGCTAGTTTATTTCTTCAACAATGCTATTGTAGTTAAAGGATTAGTTCACTTTTAAAAAACTTTATTTACTCACCCCCATGTCATCCAAGATGTCCATGTTCTTTCTTCAGTCGAAAAGAAATAAAGGTTTTTGATGAAAACATTCCAGGATTTTTCTCCATATAATGGACTTCAACAGGACCCAAACGGTTCAAGGTCCAAATGACAGTTTCAGTGCAGCTTCAAAGGGCTTTAAACGACACCAGACGATGAATAAGGGTCTTATCTAGACAAACCATCGGCATTTCACAAATAAATAAAACAGTTTTATAAGCACAAATGCTCGCCTTGCTCTGTTCTGTGATGCGCGTTCGTGACTCACGTAATACACAATTATGTTGAAAAGGTCACGCTTCTGTCCTGACGAAAATTTTCTTTTAGCCTTTTTAATATTAAAACCCCCAGGATACGCACACGAAATGGGCATTTAAACGATAAACTGACACAAAGACATTTGAATATGTGTATATGGTCCTCCTTCCTCACATTTGTAAACACTGACTCGGTACTTCCGCCGACGCGTGACCTTTTCAACGTAATTGTGTATTACGTGAGTCACGAACGCGCATCACAGAACAGAGCAAGGCCAGCATTTGTGCTTATAAAACTGTTTTATTTATTTGTGAAATGCCGATGGTTTGTCTAGATAAGACCCTTATTCATCGTCTGGTGTCGTTTAAAGCCCTTTGAAGCTGCACTGAAACTGTCATTTGGACCTTGAACCGTTTGGGTCCTGTTGAAGTCCATTATATGGAGAAAAATCCTGGAATGTTTTCATCAAAAACCTTCATTTCTTTTCGACTGAAGAAAGAAAGACATGGACATCTTGGATGACACGGGGGTTATTATCAGCAAAAGTTTTTTTTTTAAAGTGAACTAATCCTTTTTAAGCAGCGAGTTACAGCGTTGTATGGGAGACACCCCTGTTTAGTTCCTGTCTCTATGAAGCCCCTCCTTCTGAAAAGCACACTGTGCTCTGATTGGTCGGCTGGATCAGTGTGTTGTGATTGGTCGAGCTCTTCGAGTGAGTTTGGGAAATGTCCCGCCCCTTACCATAACAGCCAGTTTAACACACTACTAACTAACTCAACCAGGCCCCGCCCCTTTATTCTGCATATGAATTATTTAAATGTCGAATATCGTGGCGTGTTCGTTCCCGGAAGAAACTCAAGACTACAATGACTTGTAACTCAAGACTCCCAAAGTTTCAGGGAGTTCAGAAACACTGACACTGATATAGAGAATAATTCCCACTGGAGGGACTTTTTCATGATCAAACAGCAACATTACACACTAAAGAAAGATGCAAAAAAAGCATAACTAAATATTTATTTTTAAGTCAAGGACGCTAGCATTTCAAGTTAAATGAAGGAGATTTGTGGCTCTTGTATAGGTGTTATTCGGACGGAGAGAGATAAGCTGTCTTCATTTCTCTGTTGTAAAGAGTGATGTGCTGAGGAAAGATCATGTTTTATGGATGGAGGTGGAGTGTAGATCTCTGTGCTGGGGAAGCTTGAGGGGACACTTGTAATGAATCTCTTGATGTGATTACACTGCATGTACCGTGCCACAATACATCTCAGCTTGAGAGAGAGCTTTTAGTTTAGTCTCCCAGGCATTTCACATTTCAAAGCAGTGCTGTTGCTGTGCTTAACATGCACATACAGCATGAGTTGATGTGTGTTCACCTGCAGTTTTTGCCTGAAGTCTCATATTTTTAATGCAAAACACAGTTATACAACACAATAAAGGGGGATTCAGTTTGCCTAATAGCTGTTTAAGAATGAAAGATGCTCACCAAATGAATAAACACTACATTCATTTTTATATTACCATAAACCAAAGTAATTGTCAAAAGCCAAAAGGTAAATACAAGAAAAAGAAAATAAAAACTACAATAAACAAAACAATTTAACGGAGAGGTGTTTTACAGGAATTGGTCATTAGGTTGCAAATTTGGAAACATAGCATTAGTTTTCACTATAATGCCGATGATACTCAGCTCTATATTTCTTCCAAACCTAACGAAACTTCAATTCACAAAATTATCAAAATGCATAGCTGATATAAAAAATTGGATGACTAGTAATGTCCTATTACTAAATTCTGAAAAAAACTGAGATTTCTAATTATTGGACAAAAAACGTCCACACGTAATAACCTAGAATACTGTCTAACACTTGATGGCTGCTCTGTTAAGTCTTCGTCGTCGGTTAGGAACCTGGGTATTGTAGGGACTGGGCTAAGAGTGAATCTGAATAAATAAAAATATCTGTGCTAAAGTCCCAAAAAAAACCTTCAGGCACCGAAAGACTGAATTTTACACACACACGAGCCCTTCCCTCCCCCAACACACGAGGGAAGCTCCTGTTACGAGACTTTATAACCCATCGGAATGTCGCAGAATGTCTCTGAACAAAGAGACGGACATTTCTGTTGTGTAAAGACATAAAAACCATTAAATATATTTTGTTAAATGTATGTGTTTTTCCCCATGTCACAGTGAAATATCTTTGTTTGGCCACGGCATAAATGGACATTAGAAATACCTTCTTTATGCATTTTAAATACCTCTGTATTTTTCCTTTGACTTTCATTTGATGTGTTTGACACCTCTAAAATGCTCATGGAACGGGCTATCTGAATATGCACAGAGATATAAAGTAAAGTGTATTTTTAATAGGTTTTACCGCCATTGAAGATTCAAACTGTTAAACTGTACACCCTCCTTGAACACACCCCTGTACCACGAGGGGCATGTTCTCCCAAACAAAGGACAATAAACCGAGGGTTCCCGCGTGCAACATCCATTCCCCGATTGGCCCCGTGAACCGGAAGGGGAGGGAATTCTACAAGGTGATAAATGTAGGAGCGCGGCTCCGCCTCTCGCTCTTGAACTTTCCAGCACGTCAGAAACATGTAATTCACGCGGAGGTCCCCTCAGGGGATCAGATCATATCCTGGATCTTTTCTTTACTTTCTAGCCAAAAATCTGTTTTCTGTATTCAACTTGTTTCACTTCCACGAAGTGACATGACCTGAGCCGAACTATCTCCGTTGGTAACGTGACCTAAAAGACTTCCGACCGCTGTTCAAAGACTCGCGCCGCATCACGTGACTCCACGGAACCAAGGACTCAGCTCACGCACGCCGCTAAACCATGCGGGCCGCACGCGCACGGAGAACAAAAGATCTGCCGTCCAAAACGCGGCTAGACCATGCAGGCCGCTCAAGGAACGCAGGAACACATGAGAGAACCCTTCCACATGCAAGTAAATTTGGGTTACCCTGTTTTCAGAGCATTAAGAATGTGTTTTCGTGTTGTTTCAGGAAAGTTGACTGTCTAGGTCAGGGGTTCTCAACCTTTTGCAAGCTGGGCCCCCCCAAAGCTGATTCATTGCAGTTGGGGCCCCAGTGCCCCCTGCTCCATACCACTGCATTTTTTACAGAAGCTTGCAGGTAGGTGATGTTAATATGAGACCTGAGCCTGCTTTGCCTTGCAAAGATCCTCAATTCTTGGCTCAATGTTTGAGAAACATAGCCTCAAATAATTCTGAAATTAGCAATAACAACTAAATGATTGATAACACCTATAATGATCAATAAACCATTGATGTCTGGATAAAAAATAACTGTGTAGTAGGACATATACAGAAATTTAATAAAGTTTTCAAACCGTCTGCGCTGCATAAATTATATATAGCTACCGGTAATCCTTATTAAAGCTACACAAGTACAAGAGCAGTGAGTAATTTTCTCTATTCCCTTTGTTCTTTGATTAACTGTACTGACAGAACGCTTTATTGGCAGCTGGCCCTTTAAGACCAGCCACTGCTGAGAGTAGGGTTGCCACCCGTCCCTTAAAATACGGAATCGTCCCGTATTTACAAGTAAAATGATGCGTCCCGTATCAAATCAATAAGGGACGCGATTTGTCCCGTATTTTACATAAGGCCCACACATAGTTGAATAAAAACTTCAAACCTGCTTTAAACCAATGCACGACAAGTCAAAAGAGAGCGCGCTGCTTGTGAATGTCCTGAATGTGACTCACAGAAAGACGCGCGCCAGTAGCGCATGCACAGACCGCGCGAAAGAATACAGTTCATGTGTAACATGAATAATTGAACGAACAATAACACACACAATTATGCCAAAATGTCATTTGTCAAGTATTTTCATAACATAAGCAGTCTTATGATGGACATAAAGAGTTGTGAGAGAATGAGGCGAGTGTGAGATCCTCTGTCAGCAGCGCTCTTAAAGGGCCAGCTATCAATAAAGCTTTCTGTCAGTAATTAGCTTTAATAAGGATTAGTCTATATATAATTTATGCAGCGTAGACTGTTTAATAACTTTATTCAATTTCTGTATATGTCCTACCTGTTAGACAGGAAGGTCACAGGTAAATATGACATTTATTATGGGTTTATGTGAGGATTGTTTGAAGTTCACTTAAATTAAAAGCTGTTATATTTTTTGAAGCCTAATAAATGTTTTTAAAAAATTGATAGCTATTTATCATTATAGGTGTTATCAATTATTTAGTTGTTATTGCTAGTTTGAGTTGAGAAATACACATTTCAGAATCATCACTAATCTGTGAGTGCATTTGCTTTAGAACCAAACAAGTTGACTCATGAAACCATTTGTTTATTATATCGCAATCACATATATCAATCGCAATATTGACCTCAATAATCGCAATATGACATTTTCCCCAAATCGTGCAGCCCTAGGTCAGACCATAAGTTATTGTGATTGGGGGCCGTGAATGGGTGTCCCTTATTTTGCCACACTGAAGGTGGCAACCCTAGCTGAGAGACGCAGATCTCACGAGTCACAACTCTTTATGTCCATCATAAGACTGCTCTTATGTTATGAAGATACTCGACAAACGACATTTTGGCATAATTGTTCGTTCAAGCGCGAAAGAGAACTGTATTCTGGCGCGCGGTCTGTGCATGCGCATAGGGCGCGCGTCTTTCTGTGAGTCACATTCAGGACATTCACAGGCAGCGCGAAAAATTTGTTCGTTTCAAATCGGTCAAATTAAATCTGTAAAATAGACGTAATGAGTGGCACATAATGTGAAGTAACATGGCATTTTATTTTGTTTGAAATTTAACTTGTCCAGTGGGACAACTATAATTTTCTCTTCCACTTGTCCTACAAAAAAATCCGCTTGCCTTAATGTCGAGCCCTGCATCCGTCATAAAAATAAAAGCGGATGGTTCGATGTTCTGCATTTTTGGCATCCGTAGCAAATATTTTGAGGAGTTTTGACACGAGAGCCACCAAATGACGAATATGAAAAAACGAATACGACAGTTTCGGACTCAGTCAAGGGTGCAAGGACCTTAAACTTTTGAGGCTTGCGCAGCTTCTCGAGGAGAAATCAAACAAATGAGCGCCGTTTTCTAAAGTCTATGAGCGCAACACACACAAATAAACTAAATTGACATAGGCCTATTGCAGTTAAATTTTGCAGTTAAATGAATAGGCTATCAGCAACATACATGAATCCATGAATCCGACCTGACCAAGAGAGCTGACATTGACCATCACTTAATTTACCATCACCACACGATTTAAAATGTGACACTGATTTCATGACAGACAGTTCAACAAACAAGTTAATAATATTAAGTCACTTACATTTTAGACGAAATAATGACTGTTTTGGTATATTTTAGCAGCGAAAATAGATCCGATGAATCCAAACAAAGATCACAGCATAGCGCATCTCACAGCAACACTCAATCGTGTTTTGAATGATTCAGTGTTTTGAACGAATCGGTTGAGTCAAAGATTCAATGACCCATTCACAAACATCTGTCTCATTCTTGATGAATCGGCCGTTTGAACGAATCGTTTGAATGAACGACTCAATGACTCGCTTAATAAAACCGCTTATCACCTGCATTTGCGCTCACTATCGACAAACGAACAAATTTGTTCAAAACTTTTTTTTTTAATCAGTCCAAACACATTTTAATTTTTATTCAGGAGTTATGTATATACAAAACTTAAAATTTTCATGACAGTATTAGTGATAAAAAAAAAAGTCACTTTTTTTTTTTCCTCCCTCCCATCCTGACCTGCATATAGCCTACTCGCGCCCCCCCCGGGAGAGTGTCGGCGCCCCCCCGGGGGGGCGCGCCCCACCGGTTGAGAACCACTGGTCTAGGTGAACGTAACCCTATTTCTCTCTCTCTTACTCGCTCTCACGCGTGTAATTTATCCATATCTCTATATCTCACACACTTCCTCGTTCATTGATGTCTTATTGTGTTTTGTATGTCTATTATGTTTGTAAATATATATATATATATATTCCATGGCAACCGTAGTAAATATATAAGTAGACATGCCTTTATTAAATCCATTATATTCATGTGATTGACAAACTGTGTTGTTTTGCTCATTTTCAAGTCCCTTAAGTGCCAAAGATCTAATTTATGCTACAAGCTTTACAAATGAAAAATACTTTAAAGAGTATGTGTTTATAGGGCGGGAAACCCAATTCTTCTGGCCAGAGAATTGTGTTTCCTGAAATCCTATAAAGTAAGGTGATATCGTGGATCCCCACAATATTATTCTGGCAATTGAGCTAATTAATTTTGCCTGTTTCGTAAGACGTGATCAGTGTAATTAACTGTAATCAACTTGTAGTTGAAATGCAAGGATACACAGTTATGCATGCAGGTAAAATTACATCCTCCCTTAGAGGGAGATTTATTAACATGTAAGACTGATCTAATCCAAACATGTATGAATAATTATTAATTATCAATTATTAATTATGATATGCAAATTCCCCACGGATTAGATCCGCCCATAGTCTTTACAGTGTGCTCTTTGATACCAATCTTTCATTTGAAAGTCACGTGTCTAGTATCTGTAAAACCAAATTTTTCCATCTTAAAAATATATCTAAATTACGTCATATGCTCTCATTGACAAATGCGAAACAATTAGCTCATTGTAATGCTCTACTGGGTGGTTGCCCTGCACGCTTAATAAACAAACTACAGTTCAAAACACAGCAGCTCCAGTTCTTACCAGAACCAGGAAATATGACCATATTAGCCCGGTTCTGTCAACACTGCATTGGCTGTCTATTAAACATTGTATACATTTTTATATATTGTTGATTACTTACAAAGCCCTAAATGGTTTATCTCCGCAGTACTTGAGCGAGCTCTTAAAGCATTATAGTCCTTCACGTCTATTGCAATCTAAAAATTCCGGCCAGTTAATAATACCTAGAATATCAAAATCGACTGCTGGTGATCCTTTTCCTATTTAGCACCAAAACTTTGGAACAGTCTTCCTACCATTGTCCGGGAAGCAGACACAGTCTCTCAGTTTAAAGCTCGATTAAAGACACATGTCTTTGCCCTAGCATACACATAATACATTATAGACTTCTATAATTAAATGTTAGGCTGCATAGATTAGGTCAGCCGGAACTGGGAACACTTCCCATAATCCTGATATGCTCGTTACATCATAAGAAAAATGGCATCTACACTAATTTTGGTGTCATTGATACGGCTGGATCCAGGCCGTATCCAGAGAACGGCGTCGTCTTAGCGGCCCCTAATTTAATAACAAATGATCATTTCGCCGGAAGTGAATCAATCAAAACTAAGTTTAGCTGGAAAATAACATTATTCAAGAACCGCTATAAAGCCAAAACAATCTCTGTTACCTTAAATTATATGTTTATCTCTGTAAAGCTGCTTTGAAACAATATACATTGTTAAAAGCGCTATATAAATGAAGATGACTTGACTTGACAATTTTAAAATGTATGTGTGTAAGTCTTATCTTATCCATCAGCTTTTATCACAGGTTTGCGTTTAAAGTCTGTTTAGAGACATATACATTTTTATCTTACAGTTACTGTAAATCCGGCCTCTAGTTCATAAACGCCAGAGGAGAACTGGCCCCCGACTGAGCCTGGGTTCTCCCAAGGTTTTTTTTTCTCCATTGGGTCACCTGATGGAGTTTTAGGACACCATTGGGTCACTTGATGGAGTTTTAGGACACCATTGGGTCACCTGATGGAGTTTTAGGACACCATTGGGTCACCTGATGGAGTTTTAGGACACCATTGGGTCACTTGATGGAGTTTTAGGACACCATTGGGTCACCTGATGGAGTTTTAGGACACCATTGGGTCACCTGATGGAGTTTTAGGACACCATTGGGTCACCTGATGGAGTTTTAGGACACCATTGGGTCACCTGATGGAGTTTTAGGACACCATTGGGTCACCTGATGGAGTTTTAGGACACCATTGGGTCACCTGATGGAGTTTTAGGACACCATTGGGTCACTTGATGGAGTTTTAGGACACCATTGGGTCACCTGATGGAGTTTTAGGACACCATTGGGTCACTTGATGGAGTTTTAGGACACCATTGGGTCACCTGATGGAGTTTTAGGACACCATTGGGTCACTTGATGGAGTTTTAGGACACCATTGGGTCACCTGATGGAGTTTTAGGACACCATTGGGTCACCTGATGGAGTTTTAGGACACCATTGGGTCACCTGATGGAGTTTTAGGACACCATTGGGTCACTTGATGGAGTTTTAGGACACCATTGGGTCACCTGATGGAGTTTTAGGACACCATTGGGTCACCTGATGGAGTTTTAGGACACCATTGGGTCACCTGATGGAGTTTTAGGACACCATTGGGTCACTTGATGGAGTTTTAGGACACCATTGGGTCACCTGATGGAGTTTTAGGACACCATTGGGTCACTTGATGGAGTTTTAGGACACCATTGGGTCACCTGATGGAGTTTTAGGACACCATTGGGTCACCTGATGGAGTTTTTCGGTTCCTTGCCACTTTGGCTTGCTCAGTTGGGGATATTCAAATTAATTAACCAATCATTAATACCATTGATCAGCTCTACCAAACGTGGATGTTTTTCCACTAAGAAACAAACATTGTTATCTTGTTTTGATTAATACTGTGAAGCTGCTTTGATGCAATCTATATTGTGAAAAGCGCTATATAAATATACTTGACTTGACTTGACTTATCTGATGGTATAGTTCATCAAACAATGTCCCTTAGTAGATGAATAATCCAACCATTTGTGATGAATTCACTCCAAACGATAACTGTAATGGCAATCTCTGCTTTGCTGTACCTTTAGCCTTCTATTTTTCAATACTTATTTGTCCAAAATATAAATATAAAAATATCATGCCAACAATAAACATAAATGGCTCCTACAATAACAGTTATCATGCATCAGTCTCTTCCAAATTAGGAACAGTCATAAGTAAGCCAAACGGCCCAAGCTTACGTCCCTCTGGGCTTTAGATCCATATTTAGTTCACAGCATGCAGTGTTAAAGTCACCGATAAAGAGTCCTTCTAAAATACAAACAAATTAACTGTTTCAAACTTCATAGCAACAAACATCATCATCAAGGCATACTTTTAAATAACAGGAAAGAAAAGAAATCCTTACTTTAAGTTGAATTTGAAATCGAATATTGCGCTACCAGGACATATGCTACACTAGGTGACACTGCGCGGAAACTGTGCCGGTAACCTCAGGTCATGGTTTTCATAACACACACCAATTTTGGTCAGAATTTGCTTAAGCGTTGCTGAAATATAGTTTTGCGTCCATTTTGGCACGCTCTTCGTAGACTTCGTTTGTGCGTTATTTGAGAATGGATCGACAAATCAACTTTTTGCCGGCATGGTCTGAAGAGGATCCGGTTACATTACAAAGTTAAAAGTAAAAAAAACAAAAAACTTCTATATTCTAAATGGCAAAAAAAATTAATGACGGAAAATTACATCATATGTACAGTTGGTGGCGCTAGAGGGATTGATTTAGAGACACCAAATCTGCTATGGTGACAGTTCAGATTGTCCTCTATCTGTGTGCCAAATTTCATAACTTTCCCGCTAGCATTTCTATGAGCCGCTTATAATCAAGAGCGGAAGAAGAAGAAGAACGCCAACGGATACGATAGGTGCCACGTACCTTCGCTTGGTGTAAGTTTAAGTACTAAAATAGCTATAACTAAATAAACTAAAACTAATGAAAATGAATAAGTACTATATAGAATTTTTTTAAAATAAAATAAATAAATAATATATATATATATATATATATATATATATATATATATATATATATATAGGCCTATATATATTTATAAAGACAAACACATTTTGAAAGAGCTCTATTATGCTCACCAAGTCTGCATTTATTTATACAGTAAAAACAGGAATATTGTGAAATATTATTAAAATGTTTCGATTTGCTGCTCAAGAAATATTTCTGATTATTATCAATGTTGAAAACAAAATTGCTGCTTCAGATTTTTGTGGAAACTTATACATTTTATTTTCTATAATTCTTTGATTAATATAAAATGCCAAAGAACAGTATTTATTTGAAATATAAATCTTTTGTTACATTATAAATGTCTTTACTGTCACTTTTGAGCAATTTAATGTTATTCGAGCAGAATGCAAGTATTCATTTCTTTAAAAAAAATTGATTGACCCCAAACTTTTGACTGTTTTATGTCTTTTAACCAACTCTTTGTCTTTTAAGATGATCCACATGTTTAAATATTGCCTTTTAGATGCTTTGCTAATGTGCTTTGAGATTTTGAAAGACAACTTTGAACCGTCTCTTTAACCGCAGCAGAAGTGTTTTGCATCAGATTTTTATCTGATTTAATGGCATGTTGATTTGATATCGAATGCATTTACATATCCTTAATTTCCTCTGAGCCCAGAATGAATTTTCCTGGCTAAAGATAAGATTGACCTGATTAATCTGAGTGATGGCTTTGAATGAACATATTTACATAAACGCGACACACACACACACACACACACACACACACACACACACACACACACACACACACAGATCTGACCGGAGATTTGTGTGAGGGAGTCAGAAGCGCTAGTGGAGCATGTGAAATTGAATTGGACTCAAGAAGGAGGGCTTTGATTGGTTGTCAGCGTATTCGATGGCTGAGGTGCTTCTGGACTGAAAAAGGATCTGTCTCTATATAAGATGTTTGAAATCTAAACTTTAATACCAGTACAAACCCCATGAGATCAAGACAAATCCGCTACTTGCTTCACAGATGAAAAACAGTGCCATGCAGAGAACATGAAATTGAAACACATTTGGAAATTGAAAATGAACTGCATCTGACATTACACATTTAATATAAAGGTCAGTAAAACAGATCTGAGCTAACAATTGTATTTTTATTAACTGAAGTATTTTACAATGGCTTTGAATGCAGCTCAGCCAATCATAATCAAGGAACCGGAACGATCAGAATTGTTTTTTTAAGGCCACATTTATATTTAAAGGGAAAGAATATGAACATCCTGTCATCATTTACTCGCTCTCATATCATTGCAAATCTGTATGGAAGATATTTTGAAGAACATTGGGATCTGAACAGCACCCACTTTGATTATATGGAACAAAAACAGTTCATACACTCACCGGCCACTTTATTAGGTACACCTGTCCAACTGCTCCTTAACACTTAATTTCTAAGCAGCCAATCACATGGCGGCAACTCAGTGCATTTAGGCATGTAGACATGGTCAAGACAATCTCCTGCAGTTCAAACCGAGCATCAGTATGGGGAAGAAAGGTGATTTGAGTGACTTTGAACGTGGCATGATTGTTGGTGCCAGAAGGGCTGGTCTGAGTATTTCAGAAACTGCTAATCTACTGGGATTTTCACGCACAACCATCTCTAGGGTTTACAGAGAATGGTCCGAAAAAGAAAAAACATCCAGTGAGCGGCAGTTCTGTGGGCGGAAATGCCTTGTTGATGCCAGAGGTCAGAGGAGAATGGCCAGACTGGTTCGAGCTGATAGAAGGGCAACAGTGACTCAAATAACCACCCGTTACAACCAAGGTGGGCAGAAGAGCATCTCTGAACGCACAGTACGTCGAACTTTGAGGCAGATGGGCTACAGCAGCAGAAGACCACACCGGGTGCCACTCCTTTCAGCTAAGAACAGGAAACTGAGGCTACAATTTGCACAAGCTCATCGAAATTGGACAATAGAAGATTGGAAAAACGTTGCCTGGTCTGATGAGTCTCGATTTCTGCTGCGACATTCGGATGGTAGGGTCAGAATTTGGCGTCTACAACATGAAAGCATGGATCCATCCTGCCTTGTATCAACGGTTCAGGCTGGTGGTGGTGGTGTCATGGTGTGGGGAATATTTTCTTGGCACTCTTTGGGCCCCTTGGTACCAATTGAGCATCGTTGCAACGCCACAGCCTACCTGAGTATTGTTGCTGACCATGTCCATCCCTTTATGACCACAATGTACCCAACTTCTGATGGCTACTTTCAGCAGGATAATGCGCCATGTCATAAAGCTGGAATCATCTCAGACTGGTTTCTTGAACATGACAATGAGTTTGCTGTACTCAAATGGCCTCCACAGTCACCAGATCTCAATCCAATAGAGCATCTTTGGGATGTGGTGGAACGGGAGATTCGCATCATGGATGTGCAGCCGACAAATCTGCGGCAACTGTGTGATGCCATCATGTCAATATGGACCAAACTCCCTGAGGAATGCTTCCAGCACCTTGTTGAATCTATGCCACGAAGAATTGAGGCAGTTCTGAAGGCAAAAGGGGGTCCAACCCGTTACTAGCATGGGGTACCTAATAAAGTGGCCGGTGAGTGTATATCTGCTATTGTGTTTTATACAACATCAGGGTGAGTATATGATGCCAGATTTTTTTATTTTTGGGTGAACTTTCCCTTTATTTGCTCTTAAAAAAACAGGGAGTACCTTCAGTACGGGCTGCAGATTCATTTCTAATGACCCGAGACTAAGTCGTTACTGTGGACACTGTTCTGCTTTATATCCGCTTGGTGCAGTTAGCGAAAAACAAATGGCTTTGGATGAAAGTTTGGCAGAGAAAATGCATTGGTTTGAATCTCACACACCGCCTTCAGAGGACATTTGAAGACTATAAATGGAATGCATGTCATTTTAATCTCTTGTTTAAATTCTATCCTGATCATCAGAATGAAGCTTTACAGTATATGTCAGATATGACTGCATAATGCACTTTGTGTTATTTGATTACTTTGAAATGAAAATTGGAACAAAACTAATTAAACAACATTGAGCGAGTAATTTATTTCAAGAATTGTATCATTATCTTTATTTTAGAACAAAATGTATGCAGGGTTGAGGTGTGACTAGTAACGTGTAATGCAATTATGTTATTAAATTACAAAATTAAGGTAATTGTATTTATTTGTATTACTGAGGTAAAATGTGTAATTCAATTAGTTACTAATCAAATTAAAAGGAAATTGCTTTGCATTGATAAAGTAATCCAAATAAAATAACCCAAACCACATTTATAATGGGTAACTAATAACAGTAAGCAATTACATTTCCAAAGTTACCTTACTAACACTGAATGTATGTGAGATTCATCACATTCCTTCTGTGGAATTTAATTCCACTTCGCAGTCAAGGTCAATTCATGAATTGAATGCAGGCCAATTGTGAAATTCTGAATTTTGCACAAGCCTGTCATCAGCGCTCTTCTGAACACCGTCAGCTTGTGTTGTGAAAGACTGTGGCGTGACCAGCTGTTGTGTCCTGTGTTTCAGAGGGTCTGGCTGTTGGCGTAGGCTTTGGGGCAGTCGGGAAAACTCCATCAGCCACGTTTGAGAGCGCCAGGTAAGCCACGAACACAGTTTAAAGGATAGTTCACCGAACTTTTACTCTCCTCATATCATTCCAGCACATATTCTTTTCTTTCGTGAAGCACAAGAGATGTTTAGCAGAATGTCACAGCTTCTGTTGTGAAAAGCATAATAAAAGTCAGCCATTCTAAGATTTTGGTAACAAACAGGTTCCATTTGTTTACATTTATTAGTTAACATGAACTAACAACTCTTTAAAAATGATATCGTCATGACAATGTGTTTTCATTGCTTAAACTCATTTAACCAATTCAAAAGTTCAACTAGGCAAGAAAATTAGTTGAAATAACTTGAATTTAAGTTGAATTACAGTGAATAGAAAATGTGTTAACTATACATAAGCCTTTAAATTTAATGCATCATAAAAGTATTTTTAATGCTTTAATTATGCCTTGTAATGCACCATATAAGGCATTATATGTCTCATGTATAATTGTAACCACAGTTATAATGCATTATAATAGTGATCTATTTATTGAACGTATCTTCAGAAAGTATAATGCATTAAAACACATGACAAACATGAGCTTTGCAGTATAAATAACCATGCTTTTGTTGTTTGAAAAAGAGCAGCTTGGACATTCTGTCTAACATCTGATTTAGTTTTTTACGGGTTATTGAAAATATATGATGATGCCATAAGTACATTGGACTGAATGTAGACAAATAGTAATAGTAAAAGATAGTGGCTGCTAATGCTTGGTGTCATAATAATAACAGAGGATCTGGACTGAGAACACATGTTTTATCACTTTCTCTTGTAGTTAGTAAAAAAACAAGTTGCTTTGCATGAATATCTAACATGCTTTGCTTTATTGAAAGGATTGATTTTAATTGATTTTAATTTTAATTCTGAAAAACTGCCCTCAAATGAGAGACTAAAAATGCAATATATTAAATCCCAAGAATGTTGAAGCTCGGTCACACTGTAAAAATGACATGATGGATAAGTCAAGGCAATATACAGTAGTGAGCAAAAGTGATGTCTGGCCATCTTCAAACCTTATTTGAAATATTAAGCATATTACTGTGCTTGGAGTCATTTGTTTTATTTGTGATAACGCAATGAAATACGCCAAATTATGCGACATCATTTTAGTCCAGGCTGTCATACAAGGAAAAGATTTACACATGCGAAAAAAAAAAAAAGGTTTATATATTTACATATATAAACCTGTAGCTATAGATATATTGCCTTTTTTGCCAAGTAATTTTGTCAGACAAATACCTTAACTAAGTTTAGTGTTTTGTTCTTCTCTCATATTTAACATATTTAAAAAATATATAAAATATTTTCCTCATATTGAGATGGTTTAATCAAACTTGTAGGTTCATTAAAACCATCCGGACATCACTTTCGGCCATGTTTTTACATTTACTTGAACTTTTTTATAAAAGTTATGCGTGACTCAACTCGATTTTTTACGTCAGTTTAATATAATTTAAGTTGAAATGACTTGTTCAGCCAAGGCAAAAATTGAAAGTTGAAATGGGTTCTAGATTTTTCTCAGTCAGGCGTATAATGGAACATGAACAGTTTCTGCTTCATTGTTCTCTGTCAAGAAAGAAACTAATATGTGGCCAAAAGGACATGATGATGAGTTATTTATTTAAAAGGGCACATGCAGAGTGATATTCTGCGGTTTAGTGTGACTGGATCTTTCTTGACAGTATTTTGTCGACAGTATTGTGTGATGCTGTCACCAAGTGGTCGAAACTGGTATTGTGAGATCTCTGTGTCACACACACACACACACACACACACACACACACACGTCTGGTCCGCTATCTTTGTGAGGACTCTCCATATTCAATTTCAATTCAAATTTATTTGTATAGCGCTTTTCACAATACACATAGTTTCAAAGCAGCTTTACAGAAAGTACATTAAAAATGTACATAGAAAATACAGTTAGTTCATCATGTATTAATTTAGGGCATAACATATCGCCGGCGTTGAGTCGGCGCCATAGACATAATGATTTTTATACTGTACAAACTGTATATTCTATCCCTTACACTAACCCTATCCCTAAACCTACCCATCACACACACACACACACACACACACACACACACACACACACACACACACTAACCCTATCCCTAAACCTACCCATCACACAAAACTTTCTGTATTTTTACATTTCCAAAAAACATCACTTGTTTTCCTCACGGGGACCAAAAAATGTCCCCACAAGGACAAGGATTTCAGATATTGCTATCCTTGTGGGGACATTTGGTCCTCACAATGTAATATAAACATGAGCACACACACACACACACACAAAGAACGTGCTGTTGTGATATTTCTTGCACACATGTTAATCTCCATGTTCTGGAGTGTTTAAATGTGAGAATCCTGCCAGACAGGGAGCGAGGAGAAGGAAACCGGCTAACAAGTGTTCACATCTTACTCCCAGATGGAGTCTATTAGCCATCGCTGAGAATCAGAGCCGCATTGTAAGCGTTCGAGCACCTGGACTCCACTATGTGTGCGCACATTTGTGACCAGATGTGTGCCAAAGCATGCAGATGTTGAATGTGTGTCTTTTATTCTGCATTTCTGTCTGTGTGTGCCTTTAATTCCACACTGTAAAAAATCCAACTTACATTTTGTTTGACAATTTCTATTTTTAAAGTTTATGCAACTATTTAACATGAAAAAGTTTGTACAACTAATTTACCCTAAATTGAGAACACTCAAAAATGTCTCAACTTTTTTTTTTATTTTTTTTTTTACAGTGCATGTATTTCCATATAGGAAAAGCTGTTTTGGATTAGTGTTGCAATCATATAATCTCTTTACATCCATACTGACAACTCAGGGTTTCCTACTATGTGCTTTCTAGATGAAACCTCTATGATTAAAAGCGCAGAGAGAAGGAGAGACAGATGGATGAATGGATACATAGTTTGTTCAATGAGTAAACACAGAGAGTAGCTTTGAACGTATGATACGGCATAAGAAAGAGGTCTTTGTCTCAGCCTAAAAACAATCACACGAGGGTAAACGGAGAGTAGAGCCAAAGTCCCTTTAAGGCAAGTCATTCAACACATCTTATTCCGCCATATTGCTCCCATTCACAGGAATATGAGGACACACCGTGTGTATCTCAAGGTTTTGGTGGAGCTCAAGTCAAGTTCATTTATGTGTTTTGCGCTTTTCACATTGCACATTATTTCAAATCAGCTTTACATAAAATCATGATGTTATTGTTTATAATATCTCTAGTATTTCCATGCATTATAGTTGCATTTAGAAGATTAGAGCTTGGTAAGAATATAGTTTGGCAACTAAACAAACAATCAAGCAGTTGATATTTATTGGCCATACTGTAGGCCTATATAGTGTGTTACATGAGAATACTGCATGCATGCGGATAAAGTTCATATATTATATATCCAACTTGAAATATATCAAAAATATATTTTACTCTATTGCACCCTTTTCTTCTCTGCTCCATTATGCTGAAATTTTTTATTGCTTTATAATCTTTATAATTGAGTTCTATGGAGGGGATATTTTAAATGTTTTAAATCAAAACATAATATTAATGAAAATATGATGAGAAAAAAATATTTTTCTTGTTAATAATGCTTAATCAGTGTATTTGAAAAAGAAACATTTAAAGTTGGCTTTTTTCTTCCCTATTGTGACATATATACGAATGAAGCGCTTCTGGAACAAGAACAAATTTAGAAGAGAACTAAACAAAATGAATAAAAAACAGAACAAAATATCATCAGAGAAGAGAAGAGATGTTGCAAGAGGAAGTTATTCTGATTCAAGATATCATATCACAGGAACATAGGAACACTTCATATCACAGGAACATAAATTTAAAACAATAATGATGATGTGCACGGATAAATCATTTACAAGAATCATTTACAAGAAATCCTGCAAAATAAAGAAACGATTTCTTTCGGCTTCATATTTGGATTCTTCCATTTCTCACTGGAGAAAGTGCTGGTGGGTTTGGTTTTGTTCATCACTTATATGGATTTCTTATATATCCGTCCTTATATAATTTATATCTTTCCACGACACAAAACTTGTTGGTTTGGTGAAGCGGCACCAGAATATCCCCACAAGACTTTCGTTATTAGGTGAAAAAGAAAGACAGAAATGTGAAATTCCCCAACACACAACCAGTTTATTCTGAAAGTAAAATAAAAACATTAGTTTCGAAATTATGACTTTTGAGGGACTTTTCCCTGTGTCAGCATTACTCTGCTTTAGTTATAGTATACTACTGTACTATACTGTACTGTTACCCTGGCTTTCTGTCCTTTCTGGCTAAACATACGATATAATCAACACTTGCATGATTTTAAAGTCCTTCAATGTGGTGTTTTGAGGAACCAGGAGAGTTTTTAAAGGATTTCTGGGAAGTGGAACAGTTTACATTATTGTCATTAGTCTCTGGTAATTAATGTGGGATGTCTGAAACTCACAGGGATCTACAGGGAAGCCACATTGGATCATGTTTTCCATTCAGTAAAGAACTAAAACCTTCCAAGTGTTTGGTGTTCACATGAAAAACCCTCAACAAACGATTAATACGGACATTAGACCTTGTTCAGTCAGTGGGGATTCTTGCAAAACCTCCAAATATCAGACGTTAGTCATTCAAGTTATGTTATTAAGACACTGAAAACCACTAACTTTATTAGCCTGACCTTTATGCTGAAAAATGTAGTCCTGTGTTATATTTGTGTGATTTTCTGTGGCACCACATTGCCTTTTCCAGACATACACAACCTAAAGTGCTTTTGCTAACATTATTTCACCTTCAGCCTTCGAGAGATTGTTTATTCAGAGAGGCGTCTGAACATCTTTTGGATGTGGAGATACAGTGGCCAAAAGTCATTTTTACCCTTTATTGAAATATTATTACAAATTTGTTAAAGCATATTGCGTGCACTCTAAAATATGCGGGGTTGTTTCAATCCATGTTTGGGTCAAATATGGACTAACCCAGCCGTTGGGTTTAAACATGTCATTTAAAATGTTTAATCAACGGTTGGCTTTGTCGATATTTGACACAAACGTGGACTTTTTAAGAGTGTAGTTGTGCTTGGAATCAATAGTTTTTTTTTTTTTTTGATAATGCTATGAAACATGACAAATTGTGCAAAATTTTTGGCCGGGCTGTAAATTTATGAACGCATGCAAAAACAATGAAATGTTATGTTTGTTTTCCTGTCTGCTTTTTTTAAATTTTAAATAATACCTTTAGAGTTTTATTCTTCCCTCATATTTAAAATATTTAAACATGTAAAATCCCCATATTTAGATGGTTTAATCAAACGTGTAGGGTCATTAGCCACTTTTAGCCACTGCTTTTCCAGTTTCTGAGCCGTCTCGTCCTCTGAAGGCGGTCAGACAGACAGTCTTCTCTCTCTCCTCTGAAACAAAAGTCTGTTTGTTTTCCAGGGAAAAGCCACTCTTTCCCAGCACTCTTCTCCCAGTCAAAGCAGTCCTTGCATTCCCCAGTACCCACATACTCAAGTGGACTGTTAAAACCAGATGCTCAGAGACTCTTCAAAGAAACTGGGACTTTTTTGTTTTTTGTTGCAGCTCAAATGTTGTATGTACAGAGCACATGTTTCTGAGCAGATACGTTGAATCTATCTTTTCCTCGGATAGAGTGTGTGTTGGGATACATGTGCTGCTGACATCAGTGAACTTTATTGACTCGTTCCTCATCGCATGCACCAGCGGAGGTGACGTGACCCTGGAGTTGTCAAAACATTTTACGACAAGTTTATTTTATTTCTAGGGCTAAATGTGACGAACTCAGCTGGAATAACATTTCCCTCCTGCTCCTCTGCTGGAGGCGTTTCTGTCAAACCCTGAACACCTCGGACACTAACATTAGTCCTCGACGCATGAATTATGTCATATTTAAAGAGCGAACGAGCTCATTTCAGTAGAGCTTCATCTTATGCATGCGTCTTGTTTCATTTCCTTCAGCAATTTCCTCTGGTGAAAGACTAATACAAATTAATGATGAAAGTAAATATGAAAATGGGCTTGTGAAGACGTAATTTAACTGAATTAATTTGCAATATATATAAGCAGATCAGTCAATTGACCCTTTGCAAAGACCCGCCCCCCTTAGTTACTGTCGCTATGTCCGACAAGCGACGCCGCTCTCACACACACACACCATGTTCTCACGCAGTGAAAAATACATCGTGGAGCAGAGAGGAGACTGACAACACGCTGACAGACAGGACAGACCAGGTTACTTTTGATATTAAACATATTAAACAAAGTCTCACCTTTCAAATTTGGTCATTTTTTAAAAGAAATTTAAACAATAAATGCCGTTTTGTGGCTCTTTAATGTGTCGTGACAGATCGCTGTAGAGCATCAGTTAAAGCTGCTCATGATCCGATCATCTCTTCCTTCTAGTTCATTTATAGCATCAAATAAACATGAATGAACATAAGAAGGAATGTTGTTTTAACCGCGGAAACAGGGCTTGACATAACTTTTTTGCTCACTAGCCAATGTGGCTAGTGGTTTTCCAAAGTTACTAGCCACACAGCATTTTTACTAGCCACATTTTTGTTGTTGTGAAATTACCTGATTAAAGTTGACTATGGCCTCCTAAAATTTACTTGAACTAGATTTACAACCCTTTTAAATGTATAACCACTGTACACACCCAAATCAAGACTACATAAATGTATAACAATACAGGTCATTAACATTAGCTCTGATAAGGTTTTTAAATAAAACCATGTATTAAGATAAAGACATAAAAAAGTAGCTTCTTATTGCATAATAAAAGTGGTGCATGGATGTAAAAGATTAATAAAAAATATAAAAAAAACTAACTTCCAACACGCTTGCGTGTCGCGTGAAAAATAGGCGTCGGTTCTATTTCTAGCATGCACGCGTTTTCGGCGCGGCTCGAGACGCGCGTTTCACACAGGCAGTGTGCAAGTTCTAACCTGTTAACATGGGAGCCGAAATAAAAACGGACACACCACGCAGCGGAGACGCGCACGCCACGCAGCCAGTGCGCTTATTTCAGATGCCTTTTGAAAATACTACAATTATTCAACCCGCCAAAGTGGCTAGTTGGAGTGACTGTGTTACCCGCCATGAGCAAAATCCACCCACATTTGGCGGGTTGGCGGGTGTTAATGTCAAGCCCTGCGCGGAAAGGTGTCAGTACACTCCGTTTTTCAAGTTCAAATCCTCCCATGTTAATCTAATATCTCTCCTGACTGCTTTGTCGGACAAAATGGTGGATGGCGAAGTATGATTGATCAGATTACCTGTCAATCAAGCTCCACGCGAAGGGTCAATTGGGAAAGAATGTCAAAATGGATAATAATTATTGTATTATATATTTTTTTAAATGTTGTCCAAGCAATAACACATCTGCTGTTTAATATCAGTCTAATCAAGCCTCATTTGATTTATAGTTATTACATTACTAATGTCTGTTGTCTGATTTGTATAGCAGTTTTCAGAGATGTTTTAATATTATAAACTTATATTATAGTTGTTTTCATCATTATTTAAGTTCATACTTGACATATTTCATTAATTAAAAATATATGTAGTAAAGTTTTTTATACGCAATAGATTATCAGAGCTGTGCATTGTTGCATTGGTGTATAAAAATAGAAATATCACTCTTCTTTGTGTTCGTTTAGTTAAAAATTAAGCATATTTTAATTTATCTAGATGTACTCCATTACACTTGTTGCTTTAAACCAGTTAAATCTTCTTGGTGAGAAACTCTTTGGTGAGGACTGTTACACCACACGTTTTCATCACAGTCTCTAATGAACGTGTGTGTGTGTCTGTTGTCAAACGTGAGCGTTGTCTTCAGTGTTTGATGGACTGTGGATGTGTTCTGGGAACTGATCTACTCCGGCACTGTGTTTACTGGTCCTGTGAGTGTATGCTTAACCAAACACACATGCCAACAGGAATTCTGCCGTACAATGGACCTTTGCAAAAGATCATAAACAGCTTGTCAGCCAAGACCCAAAAACTTCCAGATTGATTTCTTGATGTCATTTTGGGACAGAGAGTTTGTGCTTTCCGCAGATGTGGTCCGTACGGTCTTCATCTGCTGGTTTTATTGATTTATTGAGTCTTTGCTCAGTCTTGTGCATGCCGTGTTTCTTCTACCCTGGTCCTCCAGCATCAGTGTGTTGTTCTGCGTTGGTCCGCTGGCTCCTCTGAGCTTCGGTCTGTATTTGCTCATGTTTGTGGCTCTTCTCGTCCTCAGGCTTCCTCACGCTGATGCGTGTTGTGTCAGTTTGATGCACCACAGCACATTCGTTTAATGAATCGTGTTCGTTTATTTGATTCTCATCTGACAGACTGACAGGAGGTTCATGCTTCAGTTCCCCACCATCATCGGCTCAGGAAAGATTGGGATGTTTATAATGCGTTTTTATTTTCTGAGTTGATTCTGAATCTGACGGATTAACAATAATCTACGTATCTAATAATCAAATCTATCCATCCATTGTTCATTCCATCCATTGTTCATCCATCCATCCATCCATTGTTCATTCCATCCATCCATCCATCCATCCATCCATTGTTCATTCCATCCATCCATCCATCCATCCATTGTTCATTCCATCCATCCATCCATCCATTGTTCATTCCATCCATCCATCCATCCATCCATCCATTGTTCATTTCATCCATCCATCCATTCATCCATCCATCCATTGTTCATTCCATCCATCCATCCATCCATTGTTCATTCCATCCATCCATTGTTCATTCCATCCATCCATCCATCCATCCATCCATTGTTCATTTCATCCATCCATCCATTCATCCATCCATCCATTGTTCATTCCATCCATCCATCCATCCATCCATCTATTCATCCATCCATCCATTGTTCATCCATCCATCCATCCATCCATCATTCCATCCATCCATCTATCCATTGTTCATTCATTCATCGATCCAACCATCATTCATTCCATCCATCCATCCATCCATCCATCCAGCAATCC